>OX276391.1:19786133-20386133 GCA_946251805.1 Cybosia mesomella
TTATAGTCCCGGATTTTTATGGGTTTACCTGTAGTTAGAAATTTAAACTTACATTCGATTTTAAAAATCATCACATGTGTCTATAGTACTTGTTGAAACTTATCTTTACATACTTTCACTTCACAATATGAAATCAGACATAAAGTCAGGACACATATACCTTTTTTTTTTTTTTTTTTTTTTTTTTATCGTGCGGAAATCCCTTCGGATACTCCCCCGCCTGCCAGCGGGGGCGGTTATGTCGGGCTTGCACCGACTAAAACCGCACGCCGTCTCGGGTCTTCAGACGCCGGGGTGTAAGGTTACCCATAGAGCATATCCCTCGCACCCCGGCTGACCCTGGGCCATCTCACCACTAACAGCATCGCTCATCCTGTCTCCTCTGAAAGCAGAGGAGTACGGAGAGCGATGTGTTCCCGCCACGTTGGGTATTGGCCGACGATCAATGCCAACCCTATGAAGGGGTGAAGGGGAAGCCATTGACCGCCGCCCAGGGTGTACCGGCCGCTCCGATTCCGTTCCCCCCGGACTGCAGCGGGATCGGAATCGGAGCGACACTCGAGGAGGTTACCCAACACACACCCCCAGGACACATATACCTAATGTTTTATCCCTATTTTATTTTTAGTTAAACACGCTCTTAGTTTTAGAATAGATTTGGATTTTATTGCTACGTTATTAAATAGATGAAATAAAAAGGACCAAGAAACATCACTAATCTAAATAGATTAGAAAATGTTCCTGGATATCTAGATAGATAATCTAGATAAGATTTGAAATGAATAATCTATTTGTAAATCCTTTTTATGTACGGTACATAAATGAGTAATATTTATTGTGCTTATTTTAAATTCTCAATCATTTTAAAGATTTAAACAGATATCAAATAAAAATTTACGCGAAACACCTTTTAATTTTTAAATTCCGACCGTCCGTCGTTTTCCCATAGGTATACATATTTTATAAATGGTCGGCTTTTAAGTTTAACCTGTATCGTGGATTTATCTTTTGGTTGATGGCAACCTTATTTTATTAGCAAAATATATTAAATAAAATATCTGTATCTTATGGTCGGCCAATTCAACATAACCAATTTCTGTGTTCTTCTGTTCGATCTCATTAATACTCATCAATTTTAAAATGTTAATGTTTAATACAAAAAATTACAACGTACTTTTTCAAAAGAAAGTCGATGAATAGACGGAATAAGCAAGGAATATCCGTATTATTTATAAGTTTTGTAAGTAGCTTCTGCTTAGCTTTAAATAAAAGGCAATCTCTCGTTTGCATCACATTGTTTAGTCGAGACGGTATAAGAATGGTGTCTGTCTACCAAAATGACATTCATAATAGGTATACAATTCGATCGTACACAGTACTTAACACACGCATAAAGGGGAAACTAACTAACTTTGCAAGGTGCAATGGAACGGCACGAATAGCCAGCTGCAACTTTCCGTTACGCTGCACAATGCATTATTATATAGACGGTTTATCGTACATTGGCTTTTCATTATAAAAATGCATATAACACTAATAATTCTAAAGGTTACAGTAGAACTGCCAAGTGAGAAATATTTAAGTGGAGGAAAAAAAAATTACATTTCACACATTTTATTTTGGTTCCGATTAATCTACCCGATATGAACTGTCTATTTTTTAATAACGAACATCAGAAATCATTACGGTCGAAGATTTTCGGTCGCCTTTAACAGTAACCGGGAAGCAGTAAAAGTCATGAAACAAATCCAAAATTAATATATTATCTGAGCTCTAAAACAATTATAAAGAATGTTTACTATTTATTTGTGCTTTGAAAATGTGAGATACGAGGTTTTAGGAAATATATTCATTTCGTAGAACCTTGCGTTGCCTCACGCTGGCAGTACATAAGCATGAGATATAACTTTGTATCCACCATACATCTGAAATTATAATATCACTTGCACTATGTTAATGGCGCCCTGGATACTTCGACAGTGAATCATGTCGATTTTAAACGCTTATGTTAAAAGGTGAAAATGACCTTATTTTATTATTTGCATTGTTTAAATATTATGCAGGTTAGCATAGTAATTTCTTGAGACTTATTTTATGTGTGTATAGACGTCCCTAGTTCTTTATAAATTAATTATCTTATATTTCAAGTTGATTATTTGAAATAGCGAATTTGGAAATAACTAGGCTTTTCGATCTTCGCTTTATCGATGAGGGAGAGACTTATGTTTTTATGTATTCTGTATTTCACCTATGTATGTTGGAACTTGAAGATGCTTAAACTTTTCACCGTTTCCTAAATAAAAGTATAGGTAGGAGGCAGTCAGTCCTGTCTGTCTCAATATCCCAGTGAATTATGATTCTGTCTTTTGATCATATCATGAATATTTTTGGACCAGTTAACATCACATAGAAATTATAAAAATATATATTTAATACTTTTAAAGTGTGGTTTTGTGTTTTGTAAATATAGTATTAAAAAGTGCCTATATACCTAGCTCATACTTAGTGGGAATGATGGATGTAATTGAAAAGGCGAGTTGTTACATCGTGTGAGGGACCAAGTAATTTTAAAAACATTTAATACTCAAAATTTATACTTAATGTGACGATCTGCATTACATAGTATTGATTTTAATAAATAGCTATTTAATTGCCGAAATTCATGACAATACATGTATTATTAGTATTCATTTTATGATGTAAATAGTGTTATTATTATTATTACTTCAATTGATAATAAAAATGTTTTGATAACAATATCTGTTTTTATTGCAAGATCATCAAGATCGCGTATAGTGTTATAATCGGTCTGGGATTACTCTAGATAGCGCCTTGGGGCCGACCCTATTTCTTATCATTATAGTTAATTTTCTTTCCCCTGCAGAATGACTTATGTTTTCTCAATTGTAAGCCTGCAAATAAAACTTCCGATTTAATAAATACAACTTCTGTCCAATTAACTAATATCTACGTAATAAAGCTTCTACAGCGCATTATGTGTATAGGAAATTAGAATACAATGTGATTGTGCTTGAAATCCTTAAGATATACAACAATTTCCTCAACAATATAAATCTTAAGGCTTTCACGGCCGGCGTTGCATGTAGAATATACTGCTTCCGGGCTGTTTGGCCGTGGTCCATCGGAAACTTGTGTTCCAGACGTTTCGTCTATCACTGCGGTCGACATCTTCAGTGGTACACGTCGGGACGCCGTCGAGTGCGGAGAATCTTCCTCGGCGGCGAACTCGGTGCGACTGATGTAAAGGCCCGAGTCACTGGCGTATTTATAGGTGCAATGGGAGGGGCTAAACAACGTGATCGCTCCTGATTGGTTGAGAGCTGCGCAACCGATGCGCTCGATAACGATTGGTTGAGGCTAAGCAAGGGGGATACCGGGGATGGTGGCGGCTTCGTCATGTTTGAATTGTGATGACGCGCGGCTCTCAGTGCTGGATACCAATCTTTTTGGAGATGAAAACCTTCATTTTTTCTATTGAAATTATTGGGATGCTTGAATATTTCGATGGCTTCTCGACATAGCCGTGGGAAGAATTGTGAAGTGGTGGCTAGAACCTACGTGTTCTGAAATTTGATGGTATGATTACCATCCTCCTGGGTGTGTTCCGCAACCGCTGACTTGTCGAAGTGGCCGAGGCGGCAATTTCGTTCATGTTCTCAAAGGCGGGTCTTGACGCTTCTTTGAGTAGTGCCCACGTATACCGAGCCACACGAGCAGGGGATTCGGTAAACTCCAGCCGAAGATAGTGGGTCACGAGGGTCCTTGACTGAACGGTGAAGATTACGTAACTGCGTCGTGGGCTTGAAAATAGGCTTAATGTTGTAAGCTTCTAGCAGTCTCCCGATACGATCCGTTGTACCATAAATGTATGGCAAAAAGGCCTTCCCTAGAGGGGCAGGTTTCTCCTCATCCTGGTTCGTAAGAGAAGATTTCCTCGGATGAAGAGCTCTTCGTATCTCCCGGGCAGAGAATCCATTGACTTGGAAGGCCGAGTCCAGGTGTCGTAACTCGTTTTTAAGGTGTTGGGGCTCACAGATGCTCTTAGCTCGGTGGACCAGGGTCTTGATGACTGACATTTTCTGTCTGGGATGGTGGTTGGAGTCCTTGTGTAAGTAACGGTCTGTGTGTGTAGGCTTTCGATAGACCCGGTGACCAAGGCTGCCATCCTCTTTTTTGGATACCAGGACATCGAGGAATGGCAAGTCTCCGTTCTTCTCTACCTCCATGGTGAACTGGATGTTCGGATGGATGCTGTTCAGGTGATTCAGGAACTTAGTCAGCTCCGTGTCTCCATGACTCCAAACCACAAAGGTATCGTCCACGTAGCGGAACCAGACCTTAGGCTTCTTGGGCGCTGGTTCAAGAGCGGCTTCTTCGAAGAATTCCATGTAGAAGTTCGCAACTACAGGACTGATGGGGTTTCCCATGGCTAAACCCTACACTTGTTCATAGAACGTGTTGTTCCACTGGAAGTATGAAGTCGTCAACACGAACTCGAACAACTCTGCGATGTCCTTAGAGAACAGCGGTCGGATACGTGACATAGCTTCCATGACTGGAACTTTCGTGAACAGAGAGACGACATCGAAACTGACCAGACGATCATCTGGGTGTAGTTTGAGATTCTCAAGTTCTTCAAGTTCAAGTTCAAGTTCAACTTCGTTGGAATGGAACAACTCACATGGAATTCTTCGAAGAAGCCGCTCTTGAACGAGCGCCCAAGAAGCCTAAGGTCTGGTTCCGCTACGTGGATGATACCTTTGTGGTTTGGAGTCATGGAGACACGGAGCTGACTAAGTTCCTGAATCATCTGAACAGCATCCATCCGAACATCCAGTTCACCATGGAGGTAGAGAAGAACGGAGACCTGCCATTCCTCAATGTCCTGGTATCCAAAAAAGAGGATGGCAGCCTTGGTCACCGGGTCTATCGAAAGCCTACACACACAGACCGTTACTTACACAAGGACTCCAACCACCATCCCAGAAAGAAAATGTCAGTCATCAAGACCCCGGTCCACCGAGCTAAGAGTATCTGTGAGCCCCAACACCTTAAAAACGAGTTACGACACCTGGACTCGGCCTTCCAAGCCAATGGATTCTCTGCCCGGGAGATACGAAGAGCTCTTCATCCGAGGAAATCTTCTCTTACGAACCAGGATGAGGAGAAACCTGCCCCTCTAGGGAAGGCCTTTTTGCCATACATTTATGGTACAACGGATCGTATCGGGAGACTGCTAGAAGCTTACAACATTAAGCCTATTTTCAAGCCCACGACGCAGTTACGTAATCTTCACCGTTCAGTCAAGGACCCTCGTAACCCACTATCTTCGGCTGGAGTTTACCGAATCCCCTGCTCGTGTGGCTCGGTATACGTGGGCACTACTCAAAGAAGCGTCAAGACCCGCCTTTCAGAACATGAACGAAATTGCCGCCTCGGCCACTTCGACAAGTCAGCGGTTGCGGAACAGACCCAGGAGGATGGTAATCATACCATCAAATTTCAGAACACGAAGGTTCTAGCCACCACTTCACAATTCTTCCCACGGCTATGTCGAGAAGCCATCGAAATATTCAAGCATCCCAATAATTTCAATAGAAAAAACGAAGGTTTTCATCTCCAAAAAGATTGGTATCCAGCACTGAGAGCCGCGCGTCATCACAATTCAAACATGACGAAGCCGCCACCATCCCCGGTATCCCCCTTGCTTAGCCTCAACCAATCGGTATCGAGCGCATCGATTGCGCAGCTCTCAACCAATCAGGAGCGATCACGTTGTTTAGCCCCTCCCATTGCACCTATAAATACGCCAGTGACTCGGGCCTTTACATCAGTCGCACCGAGTTCGCCGCCGAGGAAGGTTCTCCGCACTCGACGGCGTCCCGACGTGTACCACTGAAGATGTCGACCGCAGTGATCGACGAAACGTCTGGGACACAAGTTTCCGATGGACCACGGCCAAACAGCCCGGAAACAGTATATTCTACAATTTACTCAACATTTATATGCATTATGGGTACGTTAGTACGTACTATATATATACTATACTACTGTAAACATAACATAACATAACTTAAACTCACGTCTATATTCCCCGAAGGGGTAGGCAGAGGTGCTAGCACCCCCATTTCGCCAGTTTATGTTTAGGTCCCAATGTAATAGGTGGCGAGCCTATTGCCATTAACCGGGCACTTATAAACCTGCGATAAATACACACATAACTTCGAAAAGCATCGAAAAGTCATTGGTGTGTGCCATGGTAAAACCTGGGATCGAACCCGAGACCTCGTCTCAGCAGTCCATTACCCATACCACTAGGCTACCGCGACATTTCTACTATACTGTACTATATATAGTTATATTTCACTATTTTTCCCTCTTCGTTTATAGGATGATCAGTCTCCATAACCTAGAACTAAGCTGAAAGTTCAAACATAATATTGCATTATAACCATTTATATGTCTACAACGTGGATGACTTATACATTCAGAAAGGCATACTTACCTACATTTCTTAGTCCCAGATGAATGTGCTACATGCTACGACGTATCCATCCACTATAATGACACTGGCTACCGATACGAGTCCAAGCAAAAAGATATTTGGAAATAAAAAAAAACAACTTAGTAGTTGTACGATTTTATTATACAATTAATATAAATTATAACTAATATTTACAATACATATATGAACAATACGAATTAAAAGATTTGACGTGATCAGTAAACATCGAAATATACATACATAAACATCGAAATATACTAATCAAGGCGAAATAAATAATTGCTGAATTCAGTAAAATTTACGCTAGAAATAAACACTTATGATTAGTCAAGGCGATGGTCTTTGTAAAGTATTGAGGTCACCTTGCTATGACATGAGTCCGGTGGTTTAATAATTTGTGCACATTGTTATATTTAATTTATCTTCAGCCGAGTCCCATCACGAACTTAGGTATTTGATACGCCACTTGAGGTAATTGCATTATCATGGACATCCTGAAATGACAAATATTAATGGTTACACGCAATCGTAATGTATAATTTAACAAGGTGGGTAATCAAATTTTTATTCTTTATATACATACTCACACCTGTATGTTACCGAGAGGGTAGTTTGAAATGTTTTTATACCCACATTATCCTGGCATTAAAATTAGATTAACAGAATAAAACCTAGAGTCTTGCAAGGCGCGGAGATCGGTTACTTAATAATCTACATAACTACTTATTTACAACCCTAAAACAAAACTAAAAAAAGTAAAAGCAAAACTAAACTAGGCATTCCTTAAAAAAAAGAAGATAGGAACTCATAATGGGCATCATGTGTTGCATTTAAGTTTTAAACAATTTATATTCCACGCCCTATAGATTTAGTTCTTCAGAATTAATAAATCAGTTAATTAGAAAAAAATAATAAACAGTAAAATAAACTTTTGTGCAAATAATGACATGAAATAGCATAAAAATTGTATATCCCAACACCAGTGCTAATTAATATCTATATATACCTAATGATGATACCTAGTGATAATTAAATAATAATTAAGAAAGAAATTAATAAAAAACGTCGCTTATATTTTTAAAATTATTTTAAATCTTGATGTATACGAAATTTTAAATTAATAGTTCTTAAACTATTATTAAGTTAAAAGGTTATGGATAAAGAATTGTATTAATTTCGGTAGAAAATGTTACAACTAGTTTACTAACCTTAGCAGGCCTGTGCACGCAACCTAAAACTACCTCCACCATCTAGACTTGCTGTACAGAAGGAGTCTCACTGTAGGTATATAAAAAATATTTACAGTAGGTACAATTATTATTGAAATAATTGTAAAAATAAAATCCCTGGGAGTATTAAACTCCCTACGAGCAAATAAAGTTAAGGGTGAGAGATGACAAGCCTTACGAATAAATACTTTCATTCAATAGGTACAGACAAAATATATCGACTTCAAGCGGCTCACAGAATTATTATCTATAGTTTTAATCAAGACTGGCTAGTACCCACACAGTTACCCACTTGAGAGAGCTTGTCAAAATGCAACTAAGGTAGAGCTCGTCATTACACCCCTTCGTCTGTAGGCCCGAGACGACGTGCGGTTTTAGGCGGTTCAAGCCCGACATAACCGCCCCCGCTGGCCGGCGGGGGGGAGCCGGATTTCCGCACGAAAAAAAAGGTAGAGCTTGTCAAAAAACAACTAAGGTCATCTTCATATACCTGCTCAGATTAACCAACAGTTTAGCAGAATTACGGACCACCTAATCAAAGGCAACAAATGAGCATACGTTCGACCTTGTTTGTAATTTAACGTTTATGTATAGTATAGTGGATGACCGCTCTGAACACTCCGCGAGTCTGAACTTGGCGCATGACGAGAACATTATGTAGGTAATTGCATTTTATTTTATTTTTGTAAGCGTTTATATCGTGCGAAGCATGGCCCTATACGGGGCCCCCGTATGGGTGGAGACTCTGGCGGCCCGCAACGTGGCTGCTCTAAACAGCCCGTTAAAGGCGATGGCCGTCAGAGTCATCAGGGGGTATCGCACTATCTCCGTCGAGGCGGCATGTCTCCTAGCCGGGACCCCTCCATGGGACCTGGAAGCGAGAGCCATTGCGCTGCTGTACCAGTGGCGCAAGGAGGCGCTGGAGCGGGGCCATAGGCCGGAGCCTCGAGATATCAGGGCTCAGCGGTCCCTGCTCCGCCAGGGAGACATGGAGGGTGTGACTTGAGCATCCAAGGTGGGGGGAATCCACCATTGCGGCGGTGAGACCGATTATGAAGGAGTGGTTGGAGAGGGACCATGGGGACCTCTCCTACCGGATGTGCCGTTGGAGACCATGGTGAGGGCCGTGGTCTCCGACGGGAGCAAGTGGCACGCCGCCGCCTCAGCGTTTACAGCGCGGTCGAGTACGGACGTGTCTGCGCTGCTCGAAACGAATATTTTATTCGCGTATTGCGCGGCTCTGGCCGTCGCAGTAACATAGACATGAGTGCGAAACCCCTCATACCTAACGAGTTGTTGGCGTTTATCCACCATGCCATCGACTACATGGACGAGGTCAGCATTCTGCAGATCTGCACATCCAACTTCAAGGAAGAGGAGATATGCAGTGGCAAGCGTTTACTGTTCCAGGCCCTCGGGAAATTAGACCAGATGCCGTCCCGACGGAGGGATGGAGGCGACTCTGAAAGCGAGCCTGGTCGAGGTGCAGTCCAAGATGGAGGCGTCAAACAACACCATAGGCAAGCTACGTGCCGAGGTAGAGTTGTTACGCAATGCTCTTTCGACAAGTAGGTCGCCCGATGCCTCTAACGTAAACAAACGGGGGCACAAAATGCATCCATCTGCAGTTTCGAGTCGGCGAGTTGCACTACGTCACCCGTCGCCGAAAATGCGTGCCCTGCAAAGTGTTCAATTGCCGACGCCGTTTCGACACCCGTCCGAACAACGACTCACGTACGTACGTCGACACCTCGTGCCTACGCTGCTATTGCACACAAGCCTGCTATGACGCAAACAAAACGTCAAGCAGGTAATGAGATAGGGTCAAAGCGAAGCTGTGCATCAGACCACAACGATGTGAAACAGCTGGGTCCAAACAAGGGCTCGTGTGATAAGGATGGCTACATAAAGGTAGAGAAGAAGAAGAGGCTAGAGTCCCGCCACAGCACCAATTTCAAGTCGTTCGTGGTACGGGTTCCGACACATCACCTCGCGAACTTCCTCAAAGGAGAGTTTTGGCCGAAGGGTGTACCGCCGATTTCGAGGGCAGCTACAAGACACCACGAAGCGCAACACGATGCCGTCATTTCGTGTGAATTAGTTATAGGAATTTTATAATTATATGTATGTTAGTCTGTAAGGTATTTATGTATGAGCCATTGTGCTTGAAATATACAAATATGTATGTTAGTTGTAAGGTATCTATTATATGGGCCTCTGTTTACATATTTAAGATCGTTATGTAAATATTGCCTGAAATAAATGATTATTATTATTATTTACGGGTGTTTCGGTAAGTATCTATGGCATCCACCGGGAGACAACGCCGCAGTGCCAGCACTGCGAGGATCCTGGCGAAGACACGGCGCTCCACACGTTGGTGGAGTGCCCTGCGTGGGCGAGTCAACGCCGGGATCTCGTTGCGGTCGTGGGCGTGGACGTTCTCTCGTTGGAGACCATGGTGAGGGCCGTGGTCTCCGACGGGAGCAAGTGGCACGCCGCCGCCTCTTTCTGCGAGCAGCTAATGCTCGCGAAAGAGACGGCGGAGAGAGAGCGGGAGAGAACCCTGCCCCTCGAGTTTCGGAGTCTGCGGCGAGGACGCCGCAGACTCATCTACGCCCGGGACTACCAACCTCCATGATCGGGGCCTGAGGATGGCAGTTGGCCGACTCGCCGTCCTTACAGAAGCAGGCCGTGGCGGAGGCGTGTCGTGTGTGCCCTACACACGCCTGCCAACTCACCGAAGCGGGAATAAACCCGACCCCACCAGGCCAGGCCGCGGTGGCGGCCAAAGTCCGCCGGCAACCCTGGGGTTATCCTTTCGAGGGCTTATCCGGGGTGCCCGGCAACGGACACTTGGGGAGGACACCGTGCGGTTTTAGTCGATTCACGACATAACCACCCCCGCTGGCCGGCGGAGAGGTATCCGCAGGGATTTCCGCACATAAAAAAAAGCGTTTATAAACCCCATTATAAAATTTCGTTTTTGAAACTACTTTATGATAGTGAGAAATTAGGTATCTTGCAAAAATCAAACCGCGAGGTTCATAGCGATTATCAAGTTTGGTGTGACCACTAACTATGTACAAGATTGACATTAATTAATTAGAGGGGTAAGTAACAAGATTGGTTAAGCTGTAGCAAAATGCATGAGAACCTAAGTCCTATTTACAACCTTACCCAGCTAGAGTAAGTATTAATAGTTAGTCTTAGTAAGACCATTACAATATAGCAGAGCAGTTATAGGATATTAAACGGTCGATTCGCCACCATCACGCGCCCAGTTGTAATATTGAACCTGTGATTGGGTTCGCGACATGATTCGCGTCTTACGCTGATAAGAAAGCTCTTCCCGTACTATATCGTGAACTAATAAAACGAATAACCATTTTATTAGATATGTGATGGCAGTATAAATTACTTCTCGAAAACGTATTATATTATGTTTTCTACTAACAAATAAAACTGAAGTGTCTATTTGTAATATTAATATAACAGATTTTAAATAAACACATTGGTGTTTATGTACGGAAATATAACAAAAAAACAAATTTATTTTCTGTCTGTTTTAGTCCGTTCTAGTTCCGTCCGTTTGTGTTAGGTAATCTAACGAACGACTTGGCCGATTCTGACGTAATTTTTACTGGCAGATAGATAATATTATAAGGCGTAGAAAAAGATTAAGGGCTCCGCGTAAAATAATTAAAGCCTTAAAAGTCTAAATCCGAGTGGACGAAGTCGCGCGCACAGCTAGTTTTATACATACCAGGCCACTCAGAAAGTATTGCGAAAAAAAGTTTTTACATATGAGAGACTAGTCAGTTATAATCTATTTCTAAAATATGATTATTTATGAGTAAAAATAAGTACGTTCCAATTTAGTGTCGCCTGAAACCAGACTAATCGTACGATAGACTTCAAATGGCATTCATGGATGAAGGCCCTTCCAAGGCGACCGTGTATCGTTGGTATAACGAATTCAAGCGCGGTCGACTGACTTTGGAGGATGAAGAAAGAAGTGGTCGCCCTTTGACGGCTGTTACGGAAGAAAACGTGCTAGCAGTGAAAAATTTAATCCAAGATAATAGACGAGTCACATATCAAGAGATTCAGCACATTCTTCAGATTGGATCGGGAAGCCTTCACGAAATTCTACACGTGCATCTTCGCGTGAGAAGGATAGTTTCACGCTGGGTGCCGCACAATCTCATCGATGCTCAGAAGCAGGCCCGGGTGGAATGGTGTCGTGATATGATAAACAAGTTTGAAGCAGGCGCGTCTCGGTGTGTTTATGACATCATTACAGGTGATGAGTCGTGGATTTATCAGTATGATCCAGAAACAAAACGCCAGTCGACGGTTTGGGTGTTTCAAAACGAATCAACACCTACCAAAGTGAAGCGATCTAGAAGCGGAGGGAAGATTTTGATCGCGAGTTTTTTCAATTTGTCTGGCTACTTGTTATCAATTCCTTTACGAAATCAAAGAAGCATCAACGCTGAATGGTACACTACCAAATGCTTGGCAGAAGTTTTCTCTGTAGTGAGCTACAAGCGACCAAACACAGGGCTCCGCGGGATACTACTCCACCATGACAACGCGCCCGCACACACCGCGCTTAAAACGAGGGACTTCCTGGACAGCACTCCGGTTAAACTCCTAGGTCACCCTCCTTACAGCCCTGACCTTGCACCGCGCGACTTCTTTTTATTCCCGAAAATAAAAAATCAGCTCAAAGGGATACAATTTTCGTCGCCGGTAGATGCGCTGTCAACGTTTGAGCAGTCTGTAAACGAGGTATCTGCGGCGGATTGGATAAAGTGTTTTGAAAACTGGTTCAAACGCATGAAACTTTGTATAGAGGCTGGTGGAGAGTACCTACTTTGAAAAGATTTAATAAAAAAATATTTACCTATAGAACACTTTTTTATTTTCGCAAAACTTTCTGAGTGTCCCACGTATATCATTCATATGTACTATTCAATTATATAATACTATTTTCATTACTCATACTCTGAAAGTAGATCTGAAGTTGCCTGAGGAGCGGGATGAAAGTAATGTACCAACCATGTACCAACTTTCTATACAGCCACTCAATTACAGCGCAATGTAAAATTGAAATAAAATAAAGTTAAGTATTGATTTCAACAATTTCCTTAAAATAACATAGATTTGGGAAAAATATTTACCATTTTTTCAATGATGAAAATGAAAAATAATGGCTGAATAGCTGGCCGGCCACAGAAAAAAAAGAAACAAAATAGGCGGAAAAGCGGCAATTCTTCGACATTCTACACAGCACTTTCTAGACCCAAAGTAAGCATAGTTTAACTAGCTTGTGTTATGGGTTCTAGAATGCAGATAAACATACTTTTACACTTTTTTTTCTAAATACATACATAATTATACATAGATACAACCAGACCAATGCTAATAGACATATTCATGCATAAAAATATTTGCACTGAGCGGGAATCGAACCCGTGCCCCATGTCGTAGCAGTCGAATGCACTACCGCTACGCCACAGAGGCGAGGAATTCGATCTTCATTTGTTTTTCGATTTGAAGGTTTTACTCATTTTTACTCATTTTTTCTTTAGCTAAGTCATGTTTTTATTTTTACTTTCCTTATATTCGTAATGAAAAGCACAGTGTTTACCTCGGGTTAAAGACTTATTGAGTCCCTCGAACTATTGGCGCCCTCACTTCGTTCGGGCGCCAAACTTCGTCTCGGGACTAAATAAGTTACTTTCACCCCTAGGGTAACAATGTACTATTAATCTTGTTCTTATAACATGTTCACCCCTTCAATTCAAAATATTATCAACCAATCAACCCTTGTTATTTTTCATATGAATAATAATGTAACAATCCAAGTGGGAAAAGGCACGCTCTACAGAAAACTCACTGGGCCCTGCAGAATCTTTTAGGGGTAGAACGAATTTCATGATCGTCCACTTCATGAGAGCTGAACGTAACACATAATACACAAGCGGTAGAGCGTTCGACTGCTGTCGGAAGTCACGGGTTCGATTCTCAGTGCAAATATTTGATTGCATGAATATGTATTTTTGCATTGGTGTAGGTGTTCCTATTATACCTAATAATATAATTATGTGCTTACTTTGGGTCTAGATAGCTCTGTGTAGAATGGCGTAGAATATTTATTTATTAGTGTTTTCCACTCATTGTTTTCAATAGGCAAGTGATAAATACGTATTGCATAATTTAACGAAGGTACTAAAGCGAAGGTAATTTAACTCCGAGGAACGGCCAAGTCGGGACACTGCTCTGCTATATGTTTAGATACCTATTGTTTCAAGTAATATCGTTATAGTTTATGTACAAGCAGTTGATGAATGAAGGTCGAGCGTGCTGTAACAACTCACGAGACAGACAGGCCATTGTATAACCAGGCGCGCCACGTCTGGGGAGTCGGCGCAGCGCCATCAATGCGAGCTTCGATGAGGCCACAGAGCGCGCGCCGGTCGTGAGAGCGTCCCGAGCGTGCGTCGCACACCAGTCGCTTGCGACATTCACCGTCACACGTGCCGCGGCGTGGACTGTTTTTCCAGTAATGCCTGCAACCAACAAGTACGATAAGCTTGGCTTAGTAGTAGAACAAACTACCCATATTGAATAGAAGGATTTAGGGGTGAAAGAAGAGAAGTCAGGCCCCGTAAGTAACTTGGGCTGATTGTTGCCAGAAAAGTTTACAGTCACAAAGCAGCAGAAAATTACTACCACATACCTATTATAACTGTATTGGGTGTAGAGGACTCTACCAACATCCTTGAGAATCAAGAAGCCAACCTAACCTGCAAGTCCTGTAAGTGAACATGTAAATGCACCTGGTAAATAATCGACGCGGCTCTGACGCAGGCTTTTCTCTAAGAGTTAAGAGGTCAGACGGCAGTCGCTCCCGGAAAAGCGGACTTTGGAAATACCAATCAAAAGCAAAAAGCGGACCTCGAGCTCCAAAGTGCAAACTTTGGACGCAACCGAGAAATTGCTATGAGGATGATTATGGCTTATTATAAATGCGGAATTTTGGATGGATGGCGGTAGCTGCTATGTTATGTGCTGTTATGTATGCTGGAATATTTATCTGGCGCAAATTGGGAGAGATGTATGTCCAGCATTGAACTCCGGATAAGATTATTAAAGTAGGTATGTATACCTACTTTACTAATCTAATATTTACTTTAATAATCTAATATTTACTTTAATAATCTAATATTTACTTTAATAATCTTGTCTTTGCATGCACCTACTTTTTTATTCTCTGCATCACCTATAAGGTTGACACCTATAAGGAGGCAACAGAAAGAGTCGGCGGAGAGGGAGCGGAAGAGAACCCTGCCCCTCGAGTTTCGTAGTACTCGTAGACTCATCTACGCCCGGGACTACCGACCTCCATAATCGGGGCCTGAGGGCGGCAGTTGGCCGACTCGCCATCCTTACAGAAGTAGGCCGTGGCGGAGGCGTGTCGTGTGTGCCCTACACACGCCTGCCAACTCACCGAAGCGGGATAAAACCCGACCCCACCAAGCGAACCCGTGGTGGCGGCCAAAGTCCGCCGGCAACCCTGGGGTTATCCTTTTGAGGGCTTACCCGGGGTGCCCGGCATCGGAGACTTGGGGAGGACACCGTGCGGTTTTAGTGGATACACGACATAACCACCCCCGCTGGCCGGCGGAGGGGTATCCGAAGGGATTTCCGCACGTTAAAAAAAAAAAGGGATGCAACAGAAGTAGTGAGTAGGTATTTGTTCGCTAACATTAGATACAACATCTTACGGTAAGTAACCTGTACTCAGACCAGATTAGCTTATCTGGACATCTAATTATTTCTTGGTAGTTGGTAGCTTCTAAAATTCTAATTTAGCACTTTTATAGCCCCAAAAACCACAATTTGCACTTTTATATCCCCAAAAATCCTAAACATCAGTTAGGATTTTTGGGGCTATAAAAGTGCTAAATGGTATTTTAGATAGAAGCATAAAAACCAACATTACGTACTGTCACCGAGCATAGGCGCTCACGGACTGCAGCAGAGAACAATAAATCTTACTTGTAATATAAATTGAAAACGTCCTCTTTAGTGGTCATGTCGTCGATAAATTTGTCCCAGTCTTGCGGCCGCAGCGCTGTCATCAAGTAAGCTGATCTAGCTGAGTACAACTTGTACCAAATTGGATAGCCAAATAAATTTGCTTCCTTTAAGTTCATAATCCAAGTTTCATGATCCACCACTTGCTGAAATAGAAAATAATATTACTGTTTCCCGATTTAGTTCAATGCATCTATTCGTCCTCCTGACTTTATTATTCACAAGTATGTTAGGTTTGACTTCTAGCCTAACCCGTAACGGGCTAATTTAACCTTAGGCAATAAAAAATGTAAATACATCACGATAATGATCCAGGTAACTAGGTAGTCAATAAATACTTTAAGAAATTATTCAAAATAAGTCTACTTACCCGAGTTGTTGCTTCATGATCACCATCCACATAGTATATTCGATAGCCTAAGTTCAAATCATAATAAGGCGTGACAGAAGGTCCTACATAGGCAATACTCGTAGCTCGACCTGTAAAAATCAAACCAAAATGTCAGCCATATCAGTATGTATATCTAACATTACATTAATGATCGTCATTTATATCGACAAGGTCCACTTACCAAGGTCATTCGGATCATAAAAAACTTCGAATTCGTCGAAATGAGTGTGTCCGAAAAATTGTGCCGTTATCGTGGATTCGTATCGATTGATTATGGCATAGTAATTACGGCTCCATACTTTTAAACAGTCGGAATGGCCTGGTGGTATGTGGCCGATAATGTGAACTTTTTCACCACTAAACTCTGCTGATTGCAATTCGTATATTAGCCATTGAAGTTCCGTCGCCGGATCAGTGCTGTTCATCAACAACCACCTGAAAATATGACTTACAACTTTCACATATGACTATTTCTGATACACACTTCGATTATTTTCTTACATCTATAAGATTGATGGCCGATTTCTGAATTAAGAAACTGAAGTTGAGCGTCTCTCTCTGCGCTTACTTAAGCACTATTTCGTTAATGAAACTGTATGTATTTGTTTTTAAATGATATTAGTAACCGAAATTACTAATATTCCCCCTAACCCCTCCAGCTAAGCTTAATTGCTTGTTTTAGAAGTGGGTTCACGTCGGTAGTGTAATGGCACGTAATTACATAATAATGTCGGTAGTTCATATTAATATTTTGGAAAATACCACAAAGCACTTTCCAGACCCACTACACATAGCTTTTATATTGGTTCATCATATAAAACAATCAGATCAAACATAGATAGGTTCACATTTTTGTATATAGGTGCATACATTTATAAGTACCTACACAGAAACATCCAGATCGTGAGTGGGAATCGAACTCGCGACCGTCTGTAGTTTTAGAAAATGTTTCCATAGTTATCAGATGAATTAATTTAGGTAAGTAAGTATATAGTACCTACTCACCAGTTCTTATTGTTGCAAAAGTTCATATTGAGTGATACGATCCGGAACCCAGGCCTGACAAGCACAGAGTAGAAGGCTCCGCGGCGGACTGTGTGTGACACCCCCGCGGGGAGCCAGCGTCGCCACTGCTCGTCTAGCGCATCGTACAACCAAGCAATGTTCAACTCCGAGGAAGAGATGTATGGCGGTGGGAAACTGTAAGTGACGAAGTCAGGTAAACATGGAAATTAAAAATATATATTTTTTTAATTTCCATGACATTCATTTCATTGACATCAGGTGGCCCTGAACACAGTATATAAAAGCGAGTATACAACTTATTATTGCAAAACATGCCTTTAATAATTTTAGAAATTGCCAAATTTTGTTTTAATGTATAGAATAAAGTTCTATTCTATTCTTTTCTTTTTAAACACAAGCAATTTTATTTTCAACTTTTTAGTTTTAGTAATTTCATGGTCTCGTAGTACCAGAGTGACCCTGAATACTATGTAACAGCAAAGAGTTTGCCAAGACAACAAAGTAGGTAGCCCATGGCCGATAAGTTTGATTAATTTAGGAGTTCCCACCTTCTTACTCCATTTTCAGACCCTGACTACCATGTAACACCAGAGTTTGCTAAGACAAAACAAATGAGCCCAAAGTCGATAGGTTTGTTTTGTTTAGTATAGGAGTTCCTATGGCGACGTTCCTACTTCACTTTCAGTCTCTGACTACCGTGTAACACCAGAGAGTTTGCTATGACAAAATAAATGAGCCCAAACTCGATAGGTTTGCCTTGTTTATTTTAGAAGTTCCAGTGGCTACCTCTCTAATCCATCATCAGACCGGCTCCGAGGTACCATAATATTGCATTGTTATCCATACTACATCGTGTATCTATGGAAATTTTCTGCTCAATCGAATGCCAACAAATGGTTTGCAAATTTTGACGGACAACTTACAAAAACTTGCAAGTTGAACAAAAGCGTGTAATAAAAACTGGCCAAGTGCGAGTCGGACTCGCCTATGAAGTGTTCCGTAGCAGCAAGTAAAATTTTTATATTTGAGTTGATTGAATGAAAGGTAAATTGCGGTTTACGATTTATGACGTATTAAAAAAAAGGACTAACTAGATCTCGTTCAAACTAATTTTCGGTGAAAGTTTACATGGTAATGTACAGTCAACATCAATAGTAGCGTAGTATCTGAATTGTCCAAAAGAAATGCATTGCAAGATATATCACAATAGTCTGACAAAATCGCGTCGCAAAAGTGTTTGGTACATTAATATTTTCATAATGCAAAAAAAACTATCCATCAAAAGTAAAGCAGTATCAGAAATTTTCAAAAGTTTTTCACACAATGGTTCTATAAAAAGTTTCAAAAGTACCTGAATTAAGAATAAAACTTTCGTCGAACATAAACCTTTTTAGAATGCTGATGTATATTTTGATTTAAATATTGTGTTCTGCCTTTTGTTTTATGGCATTGTCAAGAATTGTCACTTGAAGTGGCTATATAAACCAAGAACTGAACTGAATATAATCTATTACTGATTATTCCTAAGTAGGTTAGGCACCTGTATATTTCTAGGAAGTAGTAATTTCATAATTTGATTAAATAGCACTACAAATTAGTAAATTTCCTTAATTCCTTTATCATCGATATGTCGCATTATCTATCAGATCATGAAAGACATCGTATAGTAACGCTTCATGAAGATGGCTTACCAATTGGTGACATCGCAAGACGTGTTGGTGTTGCTCGAAATACCGTTTCTCTCTACTCTCTACTCTACTCTTTGGATCAATAGATGGGACAGCGAAGGACATGTTAATCAAATTCTAAAAACAGGACGACCGACTGTTACATCTGCTTCTACACGTTATGAAATTGTTAGAAGGACAAGATACAATGGGTTCACTCCAGTCGCAAACTTGGCTACTGACTTTAATATATCACGGTCAACAGTCCGACGTGTATTGCATAAAGCAGGAGTACATCACCGCAAACCGGCCAGGAAGCTTGCTCTGACTGCAATACACACGGAAGAACGATTGAGATTTGCACGAGACTATCTAGACTTCAATTTCGAGAATGTCATATTCAGTGATGAAAAAACTTTTACATCAGATGAAAGTGGAAGGGTCACCTTGTGGCGAATTAATAACACAAGGTATTTTGAAAGAAATATTGTCAATGTTCATGCAAGCGGCAGAATATACCTTGGATTTTGGGGCTGGATGTCGTCTGCTGGGCCTGGAGAATTAATAGAAATTGGTGGACGATTGAATGCTCAAGGTTACGTAGATATTATGGAAGACGTTTTGATACCAACTGTTAGAAATTGTTATCCAGGCATCGATCCGTTTAATTTTGTTCACGACAATCCACCCGTACACACTGCAAGATTGACCAGAGCATGGTTTAGAGAGCACAACGACGAAATTATTGCTTTGCCATTTCCACCTAAATCTCCGGACATAAATCCAATTGAAAATATGTGGGGATTGATGGTGCGTCAACTCCTCGAACTGCAACCGCTATTTGTAATTATGTATTCGAGTTATGGGAACACTATAGAGGAATGTATATATGTCAGAACATGGTCATGTCCATGCGGGAACGTCTTCAGTGTATTATAGATAATGCAGGAGGCCATACCCGATTCTAAAAACGCCATTGAAAACCTTAACTTTAATTATGCGAGTATGCAAGTGTAAATTTTTTTTAGCTACAATGTAAATGTTTTTTAGTAGATAAGTGGTATGTTAATTTTAAAGTTTATGTTTTTTTTTACAATAAAGCATCGGTTGCGAAAATTAATTTCTTTTTTTTAAATTCTCAAATATATGATTAATCCATTAAGGGCCCGTGGTCCCACTACATCGAACAGCAGTGCTATTCTCTAACTTTCACTCGTCGACGGACACAGCGCTGCTGGCTCGTCGTAGAGCAATCGACCAATCCCATCATAGAATCGTCGGCGAGCACAACCTTGTTCTATGATGTGATTGGTCGATTGCTGCGGGCTCGTCGACTAGTAAAAACTTAGAGAATAGCACTTTTTTATACCACTTAAATGGCAGTCAAGCGCACGGCCTACCTGATGGAAAGTGGTTACCGTGGCCTATAGACATTGTAGGGTACTTAATATACCTTATTATATTTACGTACAAAACACACTTATCAATATTTACAATATTTACATAAAATTTATTTATTACATGTATGCCTTTATCTTCATTACTCGGTGGTGACATGATATAAAAAACCTTTACCAATACCGGTGGTGTCATGGGGATTGAACAATACCTTTGTCACCACTGGTGTATCACGGGGATTAAAAAATACCCTTAATACTTTGCGTCTGACAAGCAACATCGACCAACCGATACCATTATATGAATATAGGTTTAGATAATATTGAAGTGATTCAGTGTAAGCAAAATGTACGGTCTGCAAATAAAATAGGCATACATGTAATAAATAAATTTTATGTAAATATTGATAAGTGTGTTTTGTACGTAAATATAATAAGGTATATTAAGTACCCTACAACATGTACAACACCAGGGGCATCACACTCGAGCTGCCGACACTGCTGCTAATAATTGAACAATACCACTTCCCCTTTTGTCTGACTATTTTGATTCAATTAAATATCAGTCACTTTAAAAACACAATATACTTATGAGTATTGAAAAAAAATTGAATCAGCTTATTTTGAAAATAGTTTTTTTGATTATTTTGAAACCTTAACGCGAGTGATTAATATTAAAAAGAAGTAAGTCAGGTTATTAAAAAAAAATATAGAGTCAATACTTTTGGAACTCAGTTTTTGATCAGCTACTATTGACGCTGACTGTACATCATATATTTTTTTTATTTTATCGTTCTCTTATTTTAGAAGTTACAGGGTAGGGGACACACATTTTACCACTTTGGAAGTGTATCTTTTTTTTTTTTTTTTTTTTTTTTTTTTTCGTGCGGAAATCCCTTCGGATACCCCCCAGCGCAAAATACTCAGTTCAAAAAAAAAAAATTTTAGAAACCTCAATATCATTTTTGAAGACCTATCCATGGATAACCCACACGTAAGGGTTTGATAAAATAAATTGAGTTTCAGTTCTAAGTATGGGGAACCTCAAAATTTATTGTTCTTTTTTTCTATTTTTGTGTGAAAATCTTAATGCGGTTTTTTTTTTTAAATTTATTTATTATTTAAAGCATAACATTACATTCTTGTACAGTAATAGCAACAAAGAAACCACTAAGGTTTATACCTGTGCTATAACAATAACAGTGAGACAACATTCAAACCAAGAAGAACAAATCTCCACCTACCTACCCGCAAATACTATAAAAAAAAAAAATATTTTTATTACAAATTATAACTAGATTAATAACAAGGGAAAAAAAATAAAAAAATAACAATAATAGAAATCAGCACTATAAAGAATTCAAAAAATATACTTTAAGATACAGGTTCACAGAATACATCTTCTTACCAAGTTTCAACAGCATAGTTCTTATAGTTTCGGAAAAAAGTGGCTGTGACATACGGACGGACAGACTGAGAGACATGATGAGACATGTTCCATTTTTTGCCATTTGGCAACGGAACCCTAAAAAGAATCCTAATACCGAAAGATAATGTAATGTGGCAATTTTCTCCACATTTTTACAATTTAAATTAAAAAGTATATTTAAAGACACGTAGAAAAATGTACACATTAATTATCTAAATATATAATTATATAATATCTAGCTAATGCCCGCGGCTCCGCTCGCGCGGAGGTCGCTTATCGTTTTTTGGTCATATCTCCGGTGCTACTTAACCAATTGTTTGATTACAATTGGTTAAGTAGCACCGGCGATATGAATGATAAAAATACTTTTGTGTTCAAAATCGCTCATTTAACAAAACACATTTTTTTTTATATCTCCAATATACTGACACAGCTAATTTTCAATTGCATCATAGTATAGATTTTAAATATATAATTTTAAATATATACTACGGTGAATTTATTTGAAATTAAATTTTGCCCGCGGCTGCGCCCTAGTGGAATTCTGTTGCCGTTCGCGCTTCCCAAGGGAACATATTTCAGAGACAAAAAGTGGCGTGTGTTATTTCAGACTATAATCTATCTCTATTTCAAATTTTAGCCAGATCCGTTCAGCCGTTTTTGCGTGAAAGAGTAACAAACATACATACTCACAAACTTAAGCGTTCATAATATTATTAGGATAGTAAGTATATAATTGTCAGATTTTTTCAATTCGTCTCGTGCACAATTTTAGCATTTTAATAACCTAGCGGTTACACTTGATACCTTTGTGAGTGTTAGCACCTACATATAATAATTTTTAAGGTTTTCTTGCACACTCTACACTGTACTCGTAACTTGCATAGGTATGTACAGGTACATACGTAGGAGACACACGGACTTTAATAATAATAATTGACAGGTCACGCTCCAGAAATAGATAATCAAACTAATTATAGGGCCTCTTCTTAAAACGACCTCGATAGCCCCATTGTACCTATGGGTTGATCTATCTCTCGTACCTGTTAACTGGGGACGCTTCATGATTACCGAGTGCAGGGAAAATAGGAACGCCCGGGAACATATCCGACATTTGAGCGACCGTCTCTTGAAGTACCTTCAAGTTCTCCTCTTTAGTTTGATTCCATACATCGTGCGGTGGCAGATCACCCGTCCATAAGATGTAATCAATATCCTGAAAAAGATACAGTCAACTACTGTAGGGGACTTAATAAAATTGAGAGTCTTTTAATTCCAATTTCATACTGGATATTTTAATTATATAAGATTGTATTTATATCTATTTGTATTCAATAAAGTTCATTTCATTATGGTTTACAGCCCTGCGAATCGAAATCGAAGACGAAAAGAGCCTTGCGTGTGCTGTCAGCACAGAGTCTCTTAGCATAATATATGTACCTAACTATTATATGAAATATCGGTTGCCCTCCGATTGATATATCGTCACGACGATATCTGTATCAAACACGAACGCATCCGGATGCTCAATGGAGTATGGTTAACAAAGACGATTACTGTTCACGAACTTATTATTCGAACATCTTCAAAATGTTCCCTTATTTACTACTACTAGCGGTGGGTCACTAGTTTAAACAAAAATAAGAAGTTTAAATCTAAGCACAAGTGGGCCGTTATTTCAAAGAATTAGTTAAGCTACCGATTTGGATTATCGGACATCTTGAAAAGTTTGGCAATTCTAGGATGTTGAACGTTAGAAAAATAATGTTTAGTTCATTTCATATGGTAAGAATTACTTGAGTACATACAGTGTGAGTGTCGGCTATATGTTTCAACATGTGATCGATGGTGCGTTTCGGTGTATCACATTTGCGGTAGTCACCCCAACGGCCAGCTCCTCCACCAGGTGTTAAAGCTGGTCCGCTTGATGCTCGACAGCATAGTGGTTCGTTACATTCAGCATTTGCACCTGAAAGTACGATAATCTTACTGGTAACACCCAGCGTTATTAAATTTCAAAATTCATAAAAGTCTAAATTCATACCTTCAGCGTAATATGGATCGAAATGCGTATCAGATATTTGCAGTACTTTGAACGTTGGAGCTTTATCAATAGGAGTATCGAGCACCCTAGTAGCAGGTTTAGGAACCGGTGGGAATGCGACTTCCCACTCGTGGTAAGGATTGTAAACATCACCACACGCGTCTCCGATCACAAAACTGCATATTTCATCGGGACCTATCGTAATACGTTTTAGCACGTAGACTACTTCACTCTGGAATAACAATTAATTAAAATGATCATAATTTATAACATATTTCATAGGACTAAAGTTTATTTCAGTCGGAAGGTCTTCTCACCCCAAATAATTTTGTGATTCCTTCACAGACGCGAGCCGATTGAATTTTTAACGAAACGCAGAATTGATAGATCATTTTATTGATTTCATCTTTGCTTTTGCCTAATCGAATATAATGCTGTAATAGTCCTGCTCCAGCTTTGCAGGCAGTGCACGAAACTCTGGACATAACAGAGTGCTCTACTTCGTAATATACTTGTTTCAGATTAAGAAGTTTTAAGGCCTTCTCTACGAAAACAGGTAAATTAGTGCTCTTATCGTTATCCCATAGGAGTCGAGAATAATTTCTTTTTAAAGCTGCCATATGGGCAATAAGTTCAGTCTCATTAGCAGATGGCGGTAGAGTATGATTAAAGTTAAATGGGACAAAAAATGGTTCCTCGTTGCGAGGCGTATCGGTCCAATTCCAATCATCTGTCGGTGGCATCCATTTTATCACGGGTCGAAGGGATTTTCCTGTTTGTTGTAAAAATATCGGGTTACCTGAAATTTCATCAATTAATGAGTCCTATACACTTGTAGCAAGTTATGTTTTGAAGGGACAGACTAAATTTATATACCTGATGTCAAAATGCTGACTGAAACAGTGAATAGGCATTGCAAAAGCCATCGTATCCTTATGATCATTGCTGGGAAGTGTAGATGAGGACAGAATCTGAAAATAAAGGAAACTTAATATTAAATACACACATATAAGCGATACTAGGAGTTGAGAGTACTTGGTCTATGAGCGTGTCATATTTTTGGATCGTACACTAAAATCTGTAATCCTTATGTATATTACGTCACTACGAAATATTTACCTATGAATCAACTTACGAAGTTAAATAAGTTAATAACACACAATTTAATATGGACTAGAGAAGTATTCAAGAATTTAAGTATTGCAAGGGACGAGGTTTATTTAAGTAGGTACTTTTGAAAGTGACCAAAATATTTTTGAAGTGAAAACTTCTTTAGCGGCGTTGTGCACTTTTTGTAATGGGTAAAAAAGGTTAAACTCGGGTCAGGACCTGATCGAAAATTCGGAAGACGTTTGCAGAGAAATATAGAAACGCTAATTTCACACTGTACCTACTTAACAACCTTGGTGTCGCGTTCGTCTAATAAGTGGTCGTTGACTTCGTCAAGACTGAGATCGATTCTGACCGAGGCCCAAGAAACACCTTTTTGTCATCATATAACTTTTTGTAATATTTATTCAATTTTGTGCCATAAATCTATTGATACAAAATGGAAATTAAACAAAGTGCATCTATTAATGAAAAAAAGACAAAGAAATAGCGAAAGAAAATGAGTGAATACTTTATAAATATATTGGCGATGATGGTTCTGGAAATAATGATGGTGAAAAAGTCATTGAAATTATGGATGGAAGTTGTTTTTTCTGATAGATAAACTTTTTAATGCAAAATAATTGTAATAGTTCTGAAGTGTTAAATTTTTAATGAAATATAAATTGTCATGTTTCTGTACGATAGCGCAATAAATGAATATTGTATGTTACCACATAAATGATAGTACTTTTATACTGATAATTAAAGTAATTAGTGCAAAATTATTCCCTAACGATTCCAAAATATCAAAAATGCGCAACGTTAATTTCAGTCGTATTTCGTCAATATTCGAGTTTTCACTTCTGCCGGCACTCCCGGAGTGCAACCCGTCGTTTTTTCATGAATAAATTGCTATTCATGTTTTATTTAAAATATCCGGATACTACGTACAATGAACGTACATATCAAATAGGTTTATTATAAAACATACGAATGACGTTAAAAGCTTATGTCATAAAATCCGCTCTCTCTTCCTTCCTATATTCTCTCCTCAGTTATTCATAATTGTTGATTTTAAACTGGTAAATAAGCTTTCGTATTGAACACTTATCATACTATTATGATCAGAGAAAGTTGAGGATTAATGATACAAGACATGACCTATTTCTTGGTTTAGGCGCTTACAT
Source organism: Cybosia mesomella (assembly GCA_946251805.1). Classification (NCBI taxonomy): domain Eukaryota; kingdom Metazoa; phylum Arthropoda; class Insecta; order Lepidoptera; family Erebidae; genus Cybosia; species Cybosia mesomella. The sequence goes on from OX276391.1 coordinate 19,812,234, forward strand.
CATAATATAATATGTAAAATCTGTGACATTTATGATGACCCCTAATCTAAGAATCCACTTAAAATATTTAATCAACATAAGTATATAATTATATGGAAGGATTGAGTACAAATATTCTTTCGTGTTGGGTATAGTAGACATAGTAAGCTTCGATCCAGGGAACGAAGAGTTTAACGTAAGTAATAATGTTGCAGTATAATGTACCTACTCGTATATTTAAACGAAAGTGTTACTGCGGTGATCCCGTCCAATTTATGTCTAGTTTAACTAATCTGCCTTTAGTGGCCTGACACATGCACAAGGAGGACTTAAATGACTCACGAGCCAATACTTTGGAGCTACGTGATTATTTTAAGAAAAAATAGCAATATGAGAACTGTTGCCATGCTGAATCAAGTTTTATTATTTTAGTTATCTACTTTCAGAAATATATTTTTCGTATGTATAATTAAGTAACACCTACACTTAAGTAAATTATTAAAAGCTAAAGCATATTGTCAATGAATAAACAACGGATTCATTACTCGAGTTAGAGCATGGAATGGTGCCCTTGGCCCACTAAACTACTACTACTTCGTTCAATTAGAAGTATTTAAGATGTTCATTAATATTCCACAGAATAAAATTCTGACGCCCTGTAATTTTTTTAGATTTATTAGCTGTTTGTTTATTTACACCCTGTAAACCTTCTGTTGCGTGGCGGTAGAGCGTTCGACGGCTACATCGGAGGTCGCGGATGCGATTCCCGCTCAGAGTAAATATTTTTATGTATGAATATATATTTTCATTGGTCTGGGTGTTTCTATATAATAATGTATTTATTTCAGAAAAAAATATCTATATCCGCAACTGGAACTCATATTACAAGCTAGTTAAATGGTTACTTTTTTATTATTACTAAAAACATAGCCATAGGTCTAGATAGCGCGTGTAGTGTGTCTTAGTTAATAAAATGGGAGGATATAGCCATAAAAAAATCTACTACGTAGGATGTGTGAATGTTACATGAGTCAGCGGATTTACAGACGTAGACGGCACCAGTACACGGACGTGGAGGTCGGCACTTTCTCCGCGCTTCATTGACTTTGTTGGAAAGTGACGGTGGTGTAGCGCACGATGTTTGTCCACATATTATAACACGTTGCCAACAATGCAATTGCTTAATATATTGTTATAGTAATCAGCATCGCATCTCTTAACGTATGTTATGTATAGTCCGCGTGGACTTAGAAATGAGTTTTAATGTTTTCACGGGGATTCCGACTTCTTTTTATGAAGTAAAAGTAGCCTTATTTATGCCTATAAGGCATCACATCAGCTATATACATATAGCTATATAAGCTGGCCCAGGCACTTCGGAGATTAACCGTAACAAAAAGATAGAAAGACAGACAAGACAAGCAAACACAACTATCTTACATATACTATATGCATTTATTAAAAAGCCAAAAATTTAACTATACAAATAGACACTTCAATTTGTTTTTAGAACCAATGGGGTCTACTATCGGTGTTGCGAATTCATGTTCTTGAACCTCCCGCTCCGCTAACAATAGGTCTTAATTTTTACAGTGCTTCCTTATCTTATTAGAGTCTTTTTTAATTTATTTTATCCGAAGAGTTCAAATTCTACGCATTTTTACTCATAAACAATGGTTGTATGAGCCAGGTACTATCACGATTACCGTCAGTTCCATATTCGATGGTTGGACAAAGACTTAAATAAGCATTCATTGACACGCAATGTAAGTAGGTAGGTGTAGTAGGCAGTGACGAGTTTAATTTTGTTACCTATTTATATTGAAGTAATGATATTTAGATGAGATGAGTGGGCGTTTATATATACATATCTATATATATATGTATATACATATATGTGTATATATATATATGTGTATGTGTGTATACATACACATATATATTTTATATATATATATGTATATAATCTGAATCTCGGAAACGGCTCTAACGGTTTTAATGAAATAATATACCTACGGTTTCGGGGGCGATAAATCAATCTAGCTAGGTTTCAGATACAGATACACAACATATATACAAAAGGTATTCTGTAGTGAATTGTATAACCTTTTTAGGGTTCCGTTGCCAAATGGCAAAAATCGGAACCCTTATAGATTCGTCATGTCTGTCTGTCTGTCTGTCCGTCCGTATGTCACAGCCACTTTTTTCCGAAACTATAAGAACTATGCTGTTAAAACTTGGTAAGTAGATGTATTCTGTGAACCGCATTAAGATTTTCACAAAAAATAAAAATTAAACAATACATTTTGGGGGCTCCCTATACTTAGAACTGAAACTCAATTTTTTTTCATCAAACCCATACGTGTAGGATATCTATGGATAGGTTTTCAAAATTTCATCATTTTTCTCTAAACTGAATAGTTTGCGCGAGAGACAGTTCCAAAGTGGTAAAATGTGTCCCCCCCCCCTGTAACTTCTAAACTAAGAAAAGAAAAGAAGTTTACATTACCATGTAAACTTCCACCGAAAATTGGTTTGAACGAGATCTAGTAAAGTAAGTAGTTTTTTTTAATACGTCATAAATCGTAAACCGCAATTTACCTTTCATTCAATCAACTCAAATATAAAATTTAAAAAAAGACATTATTATGTTACTTGCTGCTACGGAACCCTTTATGGGCGAGTCCGACTCGCACTTGGCCGCTTTTTGGTACATAATATTATCGTTGTGTTTAGGTTAGGTAATATTGATGGAATGTCCAATTAAGATTTTTATTATTCATAATTATAATATTTACCAGTATGTATTGCTGAAGGCTCCATCCACGCACTGCTTTACAACTTACAACATTATACTATTGCACAGGAATCTTATTTACGTCATATACGTATCATTCTAAAAATGATTTCACAAAATCAATCAAATGCGATCTCTTTTCTTTATGAGTTTGGTGAATACAAAGTTTAGTGATATTTGAATTACCATTCTATGTGACCTACATTTTGTAACACTGCGATAGTAAACGGCCTGTTACCATAATCTATGAACAGTATTGACATTATATAGGGTGACAGTATTAAAATATAGATCGATATTATTAGTTGTATTGTGTAAACCTGTGCTAGTTATCGTACTACTATTATAAACGCCGAAGTTTATATGATCTACAGATGATCTATAGATGCCCACGGCCACATTCTATCATCGCACCGCTCGCCACAGACAGGGAATTCATCCTCACACGTTGCGACTGGAAACGGTGCGTACAGTTAGGTATGAAAGGCACTTTATTCCGCGCACCCTCAGGCTGTGGAATGATTTCCCTGCTGTGGTTTTCCCAAGCGACTACAATATGGGGTTCTTCAAGAAGCATATTCAAGGGCATTAGAAGGTTTTAACAGGGTCAGAGTCTGATGCCCCTTGTGTTGCGCACGTCCATAGGCCACGGTAACCGCTTCCCATCAGGTGGGCCGTGAGCTTGTCGGCCACCTGAGTGGTATATTAAAAAAAAGATTGTTACCCAATCACGACAACAAGAACGCATGGATGAAATTTGGCATAGAGAATATTACAGTCTGGATTAGCACATAGGTTGGTCACGGGAAGGGGTTTAAAATTTCACAAATATGGTATAGTTGTGAAAATACTTAGGTACTTGGTTAAAAATATCTAAAATTATAATACTTCTAAATTTCAACTTGGCAGGTTTTCGTGCTGTACGTAACACTTGATTTATTGCATAATTAAAACTTATTATTTATATAATTAAATTAACCTGCCAAGTTCAAATTTAGAAGTATTATAATTTTTTACCAGGGGATCAGGCTGTTGAGGAAGATGATTATGATCGATTTTAAAGTACATCTAAACTTGGCATTGGATTGGATTTCAACCCTTTTTTAGGCGAACAATTAACCGATAAGAACTTGGCCCCCTTTTTAACAGGTATGTTTTTGGTGGGATTTCAATACTTTTTTTCAAGAAATCGTACCTATTTTTTTCTTTTTGTGCCATATTTTATACCCCTCCCCCTTTCCTCCTCCCCCCTCCTCATCGTATTCTCATTGTATCACTGGTTCATAAATATTTTTATTAAAAATTCGATATTAGATTGAGCCAACTCACGCTTGACCGATTTCTGAAATTTCTTAATTTTTTGTTAATCTACATATAACACACGATCTGTGTACCAAATTTCATAACGCTAGGACAATTGGAAGTGGCCTTGATTGGTTTTGATGCGTGGTTGCGTGGTTTTGAATACCGGTTGCGTGGTTTTGATTACCGGTCAGTGAGTCAGTCAGTGCCAAAATTAGCTATATTCACAGGGTCATATTGCAGGATCTACTGAAGCAATATCTATGAAATTTAGCATACTGCTTTAGTACTAGTATATGATTACGTAGGTACAATTTTATTTCTGTACTTGCAATAGGCACTGAGGTACAGGGGGTCAAAAGTGGGTCGAAGCGGTTCGTGTAAATAGTGCACGTCATGCGCGCGGCCTGTTTGCTGGAACTTGGCTTGTGCACTACCGTGCGCTTAGATGTGGACTATAAAAATATCTTACTCTATAGCACTTAAATGAATACACGTAAATGACAAATGTGAAAAAAAAAACATGTTTGACGATGAATATTATAGAAAACATTGCATACATACATTACATTAAGCATCTTTCTTTAAAATTGTTGAAAGAACTCAAGACTATAGAAGCAATCTTCTTGCTTGCCGCGTTAACTGTATTTCATGCTCTCCACAGGAAGGTATTTTGGCGGTATTGGCTCAAAAACTAATTGAAATCGAATCAATCTAAGAATTATTCTGAAGGTTTGATAACCTCACGAAAACGTAGGTAGATTTTGTTTTGATAGATCATACGGAATACAGATACTTACCGGCAAACATCTTGAACAGAATTCGGAAAGTTCACACATGTGCACTCTACGGACCAACCAAAAGACACTGATCAACATATAACGTGAGCCCTTTGAGCCCATGATTGGTTCAATCTATCTATCTATACTATTATAAAATTGTAAATTAGTTATCTGTACCTGTACCTGTAGTCTGTACATAAGAGATATTGAAAAAAAAACTTGGGATATGTTAAATGAACAATTCAGAACATAATTATTATTTTTTTGAATTCTAGACGGAAAAACTATTGAACGGATTTTGATGCGGTTTTTTATTAGAAAGGTCTTGATCGAACTTAAAATCTGCGTATGCTTAATTGTAATAGGGATAATGACTATTTTTTTTTAGGTCGAAAAATTTACATAATATAATGAACTTTTAAAGTGAAGTATTATTCCTATGACAAATAGTTTTCAAAATATCAATTTTTGATAATTCAATTTCTCGAGCAGGCCAAAAACGCTCCATACAAAATTGTGCGTAGAAGTGACGTCACAACTACGTAGCGTGTAGTGCAAGATAATATCACATTTATCTCAGTCTATATTGCGTTTACATGTGTACGCATATTGCATAATAAAAGTAATTTAAAATTTAAAAATAAATCTGAAAGGTTAGAAATTGTGACTTAATTTGATTGTTTATGTTATGACGTATTTTGGAAACTAAAAATACCTTTTTTTTTTTTTTTTTTTTTTTTTATCGTGCGGAAATCCCTAATAGAAAATCATAGTTTCAGTTTAATTCAGCAATATCTTAATAATAATGCAAAGGCGGCAGAGGCCTACGAGTTGTGTTACTACCTACGCTCTCTCTGGATTCTACGTGAAAACTTACGTATAGTCAGTAGGATGCGATGAGTACTTTTTTTTTTTTTTTTCGTGCGGAAATCCCCTCGGATACCCCCCCGCCGGCCAGCGGGGGCGGTTATGTCGGGCTCGAACCGACTAAAACCGCACGCCGTCTCGGGTCTGCAGACGCCGGGGTGTAAGGTTGCCCATAGAGCATATCCCTCGCACCCCGACTGACCCTGGGCCATCTCCGGTTTCGAGATGGCCCCCTCGGGTTTGGGAACCACGGTGTCCCCGTCTTGCCCCGGTTTGGGGGAGGGGCGCTAGTCGCCCCACCGTCCCGGCCTGCTTCTGCTGGGGTGACAGGCGACCTCACCTGCCACCCCCAGGCCTGCGCTCATGGAGGACGGAGGTCGTTAAGCCACCTCCGGCGCCTGAGTCGCCTGCGACGCGAGGCGAGCGTGTTGCGGGCTCGGCGGGCCGGGAGGGTTCTGAACCTCTCCCGGGCGCGCTCCGCCATCTCCTTCGCGAGCATCACATGCTCGCAGAAGGAGGTGGTGGCGGCCCACGCGCTCGCGCTCCGCACCATTGCCGCAATCATGCTGCCGAGCGAGAGGACTCCCACCCCGATGGCTGCCACGAGGTCACGCCTCGGCACCTCCCACGCCGGGCAGTCCGCCAGCGTGTGCAGCCCTGAGTCCTCGCTCGCGTCACAGTGATGACACTCAGGCGTTGGCTCCTTCCTGATCCGATGCAGGTGGTCCCCGAAGCACCCCTTCCCGGAGATCACCTGCGTCAGTCGGTACGAGAGGCTTCCTTGTCGCCTCTCTAGCCAATCCTCCATGATGGGCCTTACCGCCGCTATTGCGGCGTGCCCTGCGCTTGGTCGCCCAAGTCGTTCCTTCCACTCCACCACGATGGCCTGGCGGAGCTAGGACTGTACGGCCTCGATTTCTCGATGCTCGGGGTTCAGTCCCTGCTCTCGCGCCTCCTTTCGCCACTGGTACAGTTGCGAAAGGGCTCTCGCCTCCAGGTCCCATGGCGGAGTTCCGGCAAGGAGACTCGCCGCCTCGAAGGAGATCGTGCGGTACCCGCGGATGACCCTGATGGCCATCACTCGCTGCGGAGCGCGCAGCATCCGCACACTTCCGGCCTTCAGGGCCTCCGCCCATATGGGATGCGATGAGTACCTACTTTGCAGGTAATACTTTTGAATTTAACTAATTTATCAATAGCTTGCTGCACGTTCACATGCGTATTACATGCGCCAAAAGGCTTGACCAATCTAGCTATTTTTTGCGAATAATTATAATTCCTTGGATGGAAGTGACGCAACAAATAAAATTTCCACTTCCGGTTAGCCTAAAATATTTTATAATCTACAGTCTATTCTATATAGCTTGATCTCTATGACAGTTGTCACTAATGCTGTGACACTTACGATGAAGTTCGTATTTTTCGTCGATAATTTATGACTCTTTATTTTTAGATTGTAATTGACTGTTTAATGAATAAACATGTTTATTTTATCACTAATAATGAGTCTATAGTATTATTATTTACTCTGAGCGCTGATTAGAAGTGGTTTTTTAATACTAAATTAACTCAATTTATGTATTTCATAACCCAAGTGTATGTTGGAATTGTAAAAAAATATTTATGGCTTTATACGGGTACTTTATTGGTTTTATTTCTTTTATAAATAATTTAATAAGGGTTGGGTATCAATTTACGTTTAGTGATTGTCACATCGCTATATTTGCTCAGAGCTATCTTTTAAAACGATCACTAGATATTTTAGAAGTTACGAAGTGCATTTTAGGTTTGAATTGGTATATTTAAAAATGTATTGCACTTCAATTGCAGTAAAACTGGCACGTAAAGAATAAAAATATAGGTGATACAAAATAAAATTGTATACATGACGCTTTTTTCAAAGTTACTTCGTCGGCTTCGTAGCCATCTGTCACAGAGATCAATTTGAATGGACTATAGAATACCTTATAGATCATAGAGACAGACTATGTAGAGCAAAAATGTATTGTTCCTCTTACTATAATACCATTTTTATATCGAGTACCGTGACAAATTTTCTACATCTAGTTTTTAGCGAACTAGTTTTTCTACATCTAGTTTTTTAACAAAAGCGAATCAGTCATGAAATTCAATCTATATATTGCATTATATAAGGATTGAATTTCATGACCGATTCGCTTTTGTTCATATTTATTTGCACAGTAAATGAATTTAAGACAGGCATATGAAGGAAGTCGATAAGACAAACAATATTTTATTTATTTCATCGCTCGAGAACAATTATAAAATATGAAAAAAAAGAAGACGGTAAAATTGAAGAAGCAAAGGGCGTATGCCAGGGTCGTAACAAATGCAAAGATGTTGTCTCTACCACCCTAAGGAGAAAGAGGCTTGACTGTATGATTTCATGAGATAGAACGAGATATTTTTTGATGCAAAATTTCAGTGAGAGTTAGAGAAAAAAAGAAACAAGCTTATTTCCTAAAAGTAATAAATAAATAAATATTCTAGCACATTCTACACAACGCTATCTAGACCCAAAGTAAGCATAGCTTAACTAGCTTGTGTTATGCTTTATAGACTGCGGATAAATATACTTAAATAGGATATCGTATTAACATTCTGTTAGTTTCCAGATGAATACTAATTTAATTTCATGCACATTTTTCTTGTGATTTTCTTGAAGATTAATACTGTGTCAACTAAAGGAATCTTGTAATTTTTAGGGTTCCGTTGCCAAATGGTAAAATACGGAACCCTTATAGATTCGTCATGTCTGTCTGTTTGTCCGTCCGTATGTCACAGCCACTTTTCTCCGAAACTATAAGAACTATGCTGTTGAAACTTGGTAAGTAGATGTATTCTGTAAACCGCATTAAGATTTTCTCACAAAAATAGATAAAAACAAACAACACATTTTGGGGGTTCCCCATACTTAGAATTAAACTCAAAAACTTTTTTTTCATCAAACCCATACGTGTGTGGTTGGATAGGTCTTCAAAAATTATATTGAGGTTTCTAATACATTTTTTTCTAAACTGAATTAGTTTGCCCGAGAAACACTTCCAAAGTGGTAAAATGTACCCCCCCCCCCCCAGTAACTTAATATAAAAATTATATGATGTACATTACCATGGAAACTTCCACCGAAAATTGGTTTGAACGAGATCTGGTAAGTTGGTTTTTTTTAATACGTCATAAATCGTAAACCGCAATGTACCTTTCATTCAATTAACTCAAATATATAAAAAAAAAACCATTATGTTACTTGCTGCTACGGACCCCTGAATGGGGGAGTCCGACTCGCACTTGGCCGCTTTTAAATAATCGAAGTTTTAAACTGAGACTTTAGAAATGAATAGTTAACTCGTTTACTTTATATCTCTCGAATTATTTTACTAAATATAGTCCAATCAATAAAGAAACTGTAGAGTGCTTGAAAGGAGCCCTAAGCGATTTCTTCTGAAACTTGCTTTTATCTGTACACTTTCTCCGAATTCCCAACCGCAACTTTAGACCATTCGTTGACAACAATTACCAATATAAAAATGACAATGGATGCCAACATATGTATAAAGATCGGATTTTACATATGTGAGTAGTGAGTACATTCAAAATATTTATAAGATAGGTTGGTTAGCTCAATATTACGAGCTTGCGTCTGTTACCCTACATCCCAAGCGAGGTAATCGATTTTCCATTCATTAAGATGTCATTAATGATTCTTTGAGTCACAGTATCGTTATATCTACAAATTTATTTTGAAATACAGATAAAATGGTTTCATTTTCATAATAACTAATTTTTTTTTCTTAAATCTTATCTTGAGTTTTACGGGAGCGACTCTCGTCTGAACCTCTAACCCCGAGAGGAAAGCCTGTGCCAGAGGCATTCTACTAGTTATCAGCAGGTGTGTCGGCTTGTAGGTGAAGTTGGCTTGGGTCCTGCAGACCTTGGTGGGACCCCATATACCTACCCAATTTAAGTTGAATTAGGTACCCTTGTTTTTTCGTGCGGAAATCCTCTCGGATATCCCCCCGCCGGCCAGCGGGGACGGTTATGTCGGGCTTGAACTGACTAAAACCCCACGCCGTCTCGGGTCTACAGACGCCGGGGTGTAACGTTGCCCATAGAGCATATCCCTCGCACCCTGACTGACCCTGGGCCATCTCCGGTTTCGAAATGGCCCCCTTGGGTTTGGGAACCATGGTTTCCCGTCTTGCCCCGGTTTGGGGGAGGGGCGCTAGTCGCTCCACCTTCCCGAAGGTACCCATTTACAATTTCTTTTGCGGAAATTAAATTAATTTCCAAACAATATTAAGGTCGTGATTTCACTACAATTGTGTAAGTAGTTAACTACAGAAGCGGCTCATACCTTTATTATTTGCATGTAAATAGATACTTAAGCAACGGATATGTCATCTCTGAACAACTTATATAATTTAGTTCAGATAGGTTACGTAAACCGCTAAAGATGCCTTGGAGTATTGCTTGTGTCATTTTAACTTCAGACTTTCATTTTAATGTCAGACCACAGGAAAAGTTTATATTTTTACAAATATCATGACTTGCACCCGGCCAAGTGGTTATATCGGAATCGAATTCGCCGATTACAGGCCTTTTACAGGGTTTAAATGTACTGCGTCCTCATTTATATCTAGGTACACCGGCAGAACCGGTATCCGAAGGGATTTCCGCACGAAAAAAATAATAAAAAAGGTACACCGGCGGAACTAGTAAGAGGATCTGAGAACGTAATGCCCCAGTTATACATTTTACAGAACCGTGGTATGTGACGAACTAATATTGGCGTCCTGAAAGTTGACGGGATTGCCATACTTTGAGGACGTTAATATTAGTGAAGTTTTTCTTCTTCACAGTCCCGGAGTGCCCTCATTTCTGTTTGTCTGATAACTAGCAAAATCTTTTGAGTATAAGCAAAACCTATTTGTCGCAATATTGATGCGCATTATACTTACGCATGCAACAGGTAAGTGCGGATATACCTTCACCAGTATGGCTGGTACCAGGTTATCTCGATCTCGACACATCAACATACTAATACTATACTATACTTGTGTAACACTTAACTTCCGTGTCGTAACGATCGTACCTACATACCAATCACTTTATGCATCTATAGGTTATTTATTCTGTGGTTATGAACTTATGACACAGTAGTTACCTTCCCACATAATGGGAGGAATATTGAGGATTTTTTTTTTTTTTTTAAAGAATACTAGTAACCGAAATTACTAATATTCCCCCTAATATCGAATATCTCGAATATATCCCTATAATAATATATCCCCTCCAGCTAAGTTAAATTGCTTGTGATAGGAGTGAGTTCACGTCGGTAGTGTAATGGCCAGGATTCGAACCCGGGACCGCTCGATCATAAGGTCGACTCCTTAACAACTAAGCTACCGACGCTTCATAAATATAAAATTTTATTGCTTACAAAAAATTCCTAGTACTTAGATTTGGGAGCTTCATGGTAGGTACCTATAGGTGCTTATGAAATTATTAGAGATCGAGCCCAAGGTAAAGAAAGAGGCAAAAGATTGCCGTGAGACTGGTATTACCTGCCATAGTTTTTTATGTACCGTTCGTTCTACCATTCTGAATATTTATCTACTCTCGATAATGTGTGGGTACACAGTACCTGCACATCAGTGAAAAAGCAAGCACTTGGAGTCCTTAGGGCCTCAGACTTTATAAGATGGGACTCCTAAAAGTGTCGAATAATGTTCAGTGGGCCTACACTGAAGTGCTATAAGCGTACGATTTCTGGGTGAAAAAGAGGGACAGACCTATATAGGGTGTATGGTTCCATGCCTCTTTCTCGCCTGGAAAACGAACGCATAGCACGTCATGTTAGGCGCACAGATCCCCCAAATACTTTCAGGGTCGCTGATCGCGATAGCTAGGAAATTATTGTTAGTCAATAGGTCACTTTTTACAAGCATTAGCATTTTAACGGCATATGACAATTATATAACACGGTACGTTATTAATCTCATTTTTTTTGTATTTATATTATATTATACCATTATTAAGCCTCCAACCTCAATAGTTTGGACCTTGCCAGTTCTTAACTATTGTAGTACATTGAAATACCATTCAAAGAGGCTTTAGTAATTTATTACCATTTAAGATCACGCAACCTAATGAGTAAAGCGAAAAATATTTTGAAACTGATCTCACAGAAAAACTAGGCCGATATTGAGGAGTGCAGAAAGGAATGCCTCAGGAAACATTCTATAATGACGAAAGACGGAAATGTCAGTTTTAAATGTCATAAGGGGATGTAGCAACGGGGAATAACTATATAGCTATTATAATAGGTAATAGGCGTAGACAGATAGGTCATTATCAGTCTATGGTTAATTAGTAGGTATATGACGTTTTACGTATGTATTAGTAGGTATATGACAGCTCGTTAAGGAACTGATGAATATTGAACACCTGAAGGAAAGATAGGTACTTGCTTAGTTATATATAGCGCATGGTACATCGTAATTATAACAATATACATAAAACACAATCATCTTGTTTGTATATTTACTTGACCAAGTTTAAGATATGCGTAAATCTATATTGCGTAACTTCACTAGATATATATTATCACCGGATAACTTGACTAGAATGGTGGGTAAACATATAGAAATATTCAAGGAATGTAGGGTATACAGGGCCCTACCAGCATCCTTGAAGCCCAAGCCAACCGCACCTGCAAGTCGGTGCACCTACTACACAACGGACGACGCTCTGGCGCATGCTTTCCTCTCAGGGTTGGGAGGTCAGATGGCAGCCGCTCCCGGCGAAGCAGATATACCAATGAAAAGCAACAAGCAAACCTCGGATTAAAAATCGCCAACTTTGGATGCAATTTGGAAATCGCTTTCTTCCCCAACTTTTTGGCTATTAATTTAGGATACAGGGGTTTCCGTGGCGATAAATCGATCTAGCTAGATTTCATTTTTAGAAAACATAAAAAAAAAGACCGAGCATAGCCCGGTCACCCAGATATTTATTATAATTTCCTATTGCCGCTACAAAAATCAATAATAGAATTTAAAAAAAATTCGCTACTCTTGCCACTTTCACAGACCTCTTAAAATATATGTCAGTGGTTTCTTTTATAAAAAGTATATACCAAGTGTTATATCTTGTACGATGGTACAGTACACTTCGTTTGGTTCTTGAAGGGTAGGTGTATGATCATTAGTTGACATCCGCTAGCCAAATACAGCAAATACCTATGAGTCTATTGACCTCATACTTACTAAGTATTTCAAGATCGTTTTTAATAGTGGTGTTATTATTATAATGAAATATTATGCGGGTTGACAGTGCCCATTCCTCACAATCTCTACGTATGTAAATAAACCCGTATTACATTGTAGGCAAACCGTAATACCTGTGCATAAATAAATCAGTTCTGTCATAATACTATGCAACATATTAACCTAAATAAAGATAATATTAAATGAGATTCTGTTCCAATGGGTTGCGTAGCCGTCGTAATATAATGTTATGACGCATAGAGATATAAGACTCCTGATATAACGTATAACCACAACTTAGATAATAGTGGCATAACCTTCATCAAAAACATCATGTAAATTATTAAGTTTGCGTTTGAGACATTTTCACATGATGAGTTAGATTGTCCATTATCTACCTTTTTTTGTTTCGTGCGGAAATCCCTTCGAATACCCCCCGCCGGCCAGCGGGGGTGGTTATGTCGGGCCTGAACCGACTAAAACCGCACGTTGTCTCGGGTCCTCAGACGCCGGGGTGTAAGGTTGCCTTTAAAGCATATCCCCCACACCCCGTGTCCATGGGCCACCTAACTAAAACAATTTTTTTTTTGCTGAATTTAACTTTAAAAAAAAAGAATTATTCATCTTTATGACGCAGGGAAATGACGATTTCAGGGATTTCACGAAAACCATATATTTCCCTTCCCTTGTCCTTGGTTTTATCAAAAGAAAACACAATAGGCATTTTGACTATATTTAAAATATTGTACGAATTGTTGTCATCCTAATAAAATGTACCGTAAAAAACATATTTTATTAATTTTCAATATAAAATAAGTTTCTTTTTTGTTAAAAAACCAAGATTAAAATCTCACTTTTTTGGGATTATAAACGTGATTACGTGATACGTGATTATATGCTCTATGGGCAACCTTACACCCCGGCGTCTGTAGACCCGAGACGGCGTGCAGTTTTAGTCGGTTCAAGCCCGACATAACCGCTCCCGCTGGCACGCGGGGGGGTATCCGAAGGGATTTCCGCACGTAAAAAAAAAAAAAAAGGTACGACTATTAAGGGGGTGGCAGGTGAGGCCGCCTGTCACCCCAGCAGAAGCAGGCCGGGACGGTGGGGCGACTAGCGCCCCTCCCGCAAACCGGGGCAAGACGCGACACCGTGGTTCCCAAACCCGAGGGGGCCATCTCGAAACCGGAGATGGCCCAGGATCAGGCGGGGTGCGAGGGATATGCTCTATGGGCAACCTTACACCCCGGCGTCTGTATACCCGAGACGGCGTGTGGTTTTAGTCGGTTCACGTGCTTATAAACGCTCTGTGACGTCACACATAAGTAAACAGAGTTTTTCAATACAGGCTGTATACATTTCCTAGTGTTAATCGACTGGTTCAATTATTAATTACTAATAATGTTTCACTTTTATCTTATATATCTCAAAATAAACCATTATTTTTGCAACTAATTTCAATAATTATATAAACGTGCTTCAAGTCGCTTACTGTTTACTTTGGTGTGACGTCACATGTCACGGGATCCGTTATGGCGCGTACTTTTTTTAAATCAAACTTTAATATCGATTTTTATCGTAAATAAAACAGTTCTCAAAAAAATATTGATGCAATCTGCATTTTTATGTTGTAATACATAATACAGAACTATGTTTTAGCAGTAGTCAAATACCCTATTATGCCGTTATTAATTAAAGTTATTCTTTTTTATTCATATAATTATAATAACATGCAATTTATAGGAAATTATATGCTGTAACACGTTTTTGTTACAGCATATAAAAGTTTCACTCCGACCACATGAATGTCAATTGTCAATTAGTAGTCATTGGTCAAAATGGGATTAAAACGCACCTTTGAACAGGCAGAGTAAGCAAATCCTGCATATTTATTATAAATATGTACCTACAGTAAAGATCCTAAAACTGTAGCACTGGTTTAAAAAAAAAGAGGGCCATAGTTTACCCTAGCTGGCTAGGGCCAGGGCGGCGAGAAGTATCGTGCGGTGTTCCACAGGGGTCGGTCCTAGGGCCACTCCTGTGGAACATCGGATACGATTGGGTGCTGCGCGGTTCGTTGCTCGAGGGCGTCAGCATCACATGTTATGCTGACGACACCCTCGTTATGGCGCGGGGAGCAACGCACCGAACCGCGGCACTAAAGGCCACGGCAGGGGTTGCTCAAGTCGTGGGTCGAATACGGCGGCTGGGACTCGAGGTGGCTCTCCACAAATCCGAGGCTATGTGTTTCCACGGGCCTCGGAGGGGGCCACCTGCGGGAACCAGCATAACCATAGGGGGCGTAAGTATCGGCATCGAGCCCACGATGAAGTACCTTGGGCTCGTACTCGATAGTCGATGCGACTTCGGACCTCATCTCCGAAGTCTGGTCCCGAAACTGAGGGGGGCTGCTGCTGCGCTATCGCGGCTGATGCCCAACGTTAAGGGACCTAACGCCCCCACTAGACGGTACCTGGGGATCGTGCGAAGCATGGCCCTGTACGGGGCCCCCATATGGGCGGTGACTCTGGCGGCCCGCAACGTGGCTGTATTAAACAGCCCGTTAAAAGCGATGGCCGTCAGAGTCATCAGGGGATATCGCACGATCTCCGTCGAGGCGGTATGTCTCCTAGCCGGGACCCCTCCATGGGACCTGGAAGCGAGAGCCCTTGCGCTGCTGTACCAGTGGCGCAAGGAGGCGCTGGAGCGGGGCCATAGGCCGAAGCCCCGAGAAATCAGGGCTCAGCGGTCCCTGCTCCAGGAGGGTGCGACTTGAGCATCCAAGGTGGGGGGAATCCACCATTGCGGCGGTGAGACTGATTATTAAGGAGTGGTTGGAGCCCTCTCCTTGGGGACCTCTCCTACCGGATGTGCCAGATATTTACCGGACACGGGTGTTTCGGTAAGTATCTATGGCGCATCCACCGGGAGACAACACCGCAGTGCCAGAACTGCGAGGATCCTGGCGAAAACACGGCGCTCCAAACGTTGGAGGATTGCCCTGCATGGGCGAGTCAACGCCGGGATCTCGTTGCGGTCCTGGGCGTGGATGTTCTCTCGTTGGAGACCATGGTGAGGGCCGTGGTCTCCGACGGGAGCAAGTGGCACGCCGCCGCCTCTTTCTGCGAGCAGGTAATGCGCGCGAAAGGGACGGCGGAGAGGGAGCGCGAAAGGGACGGCGGAGAGGGAGCGGGAGAGAATCCTGCCCCTCGAGTTCCGCAGTCTGCGGCGAGGTCGCCGCAGACTCATCTACGCCCGGGACTACACACCTCCATGATCGGGGCCTGAGGACGGCATTTGGCCGACTCGCCGTCCGTACAGAAGCAGGCCGTGGCGGAGGCGTGTCGTGTGTGCCCTACACACGCCTTCCAACTCACCGACGCGGGATAAAACCCGACCCCACCAGGCGAGGCCGCGGTGGCGGCCAAAGTCCACCGGTAACCCTGGGGTTATCCTTTCGAGGGCTTACCCGGGGTGCCCGGCAATGGACACTTGGGCAGGACACCGTGCGGTTTTAGTCGATGCACGACATAACCGCCCCCGCTGGCCGGCGGGGGGGTATCCGAAGGGATTTCAGCACATAAAAAAAAAGCCCTGGTAATTGTCATCCACATTTTTCCCAAGTACTTAGAAATCAACTAAAAAATGTGGAATAGGTACAAAACTTTTGAGCACTTAAGAATGCTCCGAATAGTTATAGCGGCATCTGTATTTAGGTTCCGCAATAAACCAAATCACAAGAGTTAACAGTATCAAAACGCTTTGTTGATTGTTAAGACTTGCACTTTTTACTTTCTGGAGAACATTCTGTTCACACGTGAGTCCCTCCCGGCTGGCATCCAGAATCCCTTTGTAAAAACTTTCGTTTGGTTCATCGAACTTACTTTCACCTATTGTGAGCACATGTTCTCCTCGGAATGCACTTCAATTATATTTGTTAGCACGTCCCACGGATTTGATATACCTACATATTATACATGATACCTATTGTTTGTTATGTATTAGATATCATTGTTTTCTGCTAGAAATATTATTTAACTTTTGTTAAAAATATGTCTAAATGTTGGTATGCTTAGGTACTTCTTGGTTCTACTAGATTTTATAATGTGGAACTTGAAATGGCATTTTAAAGTAGGAAATATGGTCAACAAATTTAAGAAAGATAAATTACCGAATCTGCTTTCATTGGTGAAATTCTTTTAATTCTTGGCACGCACTCATGTAAAGATATAATACTTTCATTCTTAAATTCAGTTACGTGAGACAGCGTGGCACAGGCAATATCTTAACACAGAATCTTAAAAGCAAATTAAGCAGAGGTTGTAAATTAGTTGGTTGGGGGCGTCGTAGTCATTGCTTGGATTTTCTCATTTGCCATTTAGTGTACTAGTAGCGCTGCCCAGGCTATCTTTAGTAAAGTATAAATAGTGTTAGTAGCGGTTTGGACCTTAAGACCGGAAAACGTGTAAGATTCAAGGAATTGAATTGATTTTCATATGTTCAGTGCAATATGCAAATATCAGCCGATTGGTGCAACTTTTTACGTGAGTACCTAATAATCTTCTGAAATTAGTCTCTACGACTTCTTAAGTGAAGCAGGTAAGTAACGACAAAAACAAAAGAAATTTGTTTATAACCAAATACAAAATGCCACCGGTGCTGCATACATTATTTTTAAAGTTAAAAATGAAATAAGTTATATCACAAAATCCAATAATAGTCATATTATGATGTCTATAATGAGATTTGCCAGAGAAAAAGAAGGTTAATTTACACGATGTTACTCACGAAGTAATTCATTACAAAATAATCATCATACCTGCTAAATATCACTCGTTAAAAATCGTTTTACTTTTTTAATTTTATTTAACTTTTTCTCTGATTTAGCACTTTTATAACTGATATAACTTTTATTTTTTATACAATAAAAATTATTTTAGCTGCGAATGCGTTCGTTAACTATTGATATGTAAAACGTTATGAGACAATTGCGCTTAAAGACATGATGAGGCGACAATTGACCTCAGCGCCTGATAAAAAGACTGACCTCTATAGACATGCGATTAAGTACTAAGACATAGACATACGTTTATTTTCATGACATATACAGAAAAACGTCACTGCTGCCTATTTAGATAACGTTTAACCTTTAAAAATCAATGAATTACAATCTTTTACTAAAATATTGTTATTGACTGACTTGTATGATGTAACTTCGTCCTTTAGCAGGAGAGTAAACCATGAACCCCATTGAGAGAGACCCGAGTGAGGCCAACTGATCCGTTAATAAGGGATAACATTTATAAAGGTTTACTTCCTTGTAGCCCTGGAAAGCCGTAATTCTGTAATTACGGATTGTCCTGTGGGTGTCTTTAAACAAATGTGCATGTTGCGATACCGCTGTCTCCACGTGAGGTATTTTATACATTGAAGTATATATATGTTACTACATAAACATTTTCTTCAACATAGCCTCGGAGGCTGGCAGGGCGAAAGTCTTTGGTAGACCCTCTCTGCCAATCTGAAACAAGTAACGGCAAATCGAGCCGCCTCGTCTCTGCTTCTTCAACGTACCTACCCTCTGCTAACCAAATGGATATTCGAAGAATTAAATACGTAGAGTACTGTCCAATTATTCTGTTTCGTATTATTTGGAATAAGAACATGCCTTTAATGGGAGAAAAGATCAGAAAATTGAGAGTAGCTTGTGGTTCTGAATAGCATAAGACGAAAAGGAGAAATCTTTAGATTCTTTAATAGATATTAAATTTTAGGTAGATTTCGATGAAATCTATCTACCTATTGGTTTCTTGACTACTGTGGAATTTTTAAAAAATTTTTTCATAGGAGGTCTTGTTATGACCCCCTGAGTCCGAAATGACCACTGGTCCCAAAATTTGCGACACTCTCACGGTCGCATTTTTGCCCCGATCGCTTTCAAACTGCGGTCAAAAATTGCTTGGGTGTAAACTTAGTTTAAGTTCGTGAACGGGTGGAATCCGGCCTAAGGGGACGTTAGGGCCTCACTTTTTGTGAAATCAGTTTTTCCTCAAAATTTCACGTTCCATGAAAGATATTCGAACCGTTCTAATTTTATCCCATAGTATACATGAATACCAACAACTTTTAATTATAAACCTATAAGATTAAATCTTTAACTAAAAGTGGAGGGGGGAAAAACCAAAATTTTTCGGGAAAAAAATCATAACTTCTAACCGGTGAACATTCTTGCCGTCGGTAACATTTTTAATCGATAGGCCATTTTTAAGTCTAAAATAAATGTCTGAAAAGTTTTTCGCTAAAAGTTACCGTTTACGAGAAAAAAAAATTAAACATGTTAAAAATATTGTTTAAAGTCCGTAGTTCTCTATATTAAATAATATTAATTGCTTCACGAAATCTACCTGTGCGTTCCCCCTGCGGGAACGGATTTTTTTAATTCAAAGTAACCACTACTTTGAATTTAAAATGTTGCGTGTACCGTTCGTCTTAAATTTAATGTGACGATAGATTATTACAGTTATGTAATAAGGGAGGTTGATTCTTATCTGCCCTTCGATATTATCTTGAATCAGAGTTACAAAGCTAATAGTAGTACTTAATTTACATGTTAATTAGATAATTATTAAGTAAAAGACATAACTATGTAATTGATCTAAGACACCAGTATCTTATTGTTGAACTCTATCTCAGGCACAAGAGTGTCTGAGATAGAGAAATGTAAGAACATTTTTGGCACTACCTGGAAACTGCTTATTAATTCGAGTAATTGACTATGGCAGGTATGGTTTCTAGAATAAGGATAAATAAACTTACCTCCATTATTTTTTTTTACTGCAAATAATACATACATCACGCAGACTAATGCAAATAGACGTATTTATGCAAAGACTTTACTATGTACAGAACAAAAAATTTGCTGTCGGTCATCAACTGACCATCAACCATGGGCATCTTTTTCTAGCTGTCATACAGATGACATTACAGAAAAGGCGCGCTATGCACATACAGATAGGTGTTTCCCGCCTCAGTACTGGGACCATTTTTGTCCTAAACAGTTTGTCTCGTAATACATAAAAAAATCTAAGTATTCGTGCCCAATATTTGTATTGCGCGGAAATTGAATCAGTCATCTCTGACTTAACAATGGATTGCTCTATGGCCATCCCACACAAGTCCTTCCAATCCCAAAAGTCTAGTTTAAGTTTTTCTATTTCGATGTATAGCATTTATTTCTATTATATTAACCTCCGGGTAAATGTGATTACGGAACAATGAATCGAATTTAATATTCAATGGTTCAACGAGATCACATACATTTTGTATTCAACATCATAAAAGTTTAGCTCACAATCTCAACTATAATGTAACGATATACTCGTATTACAGATTAGAGATTATACCTAAGATTATTTAAAGTAAAAAATCACAATAAACCAGTTGTCAATCTTATGTCAAACCCAATATTAACCTACAAGAGCATATAGTTTCAATTAGTGTAGATCACTAAATATTAATATATCACATCATGTCACACAGATTTAGAGATTTATGTTCATGTATAAATTTGCCTATAGTGAACCATTCGTTTTGCATTTCTCGATTCATTACGTGCACTCTGTAGATCTCGATTTCATCTTACTGAAGAAGAGTTATCTCTTTCTCTACCTGTTTTTATGTATTGCTCAAATCAGCCCTACGAACCAGATGACGTGAAAAGCTGTCAGAACTTATTTTCAACTTCGTTCGACATATAGTTGCTTGGCTTCGGAGGGAGGTGTTACACATCAGTGTAATGGACAGTCACGCTGACGTTTAACGACACCATTCTCTTATTATCAAAGTCGCTGCCGACACTCCATAAGCATAACTAAATATCACTTTAGAGTTAGAAAATCTCAATGAATTTTATTGATAAAACTAGAGAACCTTGTTCAGTTAATATTACAATATATTGCACTGGTGTAGAGTTTAGTCCAGACATCTGCTGATAGATGAGCGAGGCTCTGGCGCAGGTGGACTCTTGGGGTTGGAGGTCACACGGCAGTTGACGAAATAAACCAAATTAAAGAGTACCTAGTATAGCGGTTTAAGGTTTTAAATGGGCTCAAAAGCTTTAAATGCAATCAGGATTGACGCTGGGATGATGATGGGCATGGGGGGAATTTATAGAATTTACAAGCATCATTGGTACCGCAGAATTATTAATTAGATAATTTATATTGATATACAGTTATATGTTTTGCGTATCCTGTTTCTACTTTACATAATTCAAAATAAATTTTATAAAAATTTAATGCATGTTTACGTAAAGGATATCCCGTGGTAAAGAAATTGCAGTTTCATTTTTAGAATTATTTTGTTGTGGTGAGTGTAAAAGGCGGTCGTGCAAACTTTCGTTTTTTAAAATCGAATGAGATAGGTATACCCTTTTTTGGGGTGTGTGTTGGGTAACCTCCTCGAGTGTCGCTCCGATTCCGATCCCGCTGCAGTCCGGGGGGAACGGAATCGGAGCGGCCGGTACACCCTGGGCGGCGGTCAATGGCTTCCCCTTCACCCCTTCATAGGGTTGGCATTGATCGTCGGCCAATACCCAACGTGGCGGGAACACATCGCTCTCCGTACTCCTCTGCTTTCAGAGGAGACAGGATGAGCGATGCTGTTAGTGGTGAGATGGCCCAGGGTCAGCCGGGGTGCGAGGGATATGCTCTATGAGTAACCTTACACCCCGGCGTCTGAAGACCCGAGACGGCGTGCGGTTTTAGTCGGTGCAAGCCCGACATAACCGCCCCCGCTGGCCGGCGGGGGGGTATCCGAAGGGATTTCCGCACGATAAAAAAAAAAATTCTTTTTTAATTCGACTGATGTTTTGTTATTATATTTTATGAAGAGATGGTATTATTATAGAAAACCAGCTCTTCCCGTGGGTTTTGTTCGAGGCAATTCAGGGATAGGACTTTTCGACATGCCATAGAATATAATACAGCTGTTACCCGAGACTCCGCCTGCGTGAAGTTCTGCTCCTGTTCCTGCAACCCATGGAAAACTATTCCAGTAGCCTATGTGTTATTACAGACTATAATCTATTTCAGTACCAAATTTCAGCCAGATTCGTGCAGCAGCAGAACGTGGTTGTGTAACAAAAGGCCAAAAATCATCACAAACTTTCACATTTATAATACTACTAGCTGTACCCCGCGGCTTCGCCTGTGATATACTTCGATCTCCGGTGACAGCAACTTAACCATAAATGCCCGTTATTTAGTAGTTTTACAATAATATATAGAAATTTTCCCGATTTGTTGACATTTAGGATTACTGCTCCGCTCTCCTGGGTAGAAGCGTGATGATATGTAGCCTATAACCCTCTTTGAAAAATGGACTATTCAACACAAAAATAATATTTCAATTCAAACCAGCAGTTCCTGAGATAAGCGCGTTAAACCAATTGTTTGACAAACAAACTCATCTGCTTTGTAATATATAGTATAATATAGTGGGATAGCAGTATACAGCCCTACAACCCCTAACCCAGCTTCAATGGCGTGAGTCAAGAAAAAGTGAACGTTTATAGGCTTACCCCTTTTGCGGGACCAAATATAGAGATTGGTGAAGTGTGATTAGCTGAGCGTGTGTGTTTATTCGCATAAACACACACATTCGGTTAAACGTCCAGGGATAACATATGTGACTGTATAGTTTGTTAATACTATACAGTTACCTATTTATTATACCATAGTTGAACTACTATTATAATTGCGGCAATTTGTATGGATGGGAATCAGGACTTAATATTGACTTATATTCAAATTATCGAGTCTTTAACTCATCGAGAAGTTAATAGGAATATCAAAATCACTTGGTGGTCACCAATAAAAGAAAACGTGACTACTATTCTTGACATTGAGGATGAGTTATGCATCAAATAATCAAGGAAAACGATAGACATTGACTATCTCCAGATTGTTTAAATAGTACCTAATTACAATTACGAATAAGGCACTCATTACTATGTTATGGGAATGATAAGGATAATGTAGGTACAGAACAATACTGCTAAACTATTTTGGTACATTAAATTAGTTCATTGTATTCAATTATTCATATATAGCCTCTCAGGGATTTCAGCTACTATGTACACCTGCACGTGGTTTGAGTTTTTGGTACATGGTCATTAAAAAGTTACAAGATACTCCATAAAAATTGAAGAACAATCGTATGTAAGTTGTAATAAAGTTCATTAATGTTTTATTGAATAGTCATACATGGGACCATACGTTTTTAAAAAACACTGGCAACCGGCCCGGGCTTCACAGGGGTGCAGCTCTATTTCCCGTGCTTCTTCAGTTATGTGTTATGCATAGGTACAAAAAAAAAAAAAAAAAAGGTACAAACTATCCGCAGAAAACAATCTCGATGACAGTGAAAACCGCATAAAAATCCATTGAATAGTTTAGCATAGATTACTCGTTTTCCGGACACACGACATCGGAAGTGACTTTGTTTTATACTATATGTAAATATATTCATCTTAATCTTTATCTTAGGCCCCCCGCAAGTGGACATACGATCTAACAAAGAGCGCAGGGACTCGGTGGACGCATGCCGCTACAGACCGGTCGAAATGGAAGTCGATGGGGGAGGCCTATGTTCAGCAGTGGACTTCCTACGGCTGATATGATTATGATGATGAATCTTTATAATATATTCATCTTTATTATTATAAATAGCAAAACCCAAAAGAAGGAATACGGCGATCGTTATGAAGGATAATGCACGAGTTCTAAAACAAACATTTAACCCAGTTAAAGGAAAATTAATTAACAAGGATATAATACTGGTGTATGTATTGTGCTCCATGATCTACATCAATGTTTTGGTACGGAAATTAACGCTATCGTGCTTAAGTATGTTCGATAAATAAACTATTGCGCATTGTATCAGAGGTGTACTCTCGTAAAGAGTTAAGTGTTATAGAGGTTACAGGGCTTCAACTGAAAAAGTAACCTCCAAGTTCAGGCATTTATATTATTTATTTATTTCTCAGTCATGCCATGTTCACAATATATTCAACGATAGGTATTCTACGACATTCTACACAGCACTTTCTTGACCCAAAGTAAGCATAGGTTAACTAGCTTGTGTTATGGGTTCCAGAATGCGGATAAACATACTTATATACTTTTTTTATGAATACATAATACATATATTATACATAGAATCACTCAGACCAATGCAAATTCATACATACAAATATTTGCACTGAGCAGGAATCGAACCCTGCTGAAACAGGGGGTGCCCCCTGTTTCAGCAGCCATCAAGGCGTCAGAGGCGCCTTTGAAACAGAAAAACGGCAGTATTCGAAAGAATAATGGCAATGTTATTCATTAATGTATGAATTCATTAATTATAGTTACATTTATGTAAAATATTAAACTTTCTCCGTTTATTTCTGTCCTTGTCTAACAATTATTAATGTTTCCTCTCAAATTTGGGAAGGTGTCGGTCGTTGTTGTTTCAATACATCTATGTATCTATACTATTATAAAATTTGTAAATTAGTTGTGTCTGTACATTGGAGATATTAAAAAAAATACTTGAGTTATTTGGAATGAACGATTCTGAACACACAAAAAATTTTTTTTGGAACGCTGGTCTGTTTGTTCGCGATGGACGCAAAAACTACTGAACGGATTTTGATGGGGTTTTTTTCAATTAGAAAGGTCTTGGTCAGACTTAAAATCTGCCGTATGTTTATTCGCAATTGGTTTTATCATCCGGGTTATACAGTTTTCTTCTATATGTAGACAAAGTAACTACTCGTATATGGCCCTTTTTGTCCGTGCGGAAATCTCCTCCGACACACCCCCCTCCCCTGTCGCCGGCCAACGGGGGAAGTTATGTCGGACTCAAACCGACTAAAACACAAAACACCGCCGTCTCGGGTCTTCTGATGCCGGGGTGTAAGGTGGCACGGCCCATAAGGCATTTCACTTGCACCTCGATATGGTCCTATATGGCCCAAGTATCCCAAAAGTCTCTTTAGTTAGGCCAAACATCCTGTATAAATATATATACATAATATTGGCTAAATTTATTTAAGTACCATCTGTTGCCCGTGTGAAGCAAATGTGATAATGCAGTTTAGTTTTAGGTAATTGTTGTCGGTTCATATCATTTGATAAAATCCTATCTTATGTATCAGTAACGTACTTAATGGCTGGTTAAGTCCGTTGTGTTGACTTTTACTTTTGTGATGTAGGAATCCACTAAGAATATTTACAACGTGCAACATAAATAATGTTTAATACTATCTTTAAATCGTTGCTAATTGTTGCTGAAACTAAAACTCCTACTTTCCAGAAAATCTTGATTAAATGCTTTAAAAATTATTTCTAAGTAATTTTTTATTTATAGTTACAAATATTGCGTGTCGATGTTTACATAATGTATTTGTATTATGAATTACATAACTGAAATAATTAATATTCATATTATGAAATTCGTTATATAATAGTTTTATGCAAATAATATCATTATAATCATAAAAAGTACAAATAGAACGTCAAAATATTTTTGGCTGTCAAAATATGGCATTCTTTTTTAAATAAGTCACGAAACAAATAAAACTTAACTCTTCAATGGCACCTCTTAGAGCAGGTAAAACACCTGCCGTTTTATACCTTCTACAAACGTATCAAACAAGCAAGGAGCGGCTACTCGTGCTTTTATTCACTCGTAACAACAGAGGCGTCCTGAGACGTTCCTACTAGCCATGTACCGTTTTTTTTTCGTACTGAAATCCCCTGTTTTTCCCTCCCTCCCCCCCCTCCCCCCACCGCCGGCCAGCAGGGGCTTGGTAATCATTGTTTGTCATATGCATGCTACGCATGAAATATTAATCCAGTTCCCGCGACCCACAGGAACTTATTACCGAGGTAAAGAGAAGCCTGTATGCTATTCTAGACTACAATCTATCTCTGTATGTAATGCCATCCAGATCCCTTCAGTTATTCTGTTGTGTTTATCAATCTAGGTACGTGTTTATGTTTTAAGAAGTTCCCGTTACAAATATCCATCCAACTTTCGCAATCAAATAATTCGCGAGTAAATCAAATAATTATATGATCTGAATAATGTGTAGTTAGTTCATATTGATTTGTAGGTACCTACAGCATCCACTGTATCTGTCATCATCACCTTAGCTGATCTTAGCGTTATTTCCGGTTGTATCCAAGGCTCTCAACTTGAAACCTGGGATCCGCTTACCTATTCCTTCTCCTGCTTTTGATTTCGCTTATAGGTAACTAATGCTTCTAGCCTCTTAACCCCAAGGGGAAAGCGTACGCCAGAGTCTCGTTTGCTGAGCCCCGAAGGTCTTGGTGGGGTCCTATACACCCTTCTTCTGTATCCGTCATACATACATATAATCACGCATCTGTCCCTCCAAGGTAGATAACTAATTCTACACAACAAAGTATATCAGTTTTTGATTAAGTGTAATAGAAATACTAAGTGAGATATGTGCTTAGTGTAATAATCCAGATTTAGCCTGACAATTATACCATACAAGTATAGTACCTACAATGTGCCAAAGACTTCACTCCTAGAGGATATGCTAAGCGTCGGTAGCTTAGAGGTTAAGGAGTCGGCCCGATAGAGAGGTCGCACGTTCGATTGTTCGAAACCTGGCCATTACACTACCGATGTGATACTCCTAATACAAGCAATTAAGGTTAGCTGGAGGGGTTAGGATTAGAGAGGGTGAATACTAGTAATTTCGGATACTAGTATTGTTTAAAAAATATGTTATGCGGAGTATTCGCAATCGGTGTCCCGTGTTGCACACATATAATAATTATTCAACTAATCAAATAAATAGTCGGCACTTAAAATAACCATGATCCGTAAGAAATTGAGTGACACAGTTATCCA
Organism: Cybosia mesomella; assembly: GCA_946251805.1. Lineage (NCBI taxonomy): Eukaryota > Metazoa > Arthropoda > Insecta > Lepidoptera > Erebidae > Cybosia > Cybosia mesomella. The sequence goes on from OX276391.1 coordinate 19,839,185, forward strand.
CCTCTTGTTCTGTCCTCAATAACTGCGAACGAATCGAAAGAACCGGTAAAGATGCGCCCTGCGCATTTAACTCTATGAGGTCGTTAAAGATAGCAGATATATTCACAGATAAATATCACATAACCACACCTTTTGGTACTTCGAGTTCACCTTGATCAAATGCTAAGTTTAAACAGCTATTGACTAAATCTATAAACCCCGCTGTGGTGTCAGAGTCCATCAATAACGAACTCTCACTTGTATATTCAGTAAAAGTACCTTTTTTTTTTTTTTTTTATCGTGCGGAAATCCCTTCGGATACCCCCCCGCGTTCCAGCGGGGGCGGTTATGTCGGGCTTGAACAGACTTAAACCGCACGCCGTCTCGGGTCTACAGACGCCGGGGTGTAAGGTTGCCCATAGAGCATATCCCTCGCACCCCGACTGACCCTGGGCCATCTCCGGTTTCGAGATGGCCCCCTCGGGTTTGGGAACCACGGTGTCCCCGTCTTGCCCCGGTTTGGGGGAGGGGCGCTAGTCGCCCCACCGTCCCGGCCTGCTTCTGCTGGGGTGACAGGTGGCCTCACCCGCCACCCCCAGGCATGCGCTCATGGAGGACGGAGGTCGTTAAGCGACCTCCGGCGCCTGAGTCGCCTGCGACGCGCGGCGAGCAAGTTGCGGGCTCGGCGGACCGGGAGAGTTCTTCAGTAAAAGTAGGTACCTAAATCGGTTTCCTAAGAAAATCAATAGAACCTTTTTTTCATATATGCACTTAACATATATGTAGACTCTCAGTAAGTGTAAGTAGTTGTGTCCTGGGAAAAACGGTGAACGAAACGAAATAAATATTTCTGAAGCTCCCTCGTAGTGTTAATTTCAATAGTAAGATGCGTTTTCGAAGAATCCTGTATGATATCCACCAAGGAAAAAAAAATACTAAATTAGTAGTAGGGTTCCTAGAAGATTAGAGACGTTAATTGTCGATTTCCGCAACGTAAAAGGAAGTCATTTATCCAATCAAGTGCCCCTTACTTGGAAGGGGTATCAATTAATAGTTTTCCTTACAATAGTTACAATTTAATTGGCCGTTATAATTTAAGGTCATTGGGCTCGTCGTCGCTTTTTGATAGGCATTATGTTCGAATATAACCACTTCGCCAATACAAGGTAATATTCACTCTACATTACAATTATTCGACGCGTTAAAACGCCTGATATTTTATGCTAAAGAAATTCAATGATCACCCGAAGTTTTATTTTGTAAGGGTCTATTTGCAGGGTTGGATTTACATACGAGTATTTAAGGCACATGCTTGAGTCCCCAAATATTTATATGTAACGCTGCAATGTATAAAATTAAAAAAAAATAGAGCAGTATATAATCAAGTGTAATACGTACATGGCAAAAAAAGGAGATGAGATTGTATGCCTTAATACAACCGCAAATAATTGAGACATGGGCAAACAAATGATGACGTAAATTAAGATAATTAAGTTACTTTTTTAGGGTTCCGTACCTAAATAAGAAAAAACGGAACCCTTATAGGATCACTTCGTTGTCCGTCCGTCCGTCCGTCCGTCCGTCTGTCAAGACCGTTTTTCTCAGGAACGCGTGGAGGTATCAAACTGAAATGTATATCTAATACTCAGGTCTACTGTCCCTTGGAGCTGTGAAAAAATCAAACTTCTAAGTCAAAGAAATCAAAAGATACAGCCGTTTATGCCGCAAATGTCCGCAAATTTTCGATACTCGCACGGGAATCAAAACCTACAGGGTACTTCCTGTGAACTTAGAATGTTGAAATTTGGTAAGAAGTAACGTCTTAAACTAAGCTAGTTAAACTATGCTTAATTTGGGTCTAGAAAGCGTAAGCGTGTAGAATGTCGTAGAATATTTATTATTATTATTATTATAGTACAGATAAAGGAAAAATTGCGATAACCGTAAATTTTTAGTTACATCATATATCAATGAGCCCAATATGCATTTGGCATAATAAAATTGCAAAATTCTGGTCAATATATAATTTCCACACCTGCCAACCGTCCCTAAATAAGTAACTTTGCCAAAGACCATAGCGTTTCATCATCATTTCATAAAATCACAGTGCTACAGGCTGATGCCATGCATACGAGTGTTCTTATTAAGCTTCTACTGTTTGTCTCAAGGCGAAGTAGTTTTCGCCGTATGACACAACTGCGATAAACAATCAGGCTACGAAGTTTATGTTGATAGGTACTATTACATCGGGGTGTGTGTTGGGTAACCTCCTCGAGTGTCGCTCCGATTCCGATCCCGCTGCAGTCCGGGGGGAACGGAATCGGAGCGGCCGGTACACCCTGGGCGGCGGTCAATGGCTTCCCCTTCACCCCTTCATAGGGTTGGCATTGATCGTCGGCCAATACCCAACGTGGCGGGAACACATCGCTCTCCGTACTCCTCTGCTTTCAGAGGAGACAGGATGAGCGATGCTGTTAGTGGTGAGATGGCCCAGGGTCAGCCGCGGTGCGAGGGATATGCTCTATGGGTAACCTTACACCCCGGCGTCTGAAGACCCGAGACGGCGTGCGGTTTTAGGTACTATTACATCGCGAATTGCAACTTCACATAATAACAATCTTTAACGAGTTTATACATAACTAAACCATTGTTCCTAATCACTTATGCTATGAATGGAGTTGTATTTACTATGAATGTATGTAGACTCCGCTTGTCCCATTTGAATGACATACAATGACATGATTATCAGATCAAGCAGATCAAGATCAAACATTTTGAAAGTCATCTATACATATAATAAAATCGTAACGATGTGAAAACTGTACATTGAATATTTTTACATAAAAATAACTGATGTGTGTTCTAGAAGCGATACCGATGCCGAAAATGTGATTTTTAGATTTTTTGTCTGTTTGTCGGTTTGTCTGTTTATCTACTTTTTGTTATCGATGTCCTAGCATCACTTGTAAACCGCTGAGCAGATTTGACTGAAATTTTGCTTGAACATTCTTATAGGGTATGGTCATAAACTGCGCTAAATATTACGCAGTTATAGGAGCCGTAGAGCCTAGCCTAATCGGTCTAAACTATTATTGATGACAACTTTAATATTCCAAGGTAGATCTTTAGGTCTAGATCCTAGGTTAGCAGAACTCAGACATGGTCAAAACCCGGACTATAACTCATCACGCTTTACCGGAAAGGTAATGAGCAATAAAATGTAAAATCTCGAAACTCCACAGAGTTACTCACGTACAAAAGATAGTTGATTAGAGACGCATAAACATTTCATAATGAATATCATTACGCTATTATATTAAGGAATCGGGCAGAATTGATTTCAATGTTACATATGAAATTGCCGTTTTTCTTGAAGAAATTGGAGGAAACCCAATTTTCAGTACTAACATTTTTGCATTTTTTTAGGAATGACAAATCCAAATTTTATGATTTTTTTTGGTGTATGAATGAGACAACATTAAGCTAACAAACAGCAACTTTTATTACATTTTTGAAAAGTGACAGCTGTTAAGTAATACGAAATTTATCATCAAATAGGATAGCATTTAAGAAGTACTGTTTTTGAAGATCGAATAAGTTATCAAGCGGCCAATAGAAACAAAATTTAATAAAGAGTTGTAAAATCTTGAAATCAACTTTCAAACAAAATATAAATAATGGAAATAGCTATTAAATTACAGGGATAACGAACTCATGAATTTGTAAGAAAATTTCGGCAATTTCATAGTTAAAGACCTATTATTTCTGTATCTATTTCGAACGAATTCTCTTTATAAAATGAGTGCACCGCACCACCTCAATCGGCGTGTTAAATAAATGTTAGTATCGAGACTGCAGAAATAAACATACCTTAATCTATTCCAACTTAACGTGTACAAAGTCGCGGACAACAGCTAGTATACAATAAAAAAGAATGGAAAAGTTGAAATATAATTATATAACTAGAGTAATAACTGCGAGAAAAATAATAAACCGAGTTTAGTTGAGTAATTTCACTTTTCTTATATATTTTTCATCATTTGCTATTCCTGTATCGACGACGAGATTACAATCTCGTAGTCGATACAGGAATAGCACTCATGTCGTTTTAACATCCGAAGTAATCGCTGTCTGAAATCCATACCAATATCTTATTATAAAGAGGTCTATGATACAAATATCATAAATGCAAAAGTAACCGTATAACGCAATACGTACATCTTAACTATTCTATTCCCCGTATTTCTATTATATGTACCTACATACTTTGTTTTAAAATTTTTTTTATTCAAGACTGCTAATTAAGTTTTATAAGCAGTTCATGTTAATGCTGGTGAAGCAACAGTATTTCAAATTGCAATTAGTAATGCATCTCTCTATCTCATGTGTTACCAGCCTATCTAAAACATTCACAGACTTATTTTGTATATTGTGAAACCTACTTAATTATATTAATTATAGTAATTATGGTTCATATGAAGACAATTTAGATACACCTTTGTACTATAATATACCGATATTTCCAGGTGACTGACTCATCAACGCAGAGGACACTACCGAAGCTAGAACTACAAAATTAGGAAAGTATGTTCCTTCTATGGTCTGGGTTAGCGCGTTCTATGGTAGCGGTTAAGAAAGGCATTTGAGAAATTCAATCTTTAATGAACATCCCGTTAATCCCATGCGAATTCGGGGCTGAAAGCTAGTAAAAACAAAACTTTTCAACAGAAGAGCAAGTTCTGAAACTACCGATAACTAACGACCGATCACGTGAAAAAACAGCAAATAAAATACTTGTGATAGAAAACAGAACCGGTCAAGTGCAAGACGAGCGCGTGCGCTTAGGGTTCCGTACTTTGTTTTTTCCTCTCGCAGAAATTCCTTCGGATACCCACCCATTATACCGCTATAATTAAATTGGTAATGCAATAAATATTTTCTTTCACACAACAGCACAATTTTATTTCTTTACCTTATTTCAGGTTGGTGCCAATTAAGCCTGGTCCTCTAAATTGTATGAGCGCCCATACAACTCAGAGGACTATCTTATTTGGCGTCAACTAGAATGAAATGAAATGAATGGATGGCCCCATACATACGTATGGGGCCATCCATTCATTTCCTTTTTTTTTATTTCTTAGAATTTTTCCTTTATTTGTGCTGTAAGACCTTGCTTTTTGGCAAATTTCGTGATTCTAGATCAATGGGAACTACGATATAGGGTTTCGATCCAAAACTTATAGGGTACATCCGATTGACCTAGAATTGTGTATTTTGGTTAAAAGCAAGGTCTTACAGCACAAGTAAAGGAAACATTCCAAGAAATAAAAAAAGAAGAAAATGAATGGATGGCCCCATACATACCTAGTTGACGCCAAATAAGATAGTCCTCTGAGTTGTATGGGCGCTTGAAAATTAAGGTAAAGGTTGGTACTTACAAGTTTTCGCGAATATCTATATATATTTACATCATGTTTACTCAGGACCTTGATTGTTATACACCTAATAGGGACTTTAGACCTCATTATCTATTTATAGGTATTAATTTCAACTTGGTCGGTATGTCCACTCGTTACTAAGAAAATCAGTGGCGACACACAGACAAGAAAGTGATTTTATAAGGGTACTTTATAGAGTTTATAAGGGTAAACCTTTTGGAGTACCTACGGAACCCTAAAAATATTTATTTATTTATTTATGTTTGTTTGTTTGTTTGTTTGTTTGTTTGTTTGTTTGTTTGTTTTATTTATTTATTTATTTGTTTGTTATTTAACCTGGAGTAGGTTCCCATATAAATAAATAAATAAATATCAATGTAATCTACCCCTATACCAAATTTCAGCTAGATCCGTTAGAGCGCGATCTTCACAAACTTTCACATTTATAATATTACTCGTAGTAGAATCATTATACAGCCATCACTAATGATATTTGAAATTAAAACACGTGTATGAATTATACACACTTTTACAATACTTACACTTAATGTGTAGCAACAAAAAAAACATCGCTTTACCACCGTAACCATTAAAATGTAACAACACTAAAATTCCATAATGAAAATAGTAGAATGTAACCTTTTTAGGACGTCTCACAGAAATAAACAATGCCGTCATATTTAAAATTCATTTGTAGAAATTTTATTTCAGCTCATTATAACCTATACATTATTCTCACTTAAAAATTGTTTAACTACATAATAACTTCTGATTTTAGATTGTTTTATTTTCGTTCGAATCGTGCAAGGTTTACGTTCTGTGTCTATCTGCTGTCAAATCCATGTGTCGAAAGGCTATTTTTAAATTATTTCGACTGTTTAAAAAAAACTCAATACCACTTTGCTCACATCGGAAATCGAACCATAATCAACATCAACACTCGTAACGGGCATGTTGTTAAGTTTCAACTAAAGTTCACATACTGTTTATTATACTGAATATACATTATGCAAATAATAATACAAATATATATATGCCACTCAAACTGTCATTCTCTGACAGTTATTTATATTCTATGGTGGTACAGTCGACTACAAAGAGATGTATCCACTTTATCACCTTATTGCTTTGTGATAAGGTCCAATAGTGGATACATGTCTTTGTAGTCGACTGTACATATAAAGACTCTATATCGCTTTGCAATTCAAAGCACATCGAAAATCGCCGTTAACCTCCTTCGCGCTGCCAGAAAGAAAGTGGTCGCAAGACTCGCAAGTCGCAAGTCCCAACAGTTCAGCTCTAATGACATCATTCATCACAGCATTCAAGTTCAGAGTTGTTTTGTTTATTAATTTCTCGTTAAACTGAAATGAATTGAATTACGAAACATTTTCTCGCTATATATATAGAGGCACTTCATCCTCCGAGCTTTTTCACAACTCGCTGGGATTGACTTTTCAGTCTAACTACGAAACGAACTTCTATATTTTCCTTGAAGCGACTGCTATCGAATCTTCACCACACACTGGTATATCGAAGTTCTGTGGTAAGACCGGGTTGTTGGACTTTTTAGGGCTCAAATTACCCATAACCAATAGCGCAGATGTTCGTATGATGACTGGGGTGAAGATTTAACATGCTCCCGGAGGCACGGAGGGATCTCACTGTGTTAAGAATGGTCACCCATCCTAAAACTTGATGAACTTTAATAGTTATCAATAAAGAATTGGAAACAGTTCATATTTTCCCCCTACTTGACTCATTTTTTCCTCAAGTTTTCAATCCTTCGCAATTTTATGGACGAATTTTGATCATAGAGCGAACACTTTCCTTCATCCCAACGTCAATCCTGGTAATATCCGGTAATACCTTGGAGCCCGGGGTCAGCTCCTTCCTTTCCATGATTTGTTTATTTTGGCTTTTAAGCGTGATTCCTTAAAGGAAAGCCACTTGCACTAGAGCCTAGTAAGTCAATCAGCAGGTGTACCGACTTACAGGTGAGGTTGACTTGAGCTTCGAAGATCTTAATGAGCTCCATACGGGATGTATGGTTGAACACTAGTATGTATGTAGAAAGATGGAAGCTTCATAGTCCGGACACCATTATTATCTGCCTATAAGGTTTTTTAATTTAATATTTAGTGTCGTCTTGGTAATGTAAGTAATTGCTAGAGTCAACGAGAATACAATGGCAAAAAAGTTGCCCATGGCCTAGAAATGACCTCATTAAATATTAACTCAACCAGTTTTTTTAAGAACCTAGTGACAGTAATTACTAGTAATTGCGCTAACTCTTTGAGCTAAGTAAATTGCTTCTTGGAAGTGGGTTTACATCGGGGATCGAAACCGCGACATCACGATTTCAAGTCCGATCGTTAGCCACTATACTATGATTGAAAAAACAAATTAAACATATTTATGTCATTGGATTCACCATTTACACAATTATTTAACTATAATATATATAAATATATACAATGTACACCTGACTGCTTCATTGGCAGTGTCGAGGGCGACTGCAAACGGGCAAAACTTGGAAAAATCCAAAATTTTCTTTCAGAATGATCTAAATTCTCAGTAGCAGCACGGAGTCTGGTAAAAGATTAGACAACAATAGGCTAGCTCCCTTACAAGGCAACGTAAATATAGTAAGCGAAATGTAGGTATTTACACATCTCAGTCTATTCCTTCGGATAACACAATACAATATATCTTATAAATAAAAAATAATATTTGTTCGTTCGTTCGTATTTTAATTGAGGCCGTACCGTTCATCCGATTCTATAAGTTTGTCAATTTATGGCTTCCCCTTACTCTAAAGACTGGTTCAGACATATTAAGTTGTCAAGTTTTTAACTAACTTTTAAGCAACTTAAAGCGTGTAAACAATTAATTACTTCGGGCCACCAACCAGGTGGACACCGAAGTCTTAAAATCACGCAAAAAGAATAAAAATCTTACACCCACTTTTTATCACTTTTCTCGACGTTTCACAGGATTCTAAGTCTAATTAAGCAAAAAAAATTTTGTGTCGGTCTGTCTGTTGGTCTGGATGTCTGGATGTCTGTTTACGCAATAACTCAAGAACCACTTGGGGTTTGTACGTTCAAGGTCTCGGGTACCTACCATACAAATTGTCCCTAAAAAATATCTAAGTTTGGCCCGAAGTTTGACAATCACTGTGTGATTTCCGCCCCACTAGTTTAGAAATAAGTTTCAAATTATAATTTAACGTGTAAGTAAATAAGTGGAATAGAATGTCGTCTATTTTTCGGTTAAGTCGGTGAACGTGAATTACTACCAGTTTGAACAGGCACGATTTAGTTAATTATTAGTTAAACATAAGTATAAAGGAGCGTCCCCTGCGCGTGTTTCACTCTACACCATACACAAAAAGGTCTACACAAATCAATTTTGTTGATATACAAATTCGGTCTCCTGCAGTTTGATTTATAGAAATGTTTTGAAATTTTTGCTGTCAAAAAGCTAAATTCTGTTTTTAATATTTCAAGCATAGACGTATAAGGGGAAAAATCTTTACAATGTACTCTAGATGCGCATTTACGAGATCTCTTTGGTGGTAAGCGTAGGGCGCAACGACAGAGGCACGCTAATCAATCAAAATTAAATTGAAAGAATAAACAGATATTAAACCGTCCGACGGACACTTCTATTCTATTTTATTTTGAACTCGGAATCTAATCTCGGAGCTGATGCTGTCAATTGCTGCCAAATCAACAATACATTATAAGATATAGACATAACAATACTCCGCGTCCCGACACCTGCGCGGGGGTAAATGTTTAGATGTTTTGCATCGGCCGCGGAAAGCAAAGTCATTGTGTCATTAACCAAAATGTTTAGCGAAAACCATAGAGTAAATTTTCATTTTTGTATAGTGTGTAGAGTAAAGGTGCAGGTGACGAGCCTTAAGTTTGGAGGAGCCGTTGAATTCGTATTTCATGTGTTTGAAGGTCTTTTTTGAAAATGTCGAAGTGGTCAAACGATACAGTATAATTTGTATTGAAGAATATATAAAGCGTGATTGTCTGTGAAACATAAAAAGCCTTAGTTATAGAAATAAACAAGCAAAACAACAAGGGCTTTATGATATAGTGACGGCCATGGCGATACCTAATTTTGGTATCAATTTGGATTTAATTACTGAATTAATGACTTGAAAGTGCTGTTCATAGTCCATCTTGAGCTAACTAAAGAACTTATAGGCGAGTCCGCACGTTAAAAAAAAAAAAAAAAGGGTCTCTGACAAACGGTGTTTTTAGATGTGTTGGAGACGTCCTACGATTCTGAAAATCATGTATGTTATTCTACGCTATTTGAACTAGTTCTCTTGGTTATTCGATACACGATGACTTTTACTTTCCTCGATAGAGTTTGCTCACAAAGATTGGTCTAACCCAAAACAGTTTACAGTTTTATTTGAGTTGTGTTTGAGTTAGGAAATTTACATAAATTCTGAATTATATCATGAAAATTCAAAATACCTACGTTTTCTACCTATATGAAGCGTTCAGAAAGTCAATCAGTCTCGAGCGGAACATGTTAGAGGAAGGACGTGTGTCAGTTTGCGGCAGACGCACAGCGAAGTGGTATGATTTTTAAGGCGGGAGGTATCCGAAGGGATTTTCGCACAAAAAAAAAAGGTACTAAGCGTAAATGGCACATTCGTAGAGAATGTGCCAGATGTACAATTCCAGTGATAAAAAGTTGAGAGTCAAACTTTTGCGAATACAATGCTAGTATTAGTATACTGTTTTCTGTATTGTATAAGTTGTGTAAATAAGTTACTTATTGCACAAATATTAAAACTAAGTTATGTATCGGCATTATAATAGCATTAAGTATCTTATGGCATTAGTCAATGCAATGAAAGAATTCTTGAAATTGTTTCTGAGTACACTTACCTCGGGCAGATTGTGCAGTTGGGTAAAAACATATTTGAGAAGGAGGCCAAGAGGAGGATCCAGCTAGGCTGGGCAGCGTTTGAGAAACTACGTCGGGTCTTCTCGTCATCCATACCGCAGTGTTTGAAAACGAAAGTTTTCAATCAGTGCGTCCTACCCGTAATGACCTACGGAGCTGAGACGTGGACACTCACGGTAGGGCTGGTCCACCAGTTCAAAGTCGCTCAGCGAGCTATGGAAAGAGCTATGCTCGGAGTTTCTCTGAAGGATAGGATTCGTAACGAATACATCCGACAGAGAACCAAGGTTATCGACATAGCTCAAAGAATAAGCAAGCTGAAGTTGCAGTGGGCCGGCCATATCTCGCGAAGAACCGACAACCGCTGGGGTAAACGTGTTCTTGAGTGGAGATCGCGACTCGGCAAACGTAGTGTAGGACGCCCTCCGGCCAGGTGGGATGACGATCTGCGAAAGACTGCGGGCAGATGCTGGATGCGGCAATCTGAAGACAGGACGCTATGGCGCTCATTAGGGGAGATCTATGTCCAGCAGTGGACTAGAATAGGTTGATGATGAATGAAAGAATTTACAATGATTGACATTGGTACTAATATACGTATATCAACTAGTGGCACTAAATATTGGGCACAGTGGATACCTACCAGTGACAATTTAAACTGACATGAACACTACCAAATACTGTACTGTACTGTACTATATACTACGATATTTAGAGGCAGGTTCTCTAAATGTCTATATTATTATGTTTTCATTCCCGATGAAGGTTTTGCTTTGGGGCCTCATGAAGCCGTATATACAAATTTGCAATGCCCAACAAATCATCATTATCATCCGAGCTCCAATACCGGCTGCATCTCTTCTACTTCTTCTTTCTTTACCCTGGTTTATTTTGACTTTGACGAGAGGGACTGCCGTCTGACCTCTTGGTCCCAAGATACTCTACCGACCGATCGGTACCCACGAGCGTACGGGCCCTATGGGTGAGATATATGTATGGGGCCCCATGGGTTTAGGGGGCCCCATAGCTAACTGGGGCGAAGCAGGTACACATCAGATTAGCCTATTTATATAAAAAATGATTCTTTATGTGCTTATCTTCTACGTGTGTTCCTTCCTAACTTATTCGATTGCAATAAAAGTTCGTAAGTAGTTGTGCATTTTCCGAGAAGCTTCCCAATGTGAAAAAAGTTAATAAGAAGATACATGGTAACACATGCCCGACATTAGTTAGTAACATATAAAAGTAGCAGGAAGTGTGCAGTTAGGGTTTTAGCTCTTTAATAAGTATATTATGCCTATATTAATGAGTCTACACTTTGCACTTTTAACGATCCTTATTCAATACCTTTATTGAATCCAACTACTAACCTCACTCGATATAAGCCGAAATAACTATTATTACGAAAATTTAAGAAGTTTACTACTACTTAACTGCAGTAACCGACTTACGTACCATTTCTCCAAATAAATATTACGTACAGAGAGCTGTTACATACATAACTGTTATTTCTTTCACTTCAAGTTAATTTATCTAGTATATTGTTATTTACTTAGAACTAAAAACTACCATATTCTTTAGAGGTCTGCGTACTATTAGTCAGAGGCAAGTATATCTTATATAAACACTAAGTATTTTCCTTCAGAAAGTAACATGATAACCAATCACATAGCATCATCTGGAAACAGCTGAGCCACATTTTGTTAGGTTCAAGTAACTGGATTTACTAGAACAGTATCATGATTTGCAAACAAAATACACTTAATTGAGTGCGAACGTGACTGTAAGAACTGTTGGGAATCTGTATACAAAACAGATTTCACTTTTTTTATATTAAGTAGAGATAAACTGCTAAAGAATAAAACTTTAGGCTTAACCAATTACCTACCATCGCCTACGCTCTCTCCTGTGGTACCTATTAAGAATAAATAAGTTTTACTTAAGCGGTGTTTACGGTTGATTCAATTTTGAATACGAAACCTTACAAGTAACTCGTAAATATAAACAAGATATAGTCCCGCTGGCCGGCGTGTGGGTATCCGAGGGGATTTCCGCACGAAAAAAAAAGGTACATATGACTGCACCTCTCGCTCTGAATGTTAATGACATATTTAGTTTAACTGGCTTTCTTTGTGCATTACCCACCGATATCATGAAGATTTTTAGAAGAAGGTACAAACAATACTTCATCAATTCCGCGTTACTCCTGAATTTTTATTGGGTATTATTCTACAAGGATAAACATATAAATTAATAAAATTAAGCACATTTCGTTTGGTTATTCCTGAATATTTATATAACTATTAGGCGTCTGATACAGATGAATAATAGAAAATAACGGTAATGAATATTATTCTTTCACAATATCGTTTTGGCCTAGTCCTATTTTATTCCTACCAAATCAAGCGTGCAGTTGTCTACTTATATTAAATTACTTATACCTAGTTAATACAATATTTTCAAAGTATGTGTTTGTTCGCTTACCTACTAGGTACCTACAACCCTCGCGGGAAATTTCTGATGTGTCAATATTATTAAGGACAAGCCACGCCTGCGACTTCGCCCTTGTGGTGGACTGAGATCTGGCTTTTTTTGCACGGAACCCTAATTCTTGTTCTAAAATCAAAGTAGCCCATGTTTCGTCTTGTAATATTAGCTATCGACCAGTGAAAGACCCGTCAAAATCGGCCCTGCCGTTCCAGAGATTACCTAACTCAATTATATTTATTTGTATAGATATGTATTGATTGTTTACGTTGAAATTGTAGTGTTATCAGTATAACTATTATATGGAAAAGGTCACTGTTAATATACAAATTAACCTCATTAATGTATGTAAGAAGTAAACAAATACTTTACTTCAAATAACTGCTATCGAAAAAATGACGTTACGAAGTTCCTTGACCAGATTGTGCGTCAGGCGATGTGATTTATTCGTTTATTTGTAATTAGAGAGATTATTAACAAGGAGTTTTACTGGATTAATGGTATTTAGTTAAAAGTTAATAAGTCTGTATTACCACTCTAACTAAACAGCTTTAGCAAATTAGATCAGTAGAAAAATTGTTACCAATATGCAGACGAAATAACAGTTTGCCACTTGGTTACTCGATGTCGTTTCGGTGAGAAGTGGGACATCTGAGTTTGTGACCTACACACAATATTCTCGATACTAACTTAAGCAAGTCATCTGTGGAAGGTAAGTATCATATAACAAAACAGGACTTGTAATAATAAACTGAGATCTAACTGTTAGTACAAGTTGTCATAGTAGCATTTGTGAAAGTTTGCGAGAACTTGGTAAATAATCGGAAACTATACAGTATCTAACTCACCTTAACTGAAAAGAAGCGGTCAGTCCCTCACATGAAGCCTGTCCAAAGGTGAAGCGAATGCGTGCTGATCAGAGAGCGAGCAACATTTCACTCGTTTTCGTGTTGAACAAATAAAAACGTCGCATTCACATACTAATTAATTTTCGAGAGAAACTGCGCGGCGTACGGTATAACGCGCATACGGATAGCTGTGTGACAGAGCACTGAGGTGTATGTCGGAGTCGCAGCACGTCTGAGTGAACGAGGCGAGGAGGTGGGCGAATGACCACAACCGCACGCGGCGCGCGCAGTGAGAGTTGTGCCTTCCTCCAGTTGCGTATCGTAGCCACCACATTGAGCATCGAAGGCTGCGACTGCATCCGCGAGATGCTGCACACTGCATATGCACCCGTGTTGCGACAGCTCAGTGTTTGTAGGATCGCAATTCGGCGACGGCAGAGGCACCAACGCCTATCAAAGCCGGACGCGCGCGGTTCTCATAAACGTCAATTTCAGCAACGCGGTAACATCCGCATAAATCTCTGTACCCAATTACTTTGAGCTCATGCTGAATGTTATGACTGCAAAATGACCCGCCAATGATTGGTTGTAATAACAAGTGAATGTTATTTTAACTTTTATAATTCAAATAATATAATATAAACATAAGATAAATGTCACCTAGGGGTCGTATTAAATATTAAAACAAAGTTATCCTAAATCCGGTCTGTAAAACTTGAGTCAAAGTTATGAAAGCTCCCTGATAACAATTAGTTTTGATGTCCTTGGTGTACAATAAAGAGATGTTATTATTATTAAACATGTCTTGGAAGTAACATAAATACGAATACTTAACATATAATTTAATTTTATCGTCGCTGATAAATTGCATCAGTGTTTTAGTAGAGTACCGCACACCAACTAAACTTCTGACTTAACATGTAGGTACCGTGAATAATAAATAAGCTTTACTCAAGCTTTCTATTGTTAGTTAAGCCTAAATAATTTTAGTTACGATGAAAAGAATCACGAATGGTTTCTCTTCGATTCAACTTTGTTATTAAGTTTAGATAACAATTTTAATATAACTTATTTATATCCCACATAGGTGGGAGGATACTGTTCTCGTAACAACAGTAATAAGGGTAGATACCCTTATTTCTGTTGTTAGTAAAACAGTGTCTAGCGTTAAAATATTGACAGGTTAAGGTAACAGATGTTCATGTAGTTACAAACGCACCACGTGTCACTCTTGAGTGAGCAAGGACCTTGGCCAATGGTACACCATAAGGCACCAACCCCATTATTACATCCCTTTCTACCATTACTATGGTTGTATATTTAATCCTTTTCGCACACTGTTACGATGTACAGGGTGCTAGTGTTGCTGTAAGGTTGTTAGACGTTGTCAGCGGCAACGGTAGTCCGATACAAGGCACGCGGCTGCATAGCGACCAGACGTGTAGCGTAAGAACTGTACGTAACTTCCATTTGACAATATCTTTAATTACAAATTAAGTATAGAAATCATTGAAAAGGACGTTAGTGAATATCAAAACGGCATGTAAGTCATATCAATTAGTTAAATAGAATTTATAATTCTAAAGTTTTTATAAAATACTCTGTAAGTGTTATGTGGACATTTTTTGCTAGACATTACGGTGTTGAAATGTTAGTTTAGTCTAGAAATTGTACTTGACCTAGCGCTTAAGTGTTATTCTTATAAGTGTTATATTTGTGTGCTGTACTTTTTAACTACCGTTGATTAATGAATAACATTTTTATATTTTATAGGTAATGTAAGTCTGATGAACGTGTGAAATTGAATTATTTATTTATTCATGAAATCATAATATTTATATATTAAATTAAATTATATACATTTTGTCACCAAAAATGAATGAGAAGCATGTTTTGTTGAAAACTTAACTATTACAAATAGTAATACTACTACTACAATAATGAGGAATTTGCATTTCAACATTCTCTACATTTCACATTTAAGTTAAAGTAGTATTGGATGAGTAGACTATTAGATAATCAGCTGTTGTAGTAGTTGCGTAAGCGTCACGTGTAGTGTTATTCCGGGATTGATTCCCGGTTTCGCCCAGCTTTGAAAGTTGTATTGGACACATAAACTAAACAGCTAGATGAACCTGAAAGGTAGACTGGAATTACAGTGCTCCACATGTAACAGTAAATACCATTCGCTAATTCATTACTTAAACCTAGTAGCTCACCCATCTACCTTTTTTTTTGTGCAGAAATCCCTTCGGATACCCCCCCGCCGGCTAGCGGGGGTGGTTGTGTCGGGCTTGAACCGACTAAAACCGCACGCCGTCTCGGGTCTACAGACGCCGGGGTGTAGGGTTACTCATAGAGCATATCCCTCGCACTCCGACTGACCCTGGGCCATTCGCAGTGTCCCCTCTGATAACAGCAGAGTGGTACCTGGAGCGACCAGGCCCGCCATACCCCGACCCCCTCGTGCAATGGGCTCAGCTGGCCCTGAAAAGGGCCGGTTGGTCAGACTCTTGGCCGTTGACGTTGACGCCAGCTACTCCAGAGGAGCAATCAATGATGCGTCATCGCCCACGTTGCCCAGGGTGCACCAAACTTGGAGGTGATCCAACCAGTCGCACCCCTAGCTCACCCATCTACCTTATACTATTATAAATTTGTAAATTAGTTGTGCCTGTACATTTGAGAAATTTAAAAAAATACTTGGGTTATGTTAAATGAACGATTCTGAACACAAAAAAAAAAAAATCTTGTCTGTTTGTTCGTGTTGGACGCAGAACAAACTAAACGGATTTTGATGCGGTTTCTTCTATTAGATAGATCTTGGTCAGACTTAGAATCTGCCGTGTGTTTCGTTGCAATTGGTTAAGTAGAACTGGAGATATGATAAAACAGGATAACCGACATCCGCGCGGGTGGAGGCATCAGTTAGTACTATATAATATTATTAACAAGAACATAACTGATCAGAGGCAGATATATATAAGTTTCTACACATATATACACATACATGAGGGTATATAGGACCACACCAAGTCCTTTGGGGCCAAGTCAACCTCACTTGCAAACAAGTACACCTTCTGACTGACATACGAGGCTCTGGTGCGCCTCGTACTCGTACTGGCCTTGGTTGGGTGGGTGGTCGCTTCCAAAAAACTGTATAGGCCGAAAGTCCTCCTTTAGATTTGGCAAGGAGTAAGAGGAGCCCGGGCTCCGAGGTGGCAGCCTTAGATGTAACCTGTTTTTGATCGGACTCTACTTTTTTAACCGACTTCAAGAGGAGGTTTACTGTTTGCCTGTTTTTTTGTATGAATATTTCACCGCGCTATTCTCGCGTTTGGTTCAATCGATTTTGGTGCGGTTTTCAGAAAAGTATATGTTACATCTCGGAGAAGGCTTTAGTATACTTGACAGACTTAAAAAGGAGTTATACCTGTCCGTGATTAAGTATCTCGAGATTGGTTGAACCGATTTTAATGGGGTTTTCATCAAAAACGTATTTGATACATTCTAGAAAAGGTTTTGGTATACTTAACTGACTTAAAAAAGGAGGTATTACCGCAGTTTTTTAACAATATGCCACCATATGATATTCTAGTTTCAGTGTTAATAAATAAGTTACGTTCACTATTATATAATTTTTTTTTTAATAACAACCGACCGGTAGAACCGACTTCAAAAACCAAGAAGGGACTAAAAAGTGAAAATAACTGAACTTTTGAAGTAAATAGGTATTTACTTCAAAAAACTAATACGCTCATAAGACTTTCCTGTTGAACTCGATGCCAAATTCATAGAGACGTCAACGCATATGTATTGTGGCACTGCGGTTTACACATTGCATCAAATGCCGCGGGGAGACTTATGATGTGGCAGGACTATTCCAGTGGACCTACACACATACATTTGCCTATATTCCCATCTGTCCTGTTGAATTGTTCTGTTGACAGGACTAGTGGGACTTTTTATTCCCATTAGTTCTGTTGATAAATAAACACACCTTTTATACGTACAAATAATAGTGATGGAAATGAGCCTACGTGTATACAAGTAGAAATCCATAATTTATTCTGTCAGTGCATTTTTTTTTTTTTTTTTTTTTTTTTTTTTAATAAGAATATTAGTAATCGAAATCACTAATATTCCCCCTAACCCCTCCAGCTAAGCTAAATTGCTTGTGTTAGGAGTGGGTTCACGTCGGTAGTGTAATGGCCAGGATTCGAACCCGGGGCGTCTCGATCGTAGGGTCGACTCCTTAGCCACTAAGCTACCGACGCTTCATCATATCAAATCAAATGAAGATTTAATATAATTAATATTACCTACCTACCTATATTTCAGATGTTCATTTAAAATGACTAATGATGTAGATATTTTAATAATAATAAGTTAGGTAAGCACATGAACAATAAATGTGTATATATTTTAGCGAAGTTTTTCCTAAAATAAGGGGACGCTAATATCTCCACTGATGAGTTGTGTTAGACAAATTCTGATAAAGCCATCATTTTCAATTTGCTTTTTCAAATTGATAGCAAATCTCTACAGATATTACGATTAAATACTTAATAACATTTTATATCTGAAAGGAGTTTCAATAAGTATGCATATCAAAGAAGTGGCTAATTTTTCAAAATGACTACTTTCGTTGTGTGACTACTTATTTTCCCAGAAATTCGATGCCATCACTACTTAATTATATATGGTGTGTTTATTTATCAACAGAACTGATGGGAATAAAAAGTCACACTAGTCCTGTCAACAGGACAGATGGGAATGTAGGTACATTTGTAACTTTTTTTTTTTTTTATCGTGCGGAAATCCCTTCGGATACCCCCCCGCGCGCCAGCGGGGGCGGTTATGTCGGGCTTGAACCGACTAAAACCGCACGCCGTCTCGGGTCTACAGACGAATGTACCTAATAGTCCTTATAACTCTTTGGTAGGCCTAACCTATTGAACTTATGATACTTTGTAAGGTTGTGTTTCGGGCTCGGCACCGACTTCAACCAAAAAGTCTTACATGTTTATTTTATCTTTTGGATTAATTCTTAATTCAGTTATTTTACACTTTGCAGTGCCTTTTTGGTTATTGAAGTCGGTTGTTTTTTTTTATTAAAATTGTTATTTCTCCCTTTTGAGTGAATGTAACTCAACATCTTAAGTTTATTCCCGGTCGCATCCCAGACTGTCACCTCGGAGTCCGGGGATCGCTTACTCCTTCTCCTCTTTTAATTCGGCTAATACGGCTCTTATGGGTATGAGTACCAGCTTGCAGGTGACGCTGACTTTCTAGCTTAGTGAATGATGTAGACGGTGCCCCGCATCGCCGGGCTCCAATTTCTATTGTCACAAGTGACCTAACACGAAGGGTATACACTTCTAACCTAATCTTTCCGTGTCGGGATGCGTTGCTTTGGTAACTCCACTCTACTCTCCACTTCACTCTTCTCTACACTCTACTCTACTCTTCTCTACACTCCACTCTCCACCCCACTCTATACTCCATTCTCCACTCTACTCTACTCTCCTCTGCACTCCATTCCACTTTCCACTCCTCCCTCCTTTGTACTCTACTCCACTCCATTCCACTTTCCACTCCTCCCTCCTTTGTACTCCACTCCACTTCATTCCACTTTCCACTCCTCCCTCCTTTGTACTCCACTCCACTCCACTCCACTCCGCTCCACTCCACTCCACTCCGCTCCACTCCGCTCCACTCCGCTCCGCTCCGCTCCGCTCCACAAAATGGCATTAATTCTGTTGTTCATCTCACTAATTCATGTTATCATCATTCATCTGAATTTCGAAATTTTCTTCTATGTGTCGTCGGATTAAATTTAGGCTTCATTAAAAAGGTGGTCTAGTTTAGAGAGTTTTGTAACAGTAGAATCGGCACCAATATATACGGCCTTTCAAATAATGTTTTTTTTTTTAACGTGTGAAAAACCCCCACGGGGCTTCCTTTATTCCGCCCTGTGCCACTGGATTTGCCACTGTCACCCCATCGGTGCCAGCGATGGGATGGGCGTGTCGGAAACGGACCGACTAAAACCACACGGTGTCCTTCCCAAGTGTCCATTGCCGGGCACCCCGGGTAAGCCCTCGAAAGGATAACCCCAGGGTTACCGGCGGACTTTGGCCGCCTACGCGGCCTCGCCTGGTGGGGTGGTTTTATCTCGCGTCGGTGAGTTGGCAGGCGTGTGTAGGACACACACGACACACCTCCGCCACGGCCTACTTCTGTAAGGACAGCGAGTCAGCCAACCGTCCAACAGGCCCCGATCATGGAGGTTGGTAGTCCCGGGCGTCCTCGTGGCAGACTGCGGAACTGGGGGGGCAGGGTTCTCTCCCGCTTCCTCTCCGTCACTCGCGTCTCTTTGGCGCGCATTATCGTCTGATTTCTCGGGGCTCCGGCCTATGGCCCCGCTCCAGCGCCTCATTGCGCCATTGGTACAACGACGCAAGGGTTCTCCCTTTCAGGTCCCATGGAGAGGTCCCGGCTAGGAGACATGCCACCTCGACGGAGAACGTGCGATACCCCCTGATGACTCTGACGGGCATCGCTTTTAACGGGCTGTTTAGAACAGCCACGTTTCGGGCCGCCAGAGTCTCCGCCCGTACGGGGGCCCCGTACAGGGCCATGCTTCGCACGATCCCCAGGTACAGTCTCCTAGTGGGGGCTCAAATTATGTATTACAAAATTCCAAATAAAAGAAGACATTTGACGTCATGTTGTTTCGTACACTCGATAATTTTACATTTTCTATTTGATTTTGAAGTTTCTTGCTGCATCCCCGGAGTTCTAGGTCCAATACTTATGAAATTTATATAGGACTAACTTGGAGTTTAACCGGTTCATAAACGACGGAAATATCGAAGAACAAACAACAAAATAGGAGGCAAGTTAAAATTGATTACAATTAAAAATGATATTCACGTAATGATCACACTAGTACAGACACAATCTTAAAGCCAAGAGGTACTGGGTTAGAGGGGTGTGTGTTGGGTAACCTCCTCGAGTGTCGCTCCGATTCCGATCCCGCTGCAGTCCGGGGGGAACGGAATCGGAGCGGCCGGTACACCCTGGGCGGCGGTCAATGGCTTCCCCTTCACCCCTTCATAGGGTTGGCATTGATCGTCGGCCAATACCCAATGTGGCGGGAACACATCGCTCTCCGTACTCCTCTGCTTTCAGAGGAGACAGGATGAGCGATGCTGTTAGTGGTGAGATGGCCCAGGGTCAGCCGGGGTGCGAGGGATATGCTCTATGGGTAACCTTACACCCCGGCGTCTGAAGACCCGAGACGGCGTGCGGTTTTAGTCGGTGCAAGCCCGACATAACCGCCCCCGCTGGCCGGCGGGGGGGTATCCGAAGGGATTTCCGCACGATAAAAAAAAAAAAAAAAAAGGTACTGGGTTAGAAATTCTCACTCAAAAAGAGAGCTTTCCTCCTTGAATGAGGAAGTGTTGCATTTTATCGACCTACCCCTTTGATTAGCAGAGGACTCTACATTATGGGTATTAATTTGACGCGTAAGCTTTGTTGCTTTTTTATTTTCATAAGAAATTATGGCATAGTTAATATATGTTTACGTTAAGTTGAATATCTATATAAGTAGATGTATTTATTTATGTTTATCCACCGTTAATACCTAAGTGCTGTAAACGATATCGTTTTCACACATCAGTAGCTGGAATTGGGTTACTAAAAAGTAATTACACGCCGACGTGCACTTTCCCCTTTACTTGCTTACTTTAGGTCTTCCTTTACATTTACTTTAATCAAGTTAAGTTTACATAATTTGAATTTTATGAACATTAGCTTTTTCCTGCGGCTTCACCCGCTAAAGCCTCGTGAAGCGTTAAATTTTGCGACACCCGCCATCGCAATTTCAGAAAACATATTTGTGTCAGCTGTTTTTAAGGATATCCAACCTTTTTTGAGTGAGGTCCAAACATAGATGTACAGTTTTGTAACTAAGTACAGAGTAGGCATATCTATCATACATATATTATATATATGAAAATATATTTTGGTATAGTAAAATTTAAAAACTACTAAATTTATTACTCAGTGTCGACTCAAAATATGACGCTTATATATATAAAATATGAATGGGTCTAACAAGCGGGCGCACTTTGTTGCTTGTGAGTTGTTGTATTACCTTACCTTACCTTACGTAGCTATGTACTACTACGTAATACTGCCTACCTACGAAGGTAAAGCTGAAAATATAATCCCTTTAAAAACTAAAATAAAGAATGTCATTTGTAAATCCTAAATACAAAAACATCATGTGAAAGACATGATTTTGGTTAAATAACAACTGAGATTGGAAAACATTAAATTTACCGTATACGTAACAACTGTAAGGCGCTTCGACACGAATTACATTTTTGGTGAATAGCGTGAATACTCACTACCTGAAATTATATTAGATACGAACTCTATTTATGGAATCCAAAGATACTCCGCACGGACTATGTATCTAATATAACCTTAGGATACAACTTTTGGAACACGGCAATTTATAACACCAAAGTAAATAAAGACCAAAGAAAATTTCTGTTTGTTTCAGGTTTATAACTATATTGGATCTATGATATTATGAATATAATAATACCAGATAAAGGTTTGATAAGACACAATGACATTAATACGAAATTTCGAGGACCCCTTATCTACCACTGATGTCCCTGATAATTCTATTCATTTAAATTCTTTGTATTGCTCTCATCTTTGGACGAACTATTCGTGCTGCAGCAATTTACGAAATGCAATAATAACAGGACCACCATCTAAAAATAAAAACATGATAACATATTGTTATACGTGTAAAGGTAAAATAAGAAAATATGAAGTTAAGTCACCACGAAGCTTCACGCCACATAATCATTCCACTCCTAACAAGGAAATAACAATAGATACAGAGGAACCGCCTGTGAATGAACTACAAGAATATGCTATTAATAAAAATACAAGTCAAGCAGTTTTGTCTTTCAATAACAGTATTTCAAAAGACTTAGACTCCTTAAACGTAGAAAGCAAACAACGCATTCCTTCCATATCACAACAGATTTCGGACAAAACTACTATTCATAGTGATTCCAGCTTTAGACACAAATACATTTCGTACGAAATGGAATCTAGTGGCATAAGGCAACAGAGACTGAGAACAAACCTAAAAGGTTTTGGATGTATTGTTAATTTTGCTATGACTGACAGCACTATAAAAAAAGGAACCCAAATAAAAGCCTGCTCAATAAGTATAATGATTGTAGCTATCGTACTAATAAGTTTTATTTTAGTTAATTTTACGAGTCCAAATTTTAAAAGTGTAGCCAACAATAATAGTACGACCGTAGTGCCAACAAAAATTTTAGATTTTAATGAAACCACGTCCACCATCACTAATGTATATTCAGATATATTGCCACTATCAGGAATCAACGTTACAGAAGAATACTTAACCACTACAGAATCAACAAGCAATGTAAGTAAAGAGAAATTAGTGATGCATATGAATATAATATCTAAGATACGCAAAAATATTAGAACATATCCCAAAAGTTCGAACAAGAAGGAACTTACCTCAATACCTAAAGATATTTATAACAAAGACTTATCTACACAATTTTGCTCGTGCCAAAAAAACGAAATCTGTATGTTGGATGAGAATAGTGGTACTTCAATATGCAAGACGCCAAGGGACAATGACGATCCAACAGGTGAGATAAACAAGATTTATAATTTTGGTACTTTCTTCCTTCTCCAGATAAGTTGGATACAACATTCATAGCAACCATTAGCACTGGCTGGAGGAGTTTAAAATTAGAATGCGAACATCGCAATGCCTATGGTCTGTGTCGTTTTTTTTTTTTAATAATAAATGGTCACCCGTAGGCACACGTGACCAACAAACCTTTTATCGAAAAGACGAGCTGCTAAATTTAACAATAATGTAAACATTTCAGAAGTCTACAGAGATGAAAAAAACATTCTTATACCGAACATTTATACCGATTTATTTGGTTGCGTGCTTAGACCGTATTATGTCATCTGATCACTTTGTTAAAGGCCTACCTATATAAGTCCTTGATGTAGGGTACCTTATATATAGGTATAACTTAAGGTACTAACAAACATCCAAAAGATTTTTAAGGTCGTATAAAAAGAAATAAAATTAATGGTATAAAATTTCTCCAAAAGCATAATAGTTAATATGATCACTGAACACAGAACAGCTAATAGTTTCATGTAAGAGTTTATTGACACTAAATCAGTTGATATAAATATAATGCGAAACATACATAGGTAATTGTGGTACGGTATTGTATCCAAAATAAATAACCAGACGCGCTATGGTAGGTAAATTAAAAGTACCTACGGTTCTACCCGAAATCATATCTAGACCAACTCGTCAGCTAGTTATTCTATAAGATATTTTGATGTGTCTCACTCAATAAAATTTGATGTTTGGAGAAGTTTGTTTTAGACGATAATCTAAATCATTAGGTACAATAGTTTTAATTTACTTCAGGTTGTGGCGGTCTATGTGCTCTTGAGACAGAGGCTTGTCAGTTGGTGGATAAAACTCGAGGAGTTCGTGTTTGTCGTTTACTGACACTTCCAACATGTTCTCCCGAAGAATGGCGGTGCCGTAATGGTGTATGCGTACCAGCAGCAGCTCGATGCGATGGTTCAATTCAGTGCTATGACCGTTCTGATGAAATACATTGTGGTAAGCTGTCTTAGGTAGATATTACATATTAACTAGTCTTCTACTATACCATTTTATTCGAGTTTTAAAATTCTTTATGTTTTCAGATTGCGATTTAACAAAACAATTTCGGTGTAGTCTTTCAATATCCTGTTTTTCGCATACAAAACTTTGTGATGGCGTAATTGATTGCTGGGATGGATACGATGAAGTCAATTGCACTGTTGGTGAGTTCACTCTTCTCCGCTTACGATTCTTCGGTTTATTGAGAGATTTAAGATATTAATGACGTGTACCTATTGTATGTGCTGAAAGATGATAATCGCAAGGCATAAGAAGTCGGTATATACTTACACACAACAGTTAGGTACAACTATATCTGGGGTGTGTGTTGGGTAACCTCCTCGAGTGTCGCTCTGATTCCGATCCCGCTGCAGTCCGGGGGGAACGGAATCGGAGCGGCCGGTACACCCTGGGCGGCGGTCAATGGCTTCCCTTTCATAGGGTTGGCATTGATCGTCGGCCAATACCCAACATGGCGGGAACACATCGCTCTCCGTACTCCTCTGCTTTCAGAGGAGACAGGATGAGCGATGCTGTTAGTGGTGAGATGGCCCAGGGTCAGTCGGGGTGCGAGGGATATGCTCTATGGGTAACCTTACACCCCGGCGTCTGAAGACCCGAGACGGCGTGCGGTTTTAGTTGGTGCAAGCCCGACATAACCGCCCCCGCTGGCCGGCGGGGGGGTATCCAAAGGGATTTCCGCACGAAAAAAAAAAAAAAAAAAGGTACAACTATATCTTAGAACAGATACAAAGAAAAATAAAATTATGTACGTATGCATCTAGGTATATAGGTGGGTACATCCTTTTGTTAAAAATGAAAAGAATAAACAACCGACCAAATGCATTTCTTGAAATCGGTAATGAGAATGAAGTGGATTGATGCGTTATTACCGACCCTTAATGTTTGCTTAATGCTTGCCTTACTAAATATTATATCTAATACACCTGTTTACAGTTGAATATTTCGCTTGGTATTTGTTTTAAATGCCAAATCACCTAGCAGCGTACCTAGGGTTGCCAGGCGTCCGGATAAAGCCGGACATAGGTAGGCTTTTTGAATGCGTGTCCGGCTAAAATAAACGGTGTCCGGCTTGTCCAGCTTCTGTTAGGCTTTTTACATTTCGCAAACGAGCGAGCGCCGAGCGTGGCCGAGTATTATTTAATTAGTATTTAAGAAGAATTTAAAAATGTTGATAAATGGTTAAGTATCTGGAATTTTATTTTGACTGATGACTATTTAACTGATTAATAATAAAGTACCTACTTAAGACTGATTTGGCATTCGATTTCATTTATTATTTCATTAGAATTTAACAAGATTTATGACAATAATAAAAAAAGCTTGATTTTACATTACAATTTTTTTGTCGGGCCTTTCTTTTTTTTTCGTGCGGAAATCCCTTCGTGTGGCCCAGCCGGCCAGCGGGGGCGGTTATGTCGGGCTTGAACCGACTAAAACCGCACGCCGTCTCGGGTCTTAACACGCCGGGGTGTAATGTTGCCCATAGAGCATATCATTCGCACCCCGACTAACCCTGGGCCATGTTGGCCGGTTTCGAGATGCCCCCCTCGGGTTTGGGAACAACAGTGTCCCCGTCTTGCCCCGGTTTGGGGAAGGGGCGCTAGTCGCCCCACCGTCCCGGCTTGCTTCTGCTGGGGTGATAGGCGGCCTGCCACCCCCAGGCCTGCGCTCATGAAGGACGGAGATCGTTAAGCAGTTAATACTGAGACACAAAATCCTCAATGATGTAGGGTGTCCGGCCTTTCTACCCAAATGTCCGGCTAAACTGGCTGGTCTGTCCGGCTATTAGGTTTGGCGACCTAGCAACCCTAAGCGTACCAAATTCAACTCTCGTTGCTACTTCCTCCTTGGTTCTCCTAGAGCCTAGAGCTAAACATAGGTATAAAGGTACCTACGCCGTGAATTCCTCATAATTATTGGCTTCATGGTAGATTCGCACATCTACAATTTACTTATATTTCTACGTACTATTTTCATGCATAAACCATCATTGTGTTTTGTGTTACGGGATGGTCATGAGGAGCATTGCTTTTCTATAAGGTACTAGCATCGCCACGCATTTTCACCCCTGTAAGTCCTGACCCCGGGGCAACATATTACTCAGGCATATTAGAAATATACTATTCATCTATACTTTAGATGGATGGTACAGATAAATACGTCATATCCGCAACATTGAGGCGGATGATCCGGTGCTGTGGCGCACCAATTAAAGCGATCTATATCCAGCAGAGCTAGGTTAAAAAAGTACTGTTATGCGACTTTTATCATTAACTAGCTGTAGGTACTCATAGCTGTAGGTAATTCATATCGTATTTAGCCAAATAATAATAATAAAATACCTAATAAATATTCTAGGAAATACCTATGGCCCATGGTCAGTCGGGGTGCGAGGGATATGCTCTATGGGCAACCTTACTCCCCGGCGTCTTAAGACCCGAGACGGCGTGCGGTTTTAGTCGGTTCAAGCCTGACATAACCACCCCCGCTGGCCGGCGGGGGGGAATCCGAAGGGATTTCCGCACGAAAAAAAAGAGAAATAACAAGGTACACATGGTCATATCGGTTCTATAATGCGGATAAACATGCTTAGACCTTTTTTTTATAAGTAAATACATATTACACCTACATAGAAACATCCAGACCAATACAAATATACATATTTGTAATAACTAGGAATCGCACCCACGACCTCTAACTTAGCAGTCGAACGCTTTACCTACAAGGACTAGAGATTTATTTACTACAATTAATTTTTTGTTGTTTATAGCATGTCCAGGCGATCAATTTACATGTAACAGCGGGCAATGCATTGCGGCTTCGAGATTTTGTGACAGTTTAGCCGACTGTATGGACGGTAGTGATGAACCAGACGGTTGTGGTGGCAATTGCGCAGCACACGAGATGCAGTGCATGAACCAACGATGCGTACCACGCACCGTCCGCTGCGACGGATATGACAATTGTGGCGATGCAACAGATGAATTACATTGTTCATAATCTGTAAACTAATCCAAAATTTCCACACATGATTTTATAAGTAACCTAATGATTACCTAAATAGTAAACCTAAGTACGGCGGGTCTAAAGTAATAAAAACATTTTACTAGATATATTTTAATGCATTTTAATCAACTTATCCTATTATTCCTTATCCTATTATATCCTATCCTTATATTCTAATATCTACCCAATTCCTCCTGATCCGCTTCTCGAGTGAGAACTAGCCACTAATATCTAGTTATACTGCACTAATATCCCGACGGGAACTAGCGTTCGGCGCGATGGGTCGGGCATATAGGTCCTTTTTTTCATGCGGATATCCCCCCGGATACCTCCCCACGCCGGTCAGCGGGGGTAATTATGTCGGATTCGAACCGACTAAAACTGCTCACCGTCTTGGGTCTTCATAAGGCATTCCCCTCGCACCCCGACGTTTGAGTCGCCTGAACCGCGCGAGGAGCACGTTTCGGACCCGGAGAGTTCTAAATCTCCCCGGGCTCGCTACGCCGCCTCGTTCTCGAGCATTACTTGCTCGCAGAAGGAGGCGGCGGCACCTCCTTCGTCATCTCAACCAAGCAGTTGATTTTGAAGGATGCTTCCGAATTTACTATAACTTTTTGATAGGCTTCAAAAACGTAGCGCCATCTGTTGTCCAGTAGTATGCAACTAGACAGTTCTAATGCCAATTTCATCTTTAATTTAGAAAGAATGTTTCACCATTAGAATGCTGCTTATACAAATAGTAAAATTATGTTTTATTATCAGTTAAAGGTACCTATTGTTACCTAGTAGTTTAGAACTACTATCACTGATAGTAGATCTAAATTTTATATAGGTACATGTCAAACATTAAATAATTCAAACTTACTATGTATTAAATTTCATATTTACATAATTTGTTATTGTTCTAGTTGAAATTTTGATGAGTACGATTATTTTTCTAGAATTTAGTTGAAATTTTTTTTTTTTCCATTGTTTTAAACTTAAACAATCCCTTAGAAAATAAAGTTAGCAACACTGGTACTATGTTGTCTGTGCGAGGTGCGAGTCAGCTTTCCATCTTTGCTTTTGCCAGATTTTGCTTTCATTGGGCATTCATTCACAAATGAAGTGAATATTCAATAAATTCAATTCATTGTTTTTACGTGTACGCAACGTGATAGGTCATAAATCTAAGAAATATTTTAAGTGTATCTGGTTTAGTTAAAAGTAGTTACTATGGCTGACAGTGACGACGAATACGATCGTAAACGACGCGATAAATTCCGTGGAGAACGAGGTACCGCTGAAGGAAGCAATTACCGTAGTAGTGACCGACGCGAGGAAAGAAGTCGTGGTCGCGAAGACTGGTCTGAGAGGTACATAAGATAAAGTGGCAAACTAAAATGTGTCTTCACTAATCAAATAATGTAATCTTTCGTTTCCGTTCCAACATTTCAGATCCCAACCTCAATCCTTTGAATCATCTAAAATACCAACCCAACTTCTAAAACCTACAAAACGATCCATAGCTTTTGTTGTGAGGTAAATGTAAGACGGGTCACCCAAAACTCAACTATTACTGTAGTATACTTTAAATTCTAGTATTTCACTACTATAAGTAAACTTGAAAGATATTCATTTCATAGATTGGGTTGTCCTACATAATTTAGCAAGTGGGTCAGCACTTCTCAATAACTTCTTTGAGAGCCTTAGTGTTGATTTGTGTTTTAGTTGTCTTGTATTAGAACTACTATTGCTTTATTCCACATTTACATATTATTTCAAATTAATGTGTTGATGTTGTCACTTTTCATGTTCATATTTCTGTTATTAGTTCACACTTTTATATATAATTAGTCATCAGTGTTTGACATTACTTTTTTTCAAAACCAACAACCTGCTGGCCATAGTTTCTGAAAACATTTAATGTTATTAAACATGTCCTATATTCTTAACAAATTATTATTTACTAGCACCATGCCCTGGCTTCGTCCCTGTGCAGTTATAGCACCTTACCCATGGACTTCTCAAAAAAACTCTACTATACAAACTATAATTGTCATTACAAACACAAAAGTTGTTCGGAAGTGTACATACATTTCATTGATTCATTTTTATTTATATAGATAAAACAGTATTTAGACATTGAATTTAAAGTTTAAAGTTTTTAAATGGTTAGTAAACAACACTTGCTAGTGTATTAAAATAACTTTGAAAACACTTTGACGTGCCTGTATATGAACATGTTTATAGGTATTTCAATATGTCAAATTCAGTATATAATACTAGTATTAGAATACAGCTATGAAACAAAGCAGAATATTAGTTTCACAGTGCAATCATTAATAAAAGTATGTAAATCACATAGAAATAGTATCTACAGAATAATGTGACAAATTTTAAATAATAACAGAGATTCTTGGGCTGGAAGATCTCGTGGAGGTCGTTCTGGTCCAGACTACAGGGATTACCGTGGTGGAGCAAGTGCCAGTCGTGGGTATTCTCCTGTGCGAGGAGAGGGTCCACCTAGTAAGCGCATCAGACCTGACTGGCCATTAGATGATAGAAGATATGGGGGGATGCCTCATGATTCATATGGTTATGGTTGGCCTCACGATCATTTTGGTCCACACCCTGCACATCAAGGCTATGGTCAACCTATGCCACCAGTACCGGCAAGGTCAGTTACATTTATTGTAATAAGTGTGATACTATTATTTTTTCGCTCCTTAGCAAAGATGTAGGTTACGAGAATTCAGAGTTTCACCCACTGTTAGATGATATATAAACTCTTTAGCAAAGTATTAGAAAAATTGAATATGCTGTAAATTTTTAATATAATGAGACTTATTTGTGAAAGAAATGACGCCATTTATTTGCTGGAAAAAGTACTCATTTGGGTATTGCAGAAAATGTTGGATATTAAATAAATTTCCATAATATTTATTCCATGTGTAGTAGTGTAGTGGTTAGGTAGTGGATAGGTCTTCAAAAATGATATTGAGATTTCTAATATCATTTTTGAAGTGAAAACTTCTTTAGCGGCGTTGTGCTCTTTTTTTATAATGGGTAAAACACGTTAAACTCTTGTCAGGACACGTGACGTGCAGGTCACGTGTCCTGATTTGAAAATTACACTACAAAATATAGAAGCGCTAATTTCACACTACTTAACATTAACAACCTTGGTGGCGCGTTCGTCTAATGAGTGGTCGTTGACTTCGACAAGACAGATCGATTCCGACCGAGGCCCAAGAAACACTTTTTGTCATCATATAACTTTAAGAGATGAACTTTTTAATGTAAAATAATAGTTCTGAAGTGTAAAATTTTTAATGTAATATAAATTGTCATGTTTGTGTATGGTAGCACAATAAATGAATATTGTATGTTACCACATAAATGATTAAACCAATTCGTGCAAAATTATTCCCTAACCATTCCAATATATGAAAAATGCACAACGTTAATATTCAAGTTTTCACTTCTGCCGGCACTCCCGGAGTGTAACCCGTCGGTTTTTTTTTAAACTGAATAGTTTGCGCGAGAGACACTTCCAAAGTGGTAAAATGTGTGTCTCCCCACCCCCCTGTAACTTCTAAAATAAGAGAATGATAAAACTAAAAAAAAATATTTACCACCGAAATTTGGTTTGACCAAGATCAAGTAAGAGATTAGGGGAGACCTATGTCCAGCAGTGGATTAGAATAGGTTGATGATGATGATGATGATGATGAAGTAAGTAGTTTTTTTTTAATACGTCATAAATCGTAAACCGCAATTTACCTTTCATTCAATCAACTCACATATAAAAATTTTACTTGCTGCTAGGGAACCCTTCATGGGCGAGTCCGACTCGCACTTGGCCAGTTTTTTAATTAATTGAAGAAATTTTAACTGAAATATGTTGTATTACATTCCTTCAACTATATAAATTCCAACTTCCAGAATTGTTTTATTTTTCATTCAAATCATGCAAGGCTATATTCTGTATCTAGCATCTGCCAATCCATCTTTCAAAAGGTACCTCTTAAATTATTTGGACTGTAATGTCATGTCATTTCAAAATGATGTTACATTAGGCAATTATGAAACTGTATATTAGTAATAATATTTGTTTTATTACTTTAGCATATATTACGTAGCACCATCTAGATCTGGATCCAAACTAAGCATAACTTGTAATATGGATCTATGGTTCTAGAATATGGATAAACATACTTATTTTGTAAATAGATTAAGATATTATCCAAAGAAACACCCAGACTACTGTAACTAGACATATTCATGATACAAATATTAGCACAGAGCAGAAATCGCCACTCCACAAACAATTGTTTTGTCGTTTTAAACTATTCAATACGATAATCATTATTTGACCATTAGGGATGCTGTACTACCTATGGGAGCTACTGATGGACCACCAACGATGATGTCATTCAAGGCATTCCTGGCTGCTCAAGATGACTCTATAACTGTAGATGATGCCATTCAGAAATATAATGAATATAAGCTGGAATTCAGAAGGCAACAACTTAATGAGTTTTTCGTTGCTCACAAAGATGAAGAATGGTATGTAACTTCCTTTCCTTTAAACTCTATAGACACTTTAAAAAGTTAGATGCAATGGGAAAATACCATACAAATTAATCGGAATATACCATATTAAATTGGTTTCATAGCATGTATAAATTAATCTGGACTTTCAAATATTAAATTAACATCTATAGTTACCAAGAGAAAGAAAGAATCAATCCATTACTGCCCTTTGTATAATTTGCTGGTAATCGAGAAATTCTAAGCATACATTTTTGGTTTGTTTGACTCATATTACTATGTTACAAGTAACTTGAGCTATGCTTAGGATTTCTCAAAGATGCTATGCAAATGTTAACAGTGACCTTTTTTCCCTACAGTCTACTGTGTATTCGTGTGGATTGCCGGACATCATTAAGAAAATTTTATCAAACTTTATGCAAATGATTAAATGTCGTGTGTAGCTAGTTTATCTCGCGTTGACCAGTAGCGCGCAATGCTACAGGTTTCGTTACTGTTAGGGTTAGGGCTGTAATATTCCACATGTGTGGAACAGGTGAGATTATGAAGATTTTTTAAATATATGTATACTAAGCAATTTTAGTTTTCTGTGATATCAAGTTCAACCAGTATGGATGTATAACAAAAGGTGGTTTATTTATTTACTTAACTAGCTATGATTACCGATATTCATACAAGACCAGTAGCAGAAGTAAACTGTATTATATTATTATAACTTTTATTATAAGATATATGTATAGAACACACACATAATAGCTACCTCTAATTTTAATTTAATTCTTATGACTGTAATATATGTTATATCCTAGTATATTTATAATTTATCTATAACATTATATTTTGTATTAAAATCGGTATGTTTACTTGTTTTTATTGTTAATATGTTATCATTGTATCAACTGCTGTTTAAAAAAAGCTATTTGAAATTAATGTAAATATTTTGTTTATTAGGTTCAAGATTAAATACCACCCTGAAGAATCCGTTAAGCGAAAAGAGGAACAACTAAGTGCGTTAAAGGTATTATAATATACAAAAGTAAAACAATTCCATCAAGTATAATTTGATTGCAATGACTCTATGTACACCCAACAAGCTGTTTAGAACAAAAATTATCTCACGGTTCCAGGTTAAGGCGGGAGTGGGGGAGAGGTACAGGACGCTAAGACTAGATACATGCACTAAATTTGAAATCACATTTGTATTATAGCTACAAAAACTTGTGCTTCGTTGACGCAATATCAATTTTTTTTTGGTTACCAAATTTGTTCTATAACGCCAGTCTAGTAGTATACATAGAAGTCATAGCTTTATTGGTAATAATAATCTAAATTACGTGATGTATTGCAGAATCGACTCAACGTATTCCTAGAACTATTGGAGAAAGGTGAACTTGATAAGGTCTCTGTAGATGTAGATAAGTCTGATAAACTGATAAGGCTTCTTGATACTGTAGTCATAAAACTTGAAGGCGGCACAGAAGAAGATCTCAAAGAGCTTGATGAACCACCTCCTCAAGAAATTATTACTAATAATGACAAACCAGGTTGACTTTTTTAGTAACTTAATTTATTTATTGCTAGTTATTGTAGATGTTTTGTTGCTCATGGAGAAATATACATTTCCAGATAAAAATAATGTTGATAAACCAGTTATCATTGATGTGGATGCAGTCAAAGTTAAAGAAGAGAAAGATGACAGTGAGAAACCGGTTTGTTACTTTGCATTTTTTTATAAAGTAATTGAAATAACTAGTATTAACCTTAACCCCACCTGCTAAGCTAAATTGCTTGTGTTAAGAGTGGGTTCAGGTCGGTAGTGTATGGCCAGGATTAAAATTAGATAAACATTTACCCAGTACCAGTATATCAATCAAGCCAATCCAACACCAACCTCGGAGTACTTTCTTCATATTTTAACAGTATTGACTAAAAACATTTCTTATATCTTCATGAAGCAGGAGAAAAAAGCTGAGTCACCGAAGCCTACAGCACCTCTGGAAATGGAGATAGACCCTCACTTGCGTCAGCTTCAAGAACAAGCAAAATTATTTTCTCGTTTCAATTCTACTGGAAATGAAGTTGAACCTGAGCCAGTAGAAAAGGAACCTCGTAAGTAACGACTTAAAATATGTGTTACATTACGCGCCACTGGGGTATGGAGCACACCAAAAGTTTTGGGGTCAAACCGCTGATTGCCGATCGCGACTCTGGCGCAGGCTTTCCTCTCGGGGTTGGAAGTTCAGACGGCAGGCGCTCCAATAAAAGGTGTATAAGCCGAACTAAAAGGAGAAGAAGGGGGTAAGCAGACCGCGCGCTCCAAAAAAGCATCCGAGGCAAGCGAGAACAACACTAAGATAATGATGATGATGAAGCCTTTTGTGTCATCATATGAATATTTTCAATATATTGAGTAATAGAGTAAATACTTACGAGTAAAACACTTGACATACATTAGTAGAATCCCCAGAGACATTAAAAAACACGAATACCTCGGATTTCAGTCACGATGAATAAATTTAGAAAATGTCAACTGAAATGGGTAACTAATAATATATATTACTAGCTGATGGACGCGGCTCCGCCCGCGCGGAGGTCAGTTATCGTTTTTGGTCGTATTTCCGGTTCGTATTCTACTTAACCAATTGCAATCAAACATAAGTCTGACCAAGATCTTTGTAATAGAAAAAACCGCATCAAAATCTGTTCAGTAGTTTTTGTGTCCATCGCGACCAAACAGACCAGAATCCATTTATTTAACATAACCCAAGTATTTTTTTTTTATATCTCCAATGTGTCTTGTACTAGCAACTAATTTACAATTTTATAATAGTATAGATAAATTGATCTTTTTCTCTTAGTGATCTGTTTTAGACTTTTTTAATAATTATATACCTACTTTTTATACATAGGTACAATAAAATCGTAACAAGGAAAAACTTGTACATTTAATATTTTAAATTTTTAATTATTTTAAAAATAACTGCTATGTTTTCTAGGAGCAACACTAGTGCTAAAAATGTGCTTTTTTTAGATTTTTGTCTGTTTGTCTGTTTACCTAAACCGACAGTCCGTCAGGATCAATGTTCGAGCATCACGTGAAAACCACTGAACATTTTTAGCGGATATTTTGTATGAACATTCTCCAAAAGTCTAGTCATAAGCTTCGCTATATTTAATCGCGCTCTTATAGGTTATTGTCTCATTATTACAAGACATATCTTCACGAAATTTAACAGTTCATTAGAATTCATCCAAGTTCTGATTATAAATCATCAGTCTATAGATAAAAGATGATGATGATGAGCGGAAAACATAAAATCAAAATCGGTCACGTGTAAAACGTAGAAAATCAAGACTGCAGAAGGAAAAATACCCTGACCTTATCTCCCGGGGTTAGGGTGTCATACGACTGTCGCTCCCGTAAAAGCCATGATAAGCCAAATCCACTGAGAGAGTGGACTCCGGGTTCCAAGAAAATAAATTATGAATCAAAGTTAAGGAAATATAAATTAATTAAAATGTCACTTACAATCATTACGAAATCGTGTAGCAGTGCTCCCAAGAAAGATTTTAGCGTCGTATTTCCTTTTATGTATGTACGAGTAGAACGGCCTCTTATTGTATATCGTATATCTAATTCAACGATACATTATAAACATATAAAAATTGTCGGCCAAAAAATTAAAATATCAAGAGCACAAAACAATAAATAAACTTTGCAATTTAGAGTATATAAAACCAGATCCTGTCTCAATCATATAAAATATATAAATCCATTCACCATTAAAAAAGTCCGAGGTCGAAACCCCCAGGGATTCCCTTATTCTATTCTTTTTAGGGTTCCGTTGCCAAATGGCAAAAAACGGAACCCTAATAGATTCGTCATGTCTGTCTGTCTGTCCGTCCGTAAGTCACAGTCACTTTTTTCCGAAACTATAAGAACTATACTGTTGAAACTTGGTAAGTAGATGTATTCTGTGAACCGCATTAAGATTTTCACACAAAAATAGAAAAAAAAACAATAAATTTTGGGGGCTCCCCATACTTAGAACTAAACCTCGAAAAAAAAAAGGTATCTCCTAACCTCATTATCATTTTTGAAGACCTATCCATAGGTCTTCAAAAATGATAATGAGGTTTCTAATATAATTTTTCTCTAAACTGAGTAGTTTGCGCGAGAGATACTTCCAAAGTGGTAAAATGTGTGGGGACACACATTTTGTGTACCACTTATGTGAGGGAGATGTGTACAACCCCCCCCCTGTAACTTCTAAAATAAAAGAATAATAAAACAAAAAAAAATATATGATGTACATTACCATGTAAACTTCTACCGATAACTAGCAATTAGTTTTTTTTAATACGTCATAAATCGTAAAACGCAATTTAGCTTTCATTCAATCAACTCAAATGTAAAATTTAAAAAAAAAGCATTATTATGTTACTTACTGCTGCGCTTTTTACTATTATGATTTCTTTTCATTATGGAGCTAAAGCATAGCCTAAAATTTAGTATCTTTACACACATTCATACAAAAGTTCTATAATTATAACCAGTTATTCTTTGATGGTGACTACAGCAATTTTATTTTACTTAACAGCTCCACCGGGTTCATCGTCTAGTTCCTCATCCTCAAGTTCGTCGTCATCTAGTTCAGAGGAGGAGGGTGAAACTACATCTCGTCGTAAATCAAAGTCCAAATCTAAGACTCCTGACAAATCACCAAAAGAAAAGGAAAAATCAAAGTCACCAAGTGTGGAAAAGGTTGTTGACACTATTGAGAATGATAAAGACAAAGATGGTGAGAAGAGTGGCGACGAGAAAGAAGAGTCGGTTAGCGATGTTGTTGTTGAGAAAAAGGAATGTCGTGCTTTACATAAAACAACATCTATATTCCTGAGAAACTTAGCACCTACCATCACGAAGGCTGAGGTTGAAGCTGTAAGTAACCATTTTTTTAAGCATTATTTCAATTAATCAGCCTATTGCAGTTCGCTGCTGGACATATTATTAATACTTATGTATTGGTAAATATTTTGCGTTAACAATCTAACCCCATATCATTAAACTTCAATATATATCAGCCATTGATATTTATTTCCTATCTCTTATCCTCGCCCTATTATTTTGTGAATAATGGGGATTAACTAAAGGCACTAAAGGAACTTTTGCAACACATTTGGTTGGAAATTCAATGGCAATACATATTAAAATGTAATATAAGAATATGCACATATTTATACTTCATAAGCTATTTGGGGTATAGTGAAAAATAATTATCGACATAAGATGACAAAGGTAAGATAGCCGTCCAAATAGAATCCGTCTTTATGGTTAACGACAAAATGCGTGTGAGCCCTTTACCCTTTCCCAGATGTGCAAACGTTATGGGGGCTTCCTACGTGTTGCGCTGGCTGATCCTTTACCAGAACGCCGGTGGTTCCGGCGTGGTTGGGTCACCTTCCGTCGTGATGTCAACATCAAAGATATATGCTGGAATCTTAACAACATTAGAGTAAGTCTTCTTAATTTATATCTATACATTTTAGATTCATTTTACAAGTATCTTAATCATATACTTACCTATTCAAATTATTTTTTGGCATTCCATTTATAATAATACTAAGATGATATAAAGCAGAGTTGTGGCATTTTTTTCTCAGCTAACCTTTTTTCCTCTTGAAATGATCTTCGTTTTATTTTAGCTCCGTGAGTGCGAATTGGGTGCGATAGTTAACCGTGACCTACAACGTCGTATTCGTCCCGTATCGGGTATCACTCTGGAACGAGTTGTATTGCGCTCTGACGCTCGATTAGCGGCCCGTCTAGCCCACCTCCTAGACACTCGTTCTAAGCTCTGGCACGAAGGTGGCGAGGACACAACTAATGATAATGATCAAGGAAATCATGCTGGGGTTTGTATTACCTACGATACTTAAAATGTAATATCTTAGGCCATCCGCTACCGTATGCGTGCGTTCGCATACGGGCGCACTGCGTGCTGTTTCGTGCAAATACATACGCCGCTTTATGTATTTGCACGAAACGCAATACGCACGGATGCTTCACTGCAGCTTTACTTGATTTTATTAAATGATGAATTATTTGTTGAACAGAGTTTCAGCTTGAATTCAAAGAATCCTGTGTTACATAAAATCACAGAACATTTAATTGAGGAAGCGTCAACTGAAGAAGACGAATTGCTTGGTCTCGAAGCATCATCAGAATCTTCATCCACAGAGACGTTAGACCCAGAGTTAGTGCGCGTTCTAGATCGCTTAGTACTCTACTTACGTATTGTGCACTCTGTGGACTACTACAACCACTGCGAGTATCCTTATGAAGATGAAATGCCTAATCGTTGCGGTATTATGCACGCCCGATCAGGGCCCCCGGCTAATAAGGTAAATCGTATATTTTGGAGTTATTTTGCGAATTTATGTCACTTAGTTATGGAATACACATGAATGACTTTAATTTATAGATATTCTTGGATTGAATTCTTATAAATTTAATCAATTTATATGTTCTATCAGCCAACTCAACAGGAGATACAAGATTATGTGAAAGTGTTCGAGGGCAAAATGTCTGCCTTTTTGCAAGATGTGAAACCGCTTTCTGATGAAGAGTTGCATAAACTTGGAATCAAAGTAAGTGATAATAAAATAATTTTCATTAGATAAATCGTAAAATATAGGTATAATCAGTGTGATATATCGTATTACAAAATTGACTAATTCACTTTTATTTACAGGACACTGATGCTGAAGTGGAGAAGTTTATCATAGCTAACACCCAGGAATTAGCAAAAGACAAATGGTTGTGTCCTCTCAGTGGCAAGAAGTTTAAGGGGCCAGATTTTATTAGAAAACACATATTTAACAAACATGGTGAAAAGGTAAACCAGTTAATTCGTTTTATAATTTTAGCTTTCACTTATTTATTTTTACCGCGAGAGTACTCTATAACGCAGTCCTTGC
The DNA here is from genome assembly GCA_946251805.1 of Cybosia mesomella. Classification (NCBI taxonomy): domain Eukaryota; kingdom Metazoa; phylum Arthropoda; class Insecta; order Lepidoptera; family Erebidae; genus Cybosia; species Cybosia mesomella. The sequence goes on from OX276391.1 coordinate 19,878,214, forward strand.
ATATTGTTCAGGAACAAGCGCCTGCTAAAGGAATGCATCCTATTTCAGTGTTTTTTCATGTTTGTTGTTATTTTATTGAGTACGCTACCTACCTACATTGTGGCACTTTAGAACCAACCTTTGCACAACACGAAATTTCAATTTTAGGCTCCTATATATCCGCAGAGACACATTGATAGTTCTGCATCTCTTTCGGCCATCTCATTTGTACTTCTATAGTACTGGCTTAGACTGTTCCTAGTAGTTGTCCCATCCTATGTAAAAACTAAAATTTACCGAGCCTCTGCATGTTAACCCGGTTCCCTGACCATAAATGTGGCGGGGGAGGTGGCAGAACCCACCTCATTGCTTCCTCCGCTCTCCGCCCGCTTGGCCCTCTGAATTTCGATTTTAAAGAGTCTGAAACAAAGAGAGTAGTATACGCAATACAGTTAGTATTATTGATTAAGCATGAAAAATCTGTTATACACTCTTATTCTAGAACGATAGGTACTCAGTCATGAGTCCCGACTTGAAACTAGTTTTAATTATATACCTTGTGTATGCTAGAACTAAACTTTACTGGAGGTATTATGATCTTAAATCACCTGAGCGTTTATTAAGTAAGCTTAGTTCTTGAATTCTATACAAAGAAATAGCCTTAAGTTGAGGTTCATGACTGAGTATCGTTCTAGAATATGAGCCTTAATTGCATGGTTTTACGACGGTACTCTTTTAAAACATGTTTAATTGTACAGTAAACAGTTGATTGACGTAGTTAACAATTCTGTTGGCGGTTTGCAGGTGGACGAGGTGCGGCGCGAGGTGTCGTACTTCAACGCGTACGTGCGCGACGTTCGGCGGCCGACGCAGCCCGAGCCCGCGACGCGCGCGCCGCCCGCGCCGCAGCACGCGCCCGCGCCCGCGCCGTCAGTACACTGTTCACACCGGCTATATGCCTTGAGGCAACAATCTTGAGCAAACGGCGAAAAGTTGGCCATATAGTGCGCACGTGCACTATATGGCCAACCAAAAAGCCAATAAAAGGACTGACCAACCAATGACGCGAGCTCTTTGAGTACGCGATTAGTTTTATATATCTATGAATAGTTGATTAGCGCGCCTCCGCCAAATTCGTATCTGCACATTTAGAGTATATTGTTAAGATTTTTGCTCCTCTCTAAAACAAATCCATACTATTATATAAAGCTAAAGAATTTGTTTGTAAGTCTTGGGAACTACTGGTCCGAATTGAAAAAATATTTTTGTGTTAGGTAGCCCATTTATCGAGGAAGGTTGTATGCTACATATCCTCACGCCACTACCCAGAAGAGCGATGCAGTAATCATAAAACATGTCAAAAATTGGACAAATTTCCATTCAGTATTGTAGAACTAAAAATTTATGTTTAGGATAAATGGGTGCCACTGGGGCGACGTATACCACAGGTAAAGCCGCGGGGCACAGCTAGTATATTATAAAGCGGAAGAGTTTTTTTTCCTTGTTTAGTTGAACGCGCTAATCTCAAGAAATTAGTTCGAATTGAAAAAATATTTTGTGTTGTACAGCCCATTTATCGAGGCAGGTTATAGGCTGCTACCCAAGAGAGCGGAGCAGTAATCATAAATGACAATAAATCGGGCGAATTTCCATATATATTGTAAAACTTATATTTATAGTCATGTATGGGATAAATGGGTGCTACGAGAGATAGAAGTATGTCACGGGCGAAGCTGCAGCATGAGCATATCTAGTAATAAATACTAGTTGCGGACTAACTCCAATACATACCTCCATAACGCGTGTGCACGCAAACGGAGCTGTTTTTCGAAAATCAATGATCGTCGCTGTGTCGTCCGTGTCAAGTGTAAATTTTATAGTTACACTGGCTTCATTTGCATTACTATACTACGGCCGTTCAGAGAATGCGTTCCTGACACGTCGCGATTGAACTGACGACGTAACTTTGTAATGGCGTTGCAGTTACGATAAAAATATGTTTGCTGGTTGTTTACCGTTTTAACAATTGATGAGCATTAAAACAACATTATTATATCAATAATCAATGAATGTTATAATTTTGTGCCAAACTGAGTGTCAAATAACTTGGTAAACAATATTTTTCTAAATCTATACTGCGCTATTACAAGGTTATGTCAGCGCTTTATATTTGTAGTGCTGTGCTAACAATAACAGGCAATAATAGTATCGTAATCTGTTCTTATACAGTTATACTTTATAAAATAATACGTTTTGTTTTTCTTTTTAAGAATTTGAAAATAATGGAGTATAAGATATTATTAAATATAAAAATAAAACTACGACCAAACCGAACGCGCGAAAGAAAGTAGCATTTTTATATTTAGGTTGAAAATGGTAACCCCAAATGGCGTTACTAGCATTTTTATACTTAGATTAAAAATGGTAACCCCAAATGGCGTTATGGGCCGCCATTTTGTTGTTTCTGCTTTTCAAACTGACATACATACATACATACATACATATGTATGTATGTTAGTTTGAAAAGCAGAAACAGTCCATTAAACGAAAGTCGGGTTATCAAATAAAAACAGATCGAAAACACTTGAAGAACGTGGTCTATGCGCACGAAACGACAACAGACGACTGTTTTAGCGTCTTTTCAAACTGACATCGGCGCTAAATCGGACTTCGATTGTATTGCGTTCTTTTTACTTTTGGTGCATAATAATGCCTAAACGTGGACAAACATTGAAAAGTGGAGCCCGTGAGTTAATCATCAAGCTGCAAGATTACTTTGAGCGGGAGCGGCAAAATGGCGGACCCCTGGTACCTTTTTTTTTTTTTTTTTTTTTTATCGTGCGGAAATCCCTTCGGATACCCCCCCGCCGGCCAGCGGGGGCGGTTATGTCGGGCTTGCACCGACTAAAACCGCACGCCGTCTCGGGTCTTCAGACGCCGGGGTGTAAGGTTACCCATAGAGCATATCCCTCGCACCCCGGCTGACCCTGGGCCATCTCACCACTAACAGCATCGCTCATCCTGTCTCCTCTGAAAGCAGAGGAGTACGGAGAGCGATGTGTTCCCGCCACGTTGGGTATTGGCCGACGATCAATGCCAACCCTATGAAGGGGTGAAGGGAAAGCCATTGACCGCCGCCCAGGGTGTACCGGCCGCTTCGATTCCGTTCCCCCCGGACTGCAGCGGGATCGGAATCGGAGCGACACTCGAGGAGGTTACCCAACACACACCCCCGGACCCCTGGTACCTGTCGAACAAGTACAAGAACGCGTCTCTCAGGCGCTTGGAGTTAGCAAACGAACGATAACAAATATTAATAAAGAAAAGTTCGGCTCTACTGGCACGGAAGATAATATTTTACGTACTCCGAAGAAGAAACGTAGAACTAAACCCGTGACAGATATTGACACCTTTGACGCCGATGCAATCAGAAATCATATATTACTATGTTACTATTCCAGAAATGAATATCTCAACATGAAGAAGCTTTTGGCATCGTTAAGAGAAGCTGGACTGTTTAGCGGGGGTAAAACTGCTTTAACCAAAATCTTAAAAGATAGATTTTTCTTATAAAAAAACAGACAAAATAAAAAAATTATTAGAACAATACGACATAATTTTAAAATCGGATAAGTTTTTTGAGAGAAGCAAAAAAAAATTATAACTGGGATAATGTCGTGTTCATTGACGAGACATGGCTAAACGCCATTCACTCGGTTTCCCGTTCTTGGACGGATGATACACAAGCGTCGATTCTGTTATTGATAATAATATAATTATACATGTAGGCGAAGATGATGATGAAGACACCACCTCCTCAAGCGAATCTGCGTACAGAATATTAATCAGACTCCTGATTAATATTCTGTACGCACATTGAATTCAATGTACTTTATTGCATACATAGAAATACAGATTGTAACTTTGTAACAAAGAATAAATAAAACAATTTTATTATATTAATATTACCTTTTTTTGGTTTCCACTTAAATAACCAAAATATAAATTTTAAATGATTCCGCCAATTTAAAACGAAAATAATCCATAAAATAACGCGGCGGTTCATTTTGGAGGAACGGTAACGAACTCAGTGTTGTTGTGCCCATCACTAGTCGTGACTAACTGATAGGTGTCAGGAACGCATTCTCTGTACGGCCGAACTTTAATACTCTATTTTTTTATGTACTCACGCTTGTATTTCGCCAAAATGGTAGGCAAAGGTGTAATTTACACCTACATTTTGTCTAATATAATTTTGATCCCAATTATGGACGCTGTTGCCGTTTACCGGGATTATGCTATGACATAAAATAACCATAAATATGAAATAAGAGAATACAGTACCCGACTTACGATTAGGCTCTTCGCATCGGGAAAAGTGTGAGAGTCGGCTAAGATCGGCTTGCCTCGGTTTTGTAGAGCGTTCTCTTTAGAATATGTAACAAAACTAGTTGCCGATCAGTGCAGGTATGTATAGGTATTAATATTAGGTTCTTTTTATGTCATCCTTTTTGATGTTCAATAAGTAAAAAAATTACCCACAAGAATTGGAATAAAATTCACTTATTGAGGAAACTTATATGGCAACACAGGAGGACGCGGCGGCGCATACAGCTGGAAGCGGTGTTATGGGCCGTTGCTAAATATTATTGAATATCTACTATGTTTCAGTTACATTCTTAGATTTTGGGCTGATTCCAATAATATATTTGTTTTAATTTGTTTATTTTTTTGTATTCAAATATTTTTAGGGATTTTCTTTAGAAAAGCCCTATTGCTATCGAGTTGTCGTCGACGTCGTCGTTGCCAATTTTCTGTCACGGTTTTGGGTATGAAGGAGATGAGCTATCGAGTTTCTTTTTTTGGTAATAGATTCGTGCTGGGGTGAACCATTGCAAGACTTGTTTATTTTATTTTTTAGGGATTTTCTTTAGAAAAGCCTAATCGAGTTGTCGTCGACGTCGTCATTGCCAATTTTCTGTCACGGTTTTGGGTATGAAGGAGATGAGCTATTGAGTTGCTGTTTTCGGTAATAGATTCGTGCTGGGGTGAACCATTGCAAGATAAAGAAAAAATCGCAAAAAATAAAATAAAACGCAAAATCGAAAATCCCTTGTATTCGGCTGAGCTCGTCTCAGGAATTCAACTTGTTTATTTTTCAATTCCAATATTTTTATTTTAAATTGCAATAAGTAAATGTACAAATGTGGTTAGAAATTTTATATCTAACTAAACTAAATAAAACTAAAATAAAATAAATAATTAAAAGAAACTTAAACCTAAAATGCATCGTGGAATTCCTCCGCATCGCATGCCTCCTGTGGTAACGTGCCCAGAAGACTGGCAGCAAATAATTGAGTTATGTATTTAGGATTTCTTTGTGTTCCTTATCGATCGGACACTAGTATTATTACATACCGTAAAGCACAGTGCATATTCAGAGTAGCTAAGCTAAAACCTAAGCTATAGTTTTAATATTTTATAAACACAAATGGTTTAATATTATTATATAATATAATAAGGGTACCAAACTGCCTGTGCAATATGCAACTGAGAGAACACGTTACAAAACTGAAGCAAGTTAACCTTAGTTGCTTCCAAAAAACGTATATCCGCAATTGCGGACCCCCACGAAACACGAACGAAAGAAGTGTCTGGAAGGAGGTTCTCTTAACAATACATTTCTATAAAAAAATAACTATTTTGTACCAACATATGAAACAATACATTCATTTGTATTGTATTATGATTCGACCTTTTGAAATTAGTCGTATTGTATCGTATTTTATTTATATTTTTGGCGAGTTGTAAAAATTCCGAATATTGCGGTTTCGGGTAGCTTCATGGTACAGATAGTGTTTATTTGTTGGTGTGGATATTTTATGTGATTATTAGTTAATATACGATAATATTACCATTTTTATAATAGGGAGTAATTATAGACATACGTGTTTTTTTTTTATTGAACAGAAATATCTGATTCAGAATCTGTTTCGCTGATATTTATAATAAAACTAAAATCAAGATCAGTGTCTCATGTATTCGTCTTCTATTTTTTCCACATGCTGACAAGTATTGAACCATCGTTTACATACCTGGCTTTTAAGTACAACACGCTGAGATTTTTTCGACATATTTATGATATGTCGAAAAAATCTCAGCGTGTAAAAAAAAAAAAAAAACTAATAAAGTGGAACAACTTTCGTGACGAGTCTGGATTTTCGCAACATAGACTCTACTACTTGTGTGCATCAAACCGCTGACGGTTCGCGGCTGACGCTCGGAGCAAACGCCCCGCACCCCGCAATCCCCTCAACCAAAAATAAGTGGGGCGCGTCTTCGTGGATTGCACTATCTGTAGCGGTTAAGCCGAATGAACTGTCACTTGTCGTCTTAGGGCCCATTTACGTGATAAGTGCGTTTCATGGTACCAATTGCCAGAAATTTGTACGTTTCATGGTAGGCCCTACTATAGTAGTAGTTAAAGCTTTCATATCTTTAATTCCAAAATAAATGCATTCATTAGCAGGTACGGTGGGGCGCCAGGAGGTGGACCCGGCGCTGCTCGTGGCTGGGGCTGGGGTGGGGGCGGCTGGGCTCACCCGGCGTCCTATGCGCCCCGCCATCCTCGCTTCTCGCGGCCCAGGTAACTACACCCCTGTTATATTACTTATTAATACTGCATGAATACAAACATTCCATTCCATTCCACAACGTTGCATTACAACTGAAAGACTCCTACAGCGTCTGCTGTTTTATGTGCGCATACATAAACGCATGCGGGCGCCCTGTTTCGTGCAAATCATATGTATTTATTGCACGAAATTCGCTCAATATCATTTACACGAAACAGCCGCCCGCATGCGAGCACACGCATGAGGCAGTAGACGGCCGTACTCATTTTCAATTTATCAGAATGGTCATGTGAACAAGACCTATACATACAGCGGCGGTCTTGGCTACAGTGAATACGATTCGATTACGATATTTTCCATTTATGATGATTAAAAAACATTTAAACTTTTTAAATGAAAAAAAAAGCAATTAGTCAAATGGTGTTGGAGTATAATCTCGTATACAAAAATTGATCATATTTTGCTAGTGCATGATAGAGTGTAAGTGTTGGACTCAAAGTATCTTTCGTATGGCTTCCCTATTTGTATTATTTTTGTATCAGTATTAATGTTATCGTATATGTCCATTTAGACTAGTGCCACGCGATAAACTGAACTAAAAATAATGGTTTCTCGGGGGACTAATAGTTATTAACCTACTTTATTTTCCTGCATTAGGTATGTTATTAACAGGAACTAATTTTTTGAGCTGTTATTTAAATATTCAAGATGTTGTTGTGATCAGTTGGAAAACATTGAGCAGTTATTTAATTTAATGGCGGTTGATTAATTATTGCGACAGTAAAACATGGACAGTAATAAAAAATCTATTTTATCATACAATGTCAATTCTAAAAATAATTGAGCAGTCCAGTAACTGAATGAGCGGTAAAATTATGGAATGAGCGGTTCGATAAAGCCGCGGGAGCGAGCGTAGCGAGCTCGTGGACACCGCGCGCCCCGACACGGATAGATATAGGTTAGAAGGGTTGTTGCGCAATAACCCTTCGTGTTCGCGGGGCTCCGTGGTACCGACAAATTCCGATTTATTTACTGCCCACACGTAACCGCTCGTTCAATAATTTATACCGCCCATTTAATTATTTTCCTGCTCAATTATATATTCACTGATCCATTTCATTATTTTTTATTACTCATTTTTGTTTACTTTACTGCTTAGTTTTAACTGCTGAACTAGTTATTAAACGTGCCATTTATAATTTTTAACTTACCAAAACTGCTATTTGCAACTGCCTCAATTAAATACTGATTTGACACATATTTACTTTTTATTTTGAGAAAGATTAGAGAGAATGACCAATCTGCGCAATTCGGGTGATAATAGGAACGAGACGTCGGGTCAGATTACGAAGAGGGTTACGTTCGGAACACATATTACATTTTCTTTCAACTTTCCAACCTAACCCGCGACCGGGTCAGTTTCGGAATAATCTGTCTGAATACACACTTGAACTCGATCCCGACACACGACGCTTACTGTTTGTTACTAAACTGAATTTTCACGTTTTATCGAATGGCAATTCATGTGCTCTAATATAGTTTAAATTCAAAAGAACGCGCTTGACGGTAAAGCCAGCCTTCCTGAATTAAATTCATTCTGTTAAACGTGGTATTTAACACAGTTCAGTTCGACTTGATCTTATTTATCTTCACTGGTAAAATCCGACCTAAGTTATGCTCATATTGGCGGACTTTCTATAAAAACATTGCAGTAATCGAAGACTTATGCGAATAATTTTCAATGTTTATTCGTTCACTGTACAGATTCTAAGGGAACCAATACATAACCACAGATTAAATAATAGATATTTTACCGTTAGAGTACGGAATACGTTATTATTCCCATTAATTGCCGCAAATGACCCATAAAGTGCCAAATTTGACTAAAAGTAGCATATAAAGGGTGGTTAAATTTCAAGGGCCGATGTTGATTTTGAATAAAACACAAACTATTTAGGAAATTATTGTAATTTTATTTTATTATGATATATTGGTATTACTCAATTATGTATGGAACAAAATATCGGCCAAATGGGCGCCGCGACCTCGGCGGCACATCTCCATCCGATGGTCCAAATTTTCGATGACGCTGAGGCATAATGGAGGTGCTATGCCGTTAATGTGCCGAATTATCTCATCCTTTAGCTCTTGAATTGTTGCTGGCTTATCGACGTACACCTTTTCTTTCAAATAACCCCAAAGAAAAAAGTCCAACGGTGTCAAATCACATGATCTTGGCGGCCAATTGACATCGCCATTACGTGAGATAACACGGCCATTGAATTTGTTGCGCAAAAGAGCCATTGTTTCGTTAGCTGTGTGGCAAGTGGCACCGTCCTGCTGAAACCACATATCGTCCACATCCATATCTTCCAATTCGGGCCATAAAAAGTTCGTTATCATCTCACGATAGCGAACACCATTCACAATAACTGCCTGACCGGCCTCATTTTGGAAAAAATACGGCCCGATGATGCCGCCAGCCCATAAACCGCACCAAACAGTCACTCTTTGTGGGTGCATTGGTTTTTCGACAATTACTCTTGGATTCTCATTCGCCCAAATGCGGCAATTCTGTTTATTGACGAATCCACTGAGGTGAAAATGTGCCTCATCACTGAAGATGATTTTCTTCGAAAATTGATCATCCACTATTGCCATTTCTTGCCACCATTCTGCCCATTCACGACGTTTGGAATGGTCAAGAGGCTTTAGTTCTTGAGCCAATTGCACCTTGTAAGCGTGTAAATGCAAGTCTTTATGCATAGTGTTCATCAGCGACGAGCGTGAGAGGTCCAATTGTGGGGCACGACGACGAGTTGAGGTGGACGGCTCTTCAGCCGCACTATCGCGAACAGCAGCAATATTTTCTGCAGTACGAGCTGTACGAGCATGCACTGGTGTTCTCACATCTTCTACAGACCCGGTTTGCTCGAATTTTTCCACCATTTTTCCGATTGTACGCACATTTGGACGATCAAATTGACCAAAAAAATCACGAAGTGCACGATATGTATTTTGATTTGAACGCCCATTTTCATAATAAGTCTGGATAACTTTAACACGTTGTTGGATTGTGTATCTCTCCATGGTTCAAATTGAGTAAGTCTGAAATAGAGAAATGTCAAATAAAATTCGGAAAAAAAGTTGGCGTTTAGGTGTGGTTCCATTCAACATCGGCCCTTACAATTTAACCACCCGTTATTTCCACTTCACCTAGTTAATCTGCATATTAACGTATGCTACATCGTTAAATCGCGGAAGACAGTGAGCGAAAAATTTTCGGTTAAATATACTTATTTTCTATCTCGTGAAACGGGGCTCTTATTTCTTCGTGCGTTTAATGGACTGAACCAGGCAAATAAAATTGAAAATACTACAAAAATGAAAAAATGATCGGCTGAACATATTACGTTTCCACCCTGTATAAAAGTATATATTTTCGATTTCAATCGACCAGTGCGGCTGAGGTAAATAGCCCCATTTGGACTTCATTATAATATAGGATTGTTGTTTTAAAACTAATACATAAGAGGACTGACGAAGATAATTGTTTCCAGATTGAACTTTTTGCATGACCTTAACATTTTGATTTGTGTATGTTTTTACAATCTAAACGTGCCTAAAATATTATCAGCTATTGCTTAATTATGTGCCTGGGTTTTTGAATGTACCTCGCTTATATTTATTAGTCACTGCATTACATTATTTGCAAATTACCGAACATTATTTTAAGTTGAAAGAAATAATTTCCAGGGAAAATGTGGACCGGTCCCGGCCTATTATTGCATACAACGATCTTGACTTCCCGGACAATGGTGACATATTTTAAATTTTGCTAAATCCCTCATAAAAATATGACATAATATACAGTACCTGGCTTTTGATTTGGCTCCTCGGGAAGGAGAGTGAAAGTCCGACTAAGATCGGCTTGCCTCTGTTTTGTACCTTTATAGATTAAATCGTTTGTGTTTATATCAAAACTATGCTTCGGTTTCAACTTCTCTAACAAGGTATCAATCTGAAGACATGCGCTGTGCTATAGAGAGAACGCTCTACAAAATGGAAACAAGCCGCTCTTAACCCAACTCTCACTCTTCTTGCCGAGCGACGTGCGAAATCAAAAGGTGCATACTGTACACTAGTTTATATTACAATATGAATACATAATGTTATTATGACAAGCATTCCGTTTAAGTGTAAAAATATTTTTATTGTCAGATAGATCAGTAGAATTAAATGGAAGTAGTTGCATTTTGCAACCAAATTAAAATATTGTCGTCATTGTATTTACTTAAGATGTTTAGGGATTTTTATACTAAGCCTACACTTACATATATTAGTATCTATAAGTTTCTTTTAGAGTCACATGTATGAAACACAATAATTTCATAGAAAAGCGTTAAACCGATATCAAAATAACAAAATGTGTTCAAGTTCATTTGTATCATTGATATTGCGTTTTCCAGTAGGGAACTTTTACTGTGTATTCTTAACAATATATTTGCTACTAGACTACTACAATAAAATTATGTTACCTTATACAATGATGTGTTATTTATACCATAGTATTTATTGTATAATTTTTAATAAACTGTCCGGAATTCTAATAAACTATGTTTTTCTTCATAACTACCTTCTACCCTTGTTTGAAATTATAGATGGATAAAAAATCATTACAAACCTCCCGGGAAGATGAGATTTAAAAATCAGTAGTTGAGAGTTAAAAGCCAAATGCAGTGTGATATTTTGTAGTTCAAATATTAGTGTTTGTGAGTGTATTTTCGTTTGTGTTCTTGGGTGAGTTACTGCTAACGTAGTTAATGTGGTTGATTGTTAAAGGGGCGGCGGCGCCGAATTCCGTCCGGTGATACACTACCGCGACTTGGATGCCCCGCGCGAACCCGACGAGTTCATTTAACGGACCATTGCCACGACTGTCCGAAGGATACAATCACTTAATCACTATCATTTCACATAATCATTTGCAGATAACACCTAATGTTATATTCTCTGTAAATAGCTGTATGTTAGTAACCAGTAGTTTTAAATTAGATATGATACACTAATTAATTTTACATGTGAGGATAGTGGTCAAACCTTATAAGACACAATTGCACATATTTGAATATGTGTTGGTATTCGACGAATACATAAATATTTTTTATTTTTGATATTTTATTTGTTTAGAAATAGAGCTTTCCTCGTAGTTTAAGAAAAAATCCTTTGTTTAAGCCCTGTTTTAGAGGCCTTAACTTCTGTTTGTTCATCCAAGCTATATTGTGACCTCTTGCATTAATAGCTGGGTTAGTTGACCATTACTTCAATTCCATTAATCTGTTGACAAACCAGTAAGTGGCAACACGACTATGCATTGCTTCCTTGACCATAACCTCTACACATATAAACTCAAAGGTACTCCAGCAGGTTGTCCGTGGTGAATCAATTAAAAACCTTCTAGTCTACCACAACTCCTAAAACCGGCTCCGTCGATAACGCAATACAGGCCCGACGACACAAGCCGGCGGGTTCCGCCTCCAGGCCAGCGTCTTTGGTGTATGGATAGCTGTGCGGGCCGGCGGCTTTGGTGTGTAGACAGCATAAGCCTCTAATACTTTGGGTGGGTACCACAATGAATGGTGCGAGAGATATGCTCTATGGGCAACCTTACACCCCGGCGTCCCCCTGGTACTGAAGTAGAACTATGTAGTTCAACTAGTTGTACAAACGATACACTGCTGTAGCGTTTGTACAACCAGTTGTACTAGTCATCAGGCAACCTTGTTGAAGGGTTATTTGTACAACTATGCTAATTTATACTGGCTGCGTAAGTAGGATAAAAATACTCGGTTGTTTTTTAATTTAAATAATGGTTAACATTTTCAGGGTCGTTTCTTTTCAGTTATTTATGTTCAAACTCTATTTAGGTTTTATTGTTTCAATAATAGAAGCCTAAGTAGGTATGTATTCAATGATGGTAATAATAGGTCTTTACCTATGAAATTCCCGAAATTTTGTTACAAATTCATGAGTTCGTTATTCCTGTAACTTATTAGTTATTTCCATTATCTATATTTTTTTTTAAAGTTGATTTCAAGATTTTACAACTCTGTATTCAATTTTGTTTTTAATGGCCGCTTGACAAATTAATTCGATCTTCGAAAACAGTACTTCCTAAATGCTATCCATTTTGATGATAAATTTCGTATTACTTAACAGCTGTCACTTTTCTTTCTTTTTTTTCTTTCTAATAAAAGTTGTCATTCATACACAAAAAATCATAAAATTTGGATTTGTCATTCCTAAAAAAAATGCAACAATGTTAGTACTGAAAATTGGGTTTCCTCCAATTTCTTCAAGAAAAACGGCAATTTCATATGTAACGACCTAATATAATGGAAATGCAAATAAATTAAATTGATTAATAACATACGATCACCATACCTTTCTTTTGAAAAACTTTGCGCCCGTCATTGATATATCAATGACGGGCGCAAAGTTTTTTAATTGTAGGTACAAACGCTTTTGTGGTGAATTTTTTGTACAACCAGTTAAACTAATATAATAAGTGACACCGAGTGTATATGCATGTTTATTTTGAGGTCGTACAAACCCTAAAGCAGTGTATCGTTTGTACAACTAGTTGAACTACATAGTTGTACATCAGTACCAGGGGGCCCGGCGTCTGTAGAGCCAAGACGGCGTGCGGTTTTAGTCGGTTCAAGCCCGACATAACCGCCCCCGCTGGCCGGCGGGGGGGTATCCGAAGGGATTTCCGGACGAAAAAAAAAGGGTACCACAATGAATGGTACGCTTGACTTTAAGCTGTTGCACGGACGTGTCGTCGTCGTCTTCCACACAGCGACGTTGAAATCAATTTACTAACAACCGTATTCACCGATCACCTTGATTGGATAACCATAAGACGCCAATCTTGGATTCTGCGAACTAGGGGATCTACTCGCAGTCGTATGCGCGTAGCGTAATTTATGAGGATTAGTCATAAGACACGACCTATTGGGTATATGAAGCTCCAGGGGTGTGTGTTGGGTAACCTCCTCGAGTGTCGCTCCGATTCCGATCCCGCTGCAGTCCGGGGGGAACGGAATCGGAGCGGCCGGTACACCCTGGGCGGCGGTCAATGGCTTCCCCTTCACCCCTTCATAGGGTTGGCATTGATCGTCGGCCAATACCCAACGTGGCGGGAACACATCGCTCTCCGTACTCCTCTGCTTTCAGAGGAGACAGGATGAGCGATGCTGTTAGTGGTGAGATGGCCCAGGGTCAGCCGGGGTGCGATGGATATGCTCTATGGGTAACCTTACACCCCGGCGTCTGAAGACCCGAGACGGCGTGCGGTTTTAGTCGGTGCAAGCCCGACATAACCGCCCCCGCTGGCCGGCGGGGGGGTATCCGAAGGGATTTCCGCACGATAAAAAAAAAAAAAAAAAAAAAGGGTATATGAAGCTCCCCGAAAATCTTCGGGGATATAGCCAACCTCACTTGGAAGGTTGCTACTGATTGACGGAGAAGCCTCTGGCGTAGCCTTCCCTCTTGGAGTTAGGGGGTCAGACGGTAGTCGCTTCCGTAAAAGTCAAACTATTATAGAAAGAAGTAAGAGAACGGTCTCTGGGCTCCAAAGTCCAAGCTTTGGGTGCAACTGGGATTGGCGCTCGGTTGAAGAGAAAGAGGCACAATGACAAAGCCTATTTGGTCCTCTAGCGCCTCGTAGGTCGCACTAATCACCCGAGGAACTTCAAGCTGTTTCAGATTATCAAGCAATGACTGCCCTGCCAGCTGAGTTAGCCAACTCCCAAACTCCGGTAGAATATAGTTTGGCGAGAAGTACAATTGCCTTTCCATCGAGTCTCCTGCAGGAACGTTACTACCACCCTTCACCTGGAGAGTGCATCGGCTAACTACCGTATGCTTTTCTACAATGATTTTTTTGTGTATTCAGTAGTACCTTTTTTTTTTTTTTTTATCGTGCGGAAATCCCTTCGGATACCCCCCTGCGTGCCAGCGGAGGCGGTTATGTCGGGCTTGAACCGACTAAAACCGCACGCCGTCTCGGGTCTGCAGACGCCGGGGTGTAAGGTTGCCCATAGAGCATATCCCTCGCACCCCGAGGTACCTACCTAATATACCTAATTATTGTGTAAGTACGTAGTACCTTTTTTTTTTCGTGCGGAAATCCCTTCGGATACCCCCCCGCTAACCAGCGGGGGTGGTTATGTCGGGTTTGAACCGACTAAAACCGCACGCCGTCTCGGGTCTACAGACGCCGGGGTGTAAGGTTGCCCATAGAGCATTTCCCTTGCACCCCGACTGACCCTGGGCCACCTCCGGTTTCGAGATGGCCCCCTCGGGTTTGGGAACCACGGTGTCCCCGTCTTGCCCCGGTTTGGGGGAGGGGCGCTAGTCGCCCCACCGTCCCGGCCTGCTTCTGCTGGAGTGACAGGCGGCCTCACCTGCCACCCCCAGGCCTGCGCTCATGGAGGACGGAGATCGTTAAGCGACCTCCGGCGCCTGAGTCGCCTGCGACGCGCGGCGAGCATGTTGCGGGCTCGGCGGGCCGAGAGAGTTCTAAATCTCTCCCGGGCGCGCTCCGCCATCTCCTCGAGAATGACTTGCTCGCAGAAGGAGGCGGCGGCGGCCCACGCGAGTTTGCAGCTAATAAGTAGGATCGAAATAACCTTTTTTTTTTTCAATCCATTAACATGATCTAAGATGAATTCTTGTCTGTTTGTTCGCGATCGACGCAAAAACGATTAAAACATTAACAGTAGGTTTAGCGTGCAAAAATAGTTCCTAAGAATTTTTTATTAATAGACATGTCAATATGACTTCACTTTCTCTTGATGGTAACTTTAATTCTTAGCCATGAGGCCGTCAACCTGGTGACCCTACCAGGTTGACGGCCTCACCAGATGTTTTTCACACTCCGCTTAAAGTATGGTTCAGATAACTTTAAGAATACTGTCACAATGCTAATTAAATGTATTTTGATCTCTATTTTGTCCCTACTATAGCTGACGCCCGCGCGGAGGTCGAGAATCGTTTTTAGCTCATATCTCTACCTACCAATTCAATCAAACATACGGCAGACATTACCTCTGACCAAGACCTTTCTATTAGAAAAACCCACATCAAAATCCATTTAATTATTTATACCTACTTAATTATTAAAGATATAGTAAAGGTAAAAGTACCTACCTCATATAGGAAATTCAACGTTCATAATCCTAGATAATAAGCACGATAAAATTCTTTCTAATAACATTGAGGAGCATTCGTTATTGTATTGACCTTCTCCTTGTACGATTCTCCGAAATTTGGTAGGTATAAGAGGAAAATATTAACTAATATTTTACTGTGTAATCTCAACTACTCAGACCACTTAAGTATAACGTAGTTAAATCATTGCGATGATAATGACAAAGAAGTTCCTATATCCTATACGCCGCAGTCAGTTAAAGACCTTGACCTCTAAAGACTAACGTAGTACATTAGACTAACGAGTTAAGTACCTACTTATCCCCAGATGATAGCATAACGATTGAATTAATAGATTGTTCTCATAACATTTTTCAATGGCGTTGGTAAGTATATCGTCAACTTATGTATGTCTGACTTCTTCAAATATAGAAAGATAAGCGTGAAGAATTTCTTACCTTTTTTCTTGTTCTTTCTCCCCCCGCCGCACAACAGGGGCGGTTATGTCGGGCTTGAACCGACTAAAACCGCACGCCGTCTCGGGTCTAAAGACGCCGGGGTGTAAGGTTGCCCATAGAGCATATCTCTCGCACGCTGACTGACCCTGGGCCATCTCCGGTTTCCAGATGGCCCCCTCGGGCTAGGGAACTACGGTGTCCCCATCTTGCCCCGGTTTGGGGGAGGGGCGCTAGTCGCCTCGCCGTCCTGGCCTGCTTCTGCTGGGGTGACAGGCGGCCTCACTTGCCACCCCCAGGGCTGCGCTCATGGAGGACGGAGGTCGTTAAGCGAGGTACCTATATACCTATAGGTACAGTATCGGCGGTGCGTCACCCAGATGTGTGGTGGATGCAGTGCAGCACGTTTTCCTGCACTACACGACTGCGAATAGCAGATTCACCATCACCTGTCCTCTGACGTCAACTATAAGTAGCTATATGTCATGCATCACTGTTACATATAAGATATTATTTTAGCTTATCATCAATATTCACTTCGCACGGATTTATTATTCCTCACGTAATATTTACCTACCTGCCTTCATTAAAATTTTGTGAAGCTTCGATCAAGTGATTGAGGTCCTATAAACTAAAATAAAATGATTCAATGAAATCCTTAGTTTCCATTTCCTTTCCATCAATAATTTTCAAAATATACTAGACTTATAGTCATTTAATTTTGCAATTCTAGCTGGGTAATACTTACTTACATAGCATAAATAATATAATTTGAAATTTAAAATTGTACTTAGTGGGCAGAAACTTCCTTGTTACCTTATTCCCCACCAAAGATTATTCCCAGGCGTATTATAGATATAAATGATTTTTCACGTACCTAATATAAAATCAAAAGTAAGTGAAGACCTTGTTAGTATGAAAACTAGTATCCCCAAATTCACGACAAAACAAAATAAGCCTTAAAATAAATGTCAGTAAACATAATTCGCAATGCCAAATTGCGAATTATGTGATCCGTGATATGAAGTGCGTACGTAGTAGATTCGTCATCGTATCAAAATCCAAAGCGCATGAACCGATTTCAATGCGATTGTAATTCCCAATTGTTATTCTAATTACCAACTTGTCTGTCTTTGATGGTAATTTGCCAATCGTGGCGGCGATTTTATTGTTTGCCTAATGAAACAGACGTATACCAAAATTACTAACTGTTCGTTATCTACAAATAGTGGGTACATAGACCCAATATTAACTAGTAGAGTGCTATGGGTTCGATTTTTTTTCTTTTTATCGTGCGGAAATCCCTTCGGATACCCCCCCGCCGGCCAGCGGGGGCTGTTATGTCGGGCTTGCACCGACTAAAACCGCACGCCGTCTCGGGTCTTCAGACGCCGGGGTGTAAGGTTACCCACAGAGCATATCCCTCGCACCCCGGCTGACCCTGGGCCCTCTCACCACTAACAGCATCGCTCATCCTGTCTCCTCTGAAAGCAGAGGAGTACGGAGAGCGATGTGTTCCCGCCACGTTGGGTATTGGCCGACGATCAATGCCAACCCTATGAAGGGGTGAAGGGGAAGCCATTGACCGCCGCCCAGGGTGTACCGGCCGCTCCGATTCCGTTCCCCCCGGACTGCAGCGGGATCGGAATCGGAGCGACACTCGAGGAGGTTATCCAACACACACCCCTATACCTTCTATACCTACTGCCAAACTTGCTCACAAAATACCAGTGTGGCAACATTTATTTAAATTACTTAAGTAGGCATATGGGTCCCACCAAGAACTTCGAGGCCAAGCCAACCTCAACTGCAAGCTTGTACACCGGCTACTCGACAGTTGAGGCTCTGGCGGAGGCTTTTAGCCCAAATTTATATATTACCCAACCCGGAGAGGGTTGGGTAATCTGGGAGCCATGGGAGGTCAGATAACAGTTGCTCCCATAAAGGCTGCTAAGACTTAAGGTGGAGGCGTAGTTGAACACCACAATCCCGAAAATACAAAGAAATATCTTTTTAGCATGAATAATGTCATTGCATGCACAATTTTACTTGTTTTATTTTCTTAACTCCCAAAGTTAAAACCCACGCCCACCCCATCGTTGGCACCGATGGGGTGAAGCCCGTGGCGGTTACCACACCCAAAAAAAAGGATGCACTAAAAACAATTCAGTTTAGAGCCACTCAGCTTTTTACCTAACGCCCCAGGCTACGCCTATATCTGTGCCTACCTACTTCCTAATTTCAATTGACTATCTCGCGTCATATTAAACCTTTACTGAACAATTTAAAGTCGCAATCGTGTGTTCGTAAATTGTACCTGCATAGTCATAGATAGGTATAGGTACCGGGGGTGCTTGGTTGGGGACCTCCACGCGGTGCACCCTGGGCAACGGAGACGGCAGCGCCTCTCCTAGGGTGGGAGAGACGCTGCCGCCTACGGCCAACTCCGACCGAGGCGAGGACGGCCCTGTTGAGGGCTGTTCGGAAGCTTTCCACGTGTCCCTCTGATTAGCAGATGGCACAGTGGAGAGCAAGTAAGGGGGCCATCTCGAAACCGGAGACGGCCCAGGGTCAGTCGGGGTGCGAGGCATATGCTCTATGGGTAACCTTACACCCCGGCGTCTTAAGACCCGAGACGGCGTGCGGTTTTAGTCGGTGCAAGCCCGACATAACCGCCCCCGCTGGCCGGCGAGGGTCTATCCGAAGGTATTTCCGCACGAAAAAAAAAAAAAAAAGGTACCGATAAAATTATTAGTAACGAATCGATACTCACAGACAACCCTTATGTAGATAAGTTTACATTGAAGAAAATTGTAGGTACGTACGTACAATTATAACTAAATGCTTATTTGTATTATGTGACACATCTAAACAGCCAATTAGTATCTTGTTCACATCTCAAATATTACCACAACAATAAAAATACCGAACCGGACATAGAGCGTATCGTCATGCGAATGTGTTTTACCGCACTATACCTAGCTACTTATTGGACGGAATATATGATTGGGTGACTAATAAATTTGTAAGCTCCTCTGTACCCAGTCACTACAACCGATACTGGGAACAAAACCTTCTGCCTACGTATATACCACCACTGATTCGCAGTAAACGCCAACAGGTTTTTGCTATAATATATGAGTCTATCTGTATCGCTTTATATAAGCAAGCGGCTGTTGAATATAAACATTGTGTATGAGAAGCTTCGCAATGATGGAGCTGACGACTTGTGCTTTAATTGTAACACTCGTGAGCTTAGTGACTGCCACTCCTTATGGATATGGTGTCAAAGGCGGTGCCGGCGCATCAGCTGCAGGTAGGTGTTTAATATTGTCTTATTCTACTTAACTACTTACCCAGCGAATAACGATAACCAGATAAACAAGAGAATCTGTTATAAGAGACAAGTAATGTTATATAGCGTAGAACAATCAATATTAAATCTGACCCCACAATCTGTCCCTTTCGTAAGTATAGGAGAATTTGGAATACCAAAATGGATCTATGTATAATGTATGTAGATAGGGGCTCAAGTCCCGTCCTGGTTGTTGACTTTTTCTGATGCAAATTTATAGGAAAAGTTAGCATACTAATTGCTTCAAAATTTCATTAAATAAATCATTTTAGAAGTTAAATGACTTACAACCTAGGTGGCAAATAAGGTTGACGACCTCTATGGCGTAGCGGTAGTGCGTTCGACTGCTAAGCCAGAGGTCGCGGGTTTGATTCCCGCTCAGTGCAAATACGTATATTTGCATTGGTCTGGGTGTTTCTATGTATAATATGTATTTATTTACAAAAAAAAAGTATTTAAGTATGTTTATTCGCATTCTTGAACTCATATGACAAGCTCTGCTTAGTTTGGGTCTAGATGGCGTTGTGTACTTTGTCCTACAATATTTATTATTTTATTATTTATTAAGGTCACTTGTCAACCTGTTCGTCGTCAAGCTGTTACTACTCGTCTACGGAAAATTCGACTAAAACAATGGTAGTGTGAATTTGTATAGGCTCACAATACTAAATTTACCTGATATTGTGTGCCTGGGAGTTTTATACGTCAACAGAAATAGCTAAGATTTTTTTTTAGGGTGAAGCTATTTCCTCTATATTGGAATTGGAAATTATAAAATTGATTTGACCTACTAACGATCGCTTTTCAAGAATATTACGTTTAAACAAATTCAAAGTGGATGTGATACATTGACCTTATGAAGATATTAATTACTTAAAAATTTAGTTTGTAATACATTTAAAACCTTTTTATTTTTCTAACGAAGGTAAATATATTATGCTAATGACTTCATAACATAACTATGTTGCTCGATTACCTTCACCACTAAAAACTCACGTATAAAATAAGTAGTAGGGGAAACTATTGAACTTAGGACAGGACTTCCACATTAGCATTTTTTTTAAATAATTGGTGTGAATTAGACCTGTCAATTAGGCATAAATAGAAAGATGTTTCAACTTTTTTTTTTAATAATAATAATAATTTATTAACTCTGAAATACTACTAACTACATAATTCATTAATAAAATCTGTGGATTTTATGCATTAAATGAGCTCAAAAGTCTCTAGAAACTAAATTTAAACTGTCCAGAGTACAACAGACCTGATGGACCTGTGACCGTACCAGTTTTGTTGGACATCCTAGAGTTTTAAATGAAGGTAGACACCAGCAGGCTGTAGAAAATTTAGTTTTAATTATACTAATGTTTACGAATACGTATTCAATTCGCTTAGCCCTATGCGATGTACCTTGGCCAACTTTCAATGTACATAGCTAATTGGGGGAACCAAAGTACAACATAGGAACCATTCCTTTAAACCGCTTTTATAAACGCACTTAAAGTTGAAGTAAGTTTGCTTCGACTGCCACAGATATTATTTTAAATGCTATCTCTTACGTGCTGTTACTTTCATATACTAAGATTAGATTGAGAATAAAAGATTCAAGTATAATAAATGCACCTATATCACATTAAATAAATAAAGTAGGTAAAGTTCAAAAAACGTGCTTCTTAAGCAAGAAATTATGAGTTCCCTGTTTTATCTGCACTCACGCGATGAATTTCAACTAACTTCACGTTAGAGTTGACAAAATATGCTTCGACTGACATAGATATTATTTTAAAGCATGCCAGTTTTTAACTTAGGTTTGTTGTAGGTATAACATTGACCAACGTAACACTCCACTTCCTTTACTTATATAAAATTAAACGATGATAATTGATAATATTAAATGTTTGATTTCAACAATTTAGGATTAGAATTAATTGTTCGATTTAAATTTTAATAAGCTTTATGAATTGCAATCATCGTTTGGCGTTTGGGTTTGATTTGGGTGTAGTTACTACCCACTAAGTATTAGATGAGTCTTAAGTGAAAATGAACCTATATCAATAAGGTAAATTAGGGGTCTAAGATTATTTTCAGACAGCTTTTAAAATAGTAGTTTTTTGTACATTTCAGCCGAATCTAGTGGAGTAGCAGGCGCATTTGGAAGTCGAGGCGATATACCACTAAGCTCTCCAATTGGAAGTGGTTTCTCAGGAAGCTTTTCCAAATCTTCCTCATCCAGTTCTTCTTCATCGAGTGCTAGTGCAAGTTCTAGCTCTAGCTCATTTAGCTATACTGGCTCCGGAGCAGGAAGCTTCCCAAGTCCAGGAACGTACCGCAATACGGGATGTTCATATGTAAACTGTCAAAATTCTGGAACTAATGAAATACCAGGGTATCAAGGATCAATTGGCGCTGGTTCAGGCATTCATGCGTACAGCGGTGCTAATTCAGCAACTGTAGCAGGATATGGAGCTGTAGCAGGATATGGAGCTACACCTGGAGTCAATTGTCAAGGGTCTCATTGCAACGGCAATTCTGGCAAGTGTTCATCAGGACAGTGTCAACCTAAGCTACAGACAGAAACTTCGCCAACTGGTCACGATTCAACTGAAAAATGCATACCTGGGAAATGTGGATCAAGTACACAACCAGGTCCTTCTCGATATGATGACGGGGACGACATACATTTTGTGGCTCACTCTTCAAAATCTCTTGATTCAAAAGATCAGACGTTCAATGATAAAACAAATGGATATACGGCCGGCTCTAATTGCCAAAATGGCAATTGCGGTCCATCAGCGATTGACGCCCAACCTTCATTCGCTCCAAGTCCGACAAATTCTTACTACAATACGAATCCTTCAGATAATCCCCATCCATCATACGCTTATTCCGGATTGACACCTGGTTACAATTTTCCATCCACACATTTGGAAACACCTAATCTAAATTCAAACTGCAACTCGGGTAGTTGTACAACAGATCATTCTACACCAAGTCATGGAAGTTTACCTACAAGTTACAATGTTCCTAGTCACGATACATATGATAACGAGCAGAGCCACTCATGTACAGAAGGGAAGTGTGATAATCAGCCAAAAAGAAATTATTCTTCTACACCTAGCAATCCCTTATCTACAAACTATCTAGGACCACAAGATTTACATTCATCAAAAGGACCTTCCTATGTTCATCCAAGTTCAAGCTGCAGCGGTCCAATCTGTTATCCTCAGCTCGCATCTAGTACTCCAGCGGGCCCTACAGCGCCACCTGGAAAACATAGTTATTCTGAACCAAATGATAAAGCCAAACCATCCAGTGACAAAATTCCCGTCTATACAGGTGGTTTCGGTGCTCCTCCAGGATTACTCAAACCGAATGATTTCGATATAGCTGCCACTGGCCCTAATTATCCCGCACATCCGATTACCACACTTAACAACCAACCGACCTCGGCAAGTACTCCTGCAGGATGCAATACACCGGGCTGTTCAAGCGCTGAAGTAAATCCACATTCACATTACGGTAGTAACAAACCCAGTATATCTGAAGAAAAACAGCCAATTTATACAGGTGGTTTTGGGGGACCTGCTGGTATACTTAAACCTAATGAATTTACCATGCCTACATCTGCTACAGCTAAACCAATATATTCAAATCCAACATACAATACGCCATCTACTACTGTCACAGGTTGCAAAACACCCAACTGTTTTGAATCTTCGTCTGCAGTAGGTGCTGTGTCAACTACTGCACAATCTGGATCATATGGTTCACATAAAGAAAATGTAAACGTAAATGTACCTGATAATAAAGTTCCGATATATACAGGTGGTTTTGGAGGACCCGCAGGGATGCTAAAACCTGATGATATTGACATACAAGTACCAATACATTCCGGTGGTGAATTCGACATAAAAGTACATTACACGAATCCATCATACAACAGTCAACATACATTATCTTCAACAGGTTGCAAAACACCAAACTGTAATGGGTATGCTCCAGTGAGGGGATCTGCAGTTGCACCTAATACCCCGGTGGAAGCCTTTAGTGCTTCTAGTGAACTTCCACCTTACACGGGTGGCTTTGGAGGACCCCCTGGAGTTCTAAAACCTAATGAATATAATGTTCCGCACACTACCCCTAATGGCTACAAGCCTGTTTACACAGGAGCCTCTCCCAATTCAACCCCGACTAGCAATAATATAGCAGGTTGTAGAACACCCAACTGTGTTCCAGCTAGTGTCAGTGACAATACTCCTCAATCATCTTATGGTATCCCTAAACCCATTGCTATACCAAATCCCACCAGCTTAACATTTCCAGGATATGCAAGCAATCATAGACCTGTTGGAGTAACCAATCCTACTCCTCTTGCTGTAGCACCGATTAGTCCAAATTATGCAAATACACATCCACTGCACCCCCATGGCATTTATTTTGATAAATGTAAAACAGGCAATTGCGGTGCTCATCCCCCTAGCGGAGTTGACAGTAGTATTTCAACTGGATCCCACGATAATTCTGCAGGATGCAAAACAGGAAACTGTGCTAGTTATCCCACAAGTGGGACTGATGATAGTGATCTGTCTGGATCGCATGACGTTAATAATCAGAATACTGCCGGTAAACCGGCTAGTCCCCAATACACTGGCAGTTATGGTAATCTTTCTGATGCAGTAACACCTAGTGATTATACAAGTGGCAGCAGTTCTCTTTCAAATACCTGGGTTAATACTCAATCTGGTTCATATACTGGATCAAAGCAAGAACTGCCGCCTTATACAGGAGGTTTTGGAGCACCTCCTGGTTTATTAAAGCCTAATGATTACTCAAAGACTGATGTTACTTCGCTGCCTAGCAAACCCTTGACGGGAATATCAACACCTGCTACATGCATCTCTGGGAAGTGCAATCCAAAAGGATCATCGCCATCATCTATTGGGTACAATGTCGGATTGAGCGGAGCTCATGCTACAGCGTCGAGCTCAGCCAACGCTGAAGCTGTTGTATATTCAGGAGGTTTTGGTGGACCCCCTGGTCTCCTGACCCCGTACGATGATGGTAAAGTAGATCTTAAGAAAATCATCGGAGACCAAAGCCAAGGTTTACACTATGGTGGCGCAAATACGCCCAGTACAGGTGTGGCTGGTCCAACAGGTACTCAATCAAATATAGGATCTTTCGGTAGTAGTGTAGCGGGTGCAAGTGCTGTCTCAGGATCGTCCGTGGGTGCAAATTCTGGTTCATATGGCTACAATAATCATGGTATATATCAGGCAGCAAATGGGATCAAGGGAGCCAGTCCATGCGGTGTAGGTTGTGGTAGTGGAACATATCAAGATGGTTTACAAGGTAGTGGCAGCTCTGCAGCTGCTGGAGCAAAGAGTCTTACTAGTGCCGGCGCTTATGGCGCTGTGGGAAGTTATGCTAGTAGTTCAGCCAGTGCGCACTCGTCAGCAGGAGCCTACACGAAAGGAGGTAAGATCTATAAAACAACAACTTATACTTTAATTATAATAATTATATAGATCTCATAATAGGTATATGTATATGCGTATAGGGGTGCGACAGGTTGGATCACCTCCAAGTTTGGTGCACCCTGGGCAACGTGGGTGATGACACATCATTGATTGCTCCTCTGGAGTAGCTGGCGTCAACGTCAACGGCCAAGAGTCTGACCAACCGGCCTTTTCAGGGCCAACTGACCCCATTGCACGAGGGGGTCAGGGTATGGTGGGCCTGCAAGGCCCGCGGGGGTGGTCGCCCCAGGTACCCCTCGGCTGTTATCAGAGGGGAAACTGCGAATGGCCCAGGGTCAGTCAGAGTGCGAGGGATATGCTCTATGGGTAACCTTACACACCAGCGTCTGTAGACCCGAGACGGCGTGCGGTTTTAGTCGGTTCAAGCCCGACATAACCGCCCCCGATGGCCGGCGGGGGGGTATCCGAAGGGATTTCCGCACAAAAAAAGGTATATGCGTATAATATATAGTTGGATTTAAATGGCAAAGTATACCTGCAAAGTATTCAAGTAGTATATCTAGTGTTGTGTGCATTTCTGACTTCAGTCGAGTCATGTCGACAGAGGTCGCGGGTTCGTAACCTGACCACTGCACTACCTTCGTAAACCCCTAAAGCGAACAATTTAGCTTATCTGGAGACTTTAACGTAAATCCTTGTAAGTTTGGTTACTAGTATTCTTAAAGCCTCGTTATTCTGATCCTTCAAAGGATCAAATAAGGTGGGTTCTAATACTTACTCCAGATTACCAAGGTCGCGCACCTTATATATGTGCACGTTATACTTAAAATCTGAGAATAAATTGCTTTCTATTGAAATTCCTGTTCATTGTTATTTCAACGTAAAGCAAAATCATATCGTGGATACTACTCCTCCGATTTACTTTTGATTACTTTCGATGCAGATTCAAGTTACTCGGTGTCTTGTCGGTGTACTGTTGATCCTGGCATACAGGAGTTACAATAGTAGTACCTTATTTTTTTTTATCGTGCGGAAATCCCTTCGGATACCCCCCGCCGGCCAGCGGGGGCGGTTATGTCGGGCTTGCACCGACTAAAACCGCACGCCGTCTCGGGTCTTCAGACGCCGGGGTGTAAGGTTACCCATAAAGCATATCCCTCGCACCCCGGCTGACCCTGGGCCATCTCACCACTAACAGCATCGCTCATCCTGTCTCCTCTGAAAGCAGAGGAGTACGGAGAGCGATGTGTTCCCGCCACGTTGGGTATTGGCCGACGATCATTGGCAATGAAGGGGTGAAGGGGAAGCCATTGACCGCCGCCCAGGGTGTACCGGCCGCTCCGATTCCGTTCCCCCCGGACTGCAGCGGGATCGGAATCGGAGCGACACTCGAGGAGGTTACCCAACACACACCCCACAATAGTAGTACCTAACCTTGTAATCTAAGCTTGTACTTGTATACGATTATAAAATTGATATAATGCATCACTTGTACTTTTCACTAAATAGGTGTTTTTATTAAATTACACCTGACCGGTTTCGCTTCACGGCACTCTCATTCAAAGGCTTTTTACAGTTGCTAAGCATAGTGAAATTAGTAACTTAATAGTACCTAGTTACTTAGTAAGTAACTGTAATAAATTGTAAATTATGTGTGTTTGTACATTGGAGATAATAGAAAAAAAATGTTGGGTTAGCTTAAATGTACGATTATGAAAACAAAAAATCTTTTTTTTTGAATTCTTGTATGTTTGTCTGTTTTTTCGCGATGGGGGTAATAACTACGGAACGGAATTTGATGCGGTTTTTTCATTAGAAAGGTCTGGGTTAGTCTTAAAATCTGCCGTATGTTTAATTGCAATTGGTAGAACCGGAGATATGACCAATAAACGATAACCGATACTATAATACTGTCCGTGGTGGAAACAAACTACGACTATGTATAGCGCAATTTTAACACAGAGAAAAACTTGCGCGATACAAGCTTTTGAAATCAACACAACCCTTGTAAAAAATAATTATTTTAATTTTAGTAGATTTTTTTATTTAAAGTTCTTTTTTATTCCAGGTTATGGAAAACGATAATATACCAACCAACGAGTATTAAATATAGTACCTAAAGTAACGAAAACGAAGACTTATTTAATGTAATTAATATCGTTTAAGTACCTATAGTTCATATTTATGATACCAGTTTATTTGATAAGAACGCGTCTGTATCCCATTACTTAAGCCTTAGATATGTTAAAAGAAAATAAAGTGTTTTAATCAAGTACCTACTTGTTTTTCGTTTGCTTGACGAAACAATTAAGCAACCAAACTCTTCCTCCTAGGATTTTTAAGTCACAAGTGCAAGGCAAAAAAAATGAATCACACAAATTTGTTTGGATATTATATGTATATTAGCATGGCATCTTTTTTACCAACGTTGTATTCAATTTTGACTACTTCACGAATTTCGTGATAGTTTTGCAAAACTCATTTTATTACCATTGAGTAATCTATCCTACTAATAAATAAGAGATTGTTTGCTTCTTTGAAAAGGGTATAAGCTATATAGGTAGATAGGTAGGTACTGATAAAAAATATGCGATTTCAACATTCTATTTACATTTGGTAGTCCAGTTCTTGGTGAAGGCTATATAACTTCACGACGCGGATGGATGAGCGATGCGACCCAGTGGAATAGAACCGAGTGTGGCTTGTGAAACCGCAGGGTACAACTAGTCTACACTAATATTATAAACAGGTAGGCCGAATTGTTTATAAGGTACATTATCCCTGATGGCAGAGGCTTTATATTATGTTGCTTGAGTTGAAAAAAAACTCATATAATCCGAAGCGAAGCGACGGCGGGTTGCTGGTATAATATGAGTAAGTATAATATAAATAGTTATTTATCAATGAATTTTATCGAGGTAATTGTTATAATCAAATCATCCTTTTGAGTTATGAGATAATTCATAACTTCGGGCAAGTTATTAGAAGAAATAGTGTTAAATTTTATGGACCTTGTATTGACATTCACAAATAGATGTAGGTACCTACCCAGTTCCGCGTCGTGAATTCCATATTAAATATCTTCCGTTATATGTATAATAATATAATGCCCTTAAAACAGAACTTAATTGCTTTTATAACATATATTTTTTTATTATATAACATCTAACTAAAAAGGGCAAATCAAAATAAAAGTAAACGAAACCGGCAGGCTTGCATGTAAGACATAATGACAGTAGTAGTCCATTAGCCAGGTACATTTTCGGTCAATTATTTCTTCTCGAGCGAAACTTCGTAAAATTTATAAGGGACTTATACTATGAATACTCGCGACCGTCAGCTGCGATTCCGTGGGTGGGGTGGGCAGTGGCAGCCTCCCACGCATGGAGAAAAAAAAAGTTTTTTCAGTCATTTCCTCTCATTTGAAAATTTATCAGAATATAGTTTATGTAGTATTTTGAAAGAAAAACATAGTCAGCTGACCATAACACGGTGGATTATACGTCAGCTGGCTCCTTGAACATGAGAAAAAAAAATTTTTTTCAATGATTTCCTCTCAACTAAAAATTTACCTGGTGATCGTTTATATGCTACTATGAATGAAAATTAATGTCAGCTTGCTGTATCTCAGTGGAAAGTTTGTCAGCTGGTACCTTGAAAGGTGTAACGCAACAGCATCTATGACCTACTGAAACTTATCAGCGGACGGCTTTTCCCTTGGCTTACAGCTAGCTGTTTTTTTTTATTATTTAGGTACTAGAGTATTGGGGTGCTTGGTTGGGGACCTCCACGCGGTGCAGCCTGGGCAACGGAGACGGCAGCGCCTCTCTCCTAGGGTGGGAGAGACGCTGCCGCTTACGGCCAACTCCGACCGAGGCGAGGACGGCCCTGTTGAGGGCTGTTCGGAAGCTTTCCACGTGTCCCTCTGATTAGCAGATGGCACATTAGAGAGCAAGTAAGGGGACCATCTCGAAACCGGAGACGGCCCAGAGTCAGTCGGGGTGCGAGGGATATGCTCTATGGGTAACCTTACACCCCGGCGTCTTAAGACCCGAGACGGCCTTTGCGGTTTTAGTCGGTGCAAGTCCGACATTTCCGCCCCCGCTGGCCGGCGGGGGGGTATCCGAAGGGATTTCCGCACGAAAAAAAAAAGGTACTAGAGTATTTTAACAATTCTCTGATAAATTTTCATCCGGGAGGAAATAATGTCGATGAGTTCTGTTCGTGGACAAATGGACTGAGGACGAAGCCCAGTAAGTGTCACTGTCTGTGTCTGGGTAGACGGGACACCAAATTTACCCCCTACGACCCGGGACTCTTCATTGGGGGTAAACCAGTTTCCATAGTCGCTGAATCGGTGCCATTTAAATTTCTTGGGAGAAAGATAGACTATAAAGGACGCACAACATCCTTAGATGAAGTTGTCGATACGTTTATAAATGACCTAAATAAGATAGATCAGTTACCACTAAACAATATCAAAAAAGCTTGGATATATGACAACTAATTAATATCACGTCTGACTTGGCCTTTTCTGGTGTATGAATTCGGTAAAACCTTACTGGCGAAAATAGATGCAACTGTCATAACATCGTTAAAATCGTGGCTTGGACTAGCGCACTCTGCTGATTCCTCTGCTCTATTAAGGGATCAAAATAATTTTGTGATTAAACTTAAGAAACCAT
This sequence comes from Cybosia mesomella, assembly GCA_946251805.1. NCBI lineage: Eukaryota > Metazoa > Arthropoda > Insecta > Lepidoptera > Erebidae > Cybosia > Cybosia mesomella. The sequence continues at coordinate 19,908,019 of OX276391.1, forward strand.
CAGAGCTCTATAAACACCTTAGAGTTACCAAAGCCCACATCTTAGGTAAATCCCAAGATGTCACAGTCAGGGCACTCCCGAAAGATAATAACGCGTCCGAGTTTGAATCTAGACTCGTATTCCATAAACGATTTATGATAGGAGCCCAGTCGAACAGAGTGGGGTTGGGAGTACGAGAGCCAGAAAGGGACCAGGATATACTTAAGTCCTTTCTAAAACAAGACGAAAATGATAAATATCGAGTGCATGCGATGTATTTGGAAATACAAAATGAATGGTTGACAATGGGAGAGTTCTGCATACCGATGGCCTTAAAGTGGCGCACCTTGATCTATGACTGGTCGCCGGCCCTGTTAAAATTCTATCTTAACGCCTTTCAGATGACCCTCCCAGACCAGAGTAATCTGGTAAGGTGGGGGAAGGCCACAGAAAAACAATGTTATACTTGTGGTGAGGCAATAGGGACGGCTAGACACATATTAGTAGGATGTAGGGTGCTTCTCGATAGAGGCCATTACTCAAGCCGCCACGATAAAGTGCTTATCATCGTACGTAAAGCAATGAGTCTGGCAGTAGCAAGAGCCCAAAAAGGATTGACTACTAACAGACGTCATATCAACTTTGTGTCTGAAGGTTCATCCATAACATCCAGGAACAAACCTTATTCAATCTTAGATACTGCCCCAGATTGGACTCTCCTAATCGACATGTATGAAAAGCACTATATAATTCCGGAGGATGTTGGGGTTTCGTCATCTAGACCTGACATATTCCTTTATTCTAAGAGGTTAAAACATGTGGTTCTTGTGGAACTTACTGTACCGTGGGAAACAAATATACCGAAGGACCACACAATAAAGAAAAATAAATACTATGATCTCACAAACGAATTAATCAAAAACGGTTACGTGGTTAATTTGTATGCAGTGGAAGTGGGAGCGAGAGGTATACCAGCAAAATCTCTCTATAAACTACATAAAGATCTAGGCCTATCGAGAGCTACAATAAGCTCATTACTAGGACGAATGTCTAAAGCGGCACTAGTAAGTTCGTATCAAATTTGGTTAGGCAGGGAGGGGAACTTGGGTAGTGAAGGTGAGTGTTGATGTACATCAACAAAAGGGGCCCCTTCTAAACCTACACTTGGGTCGTAAGTCCCAGGCACTGTCCCGAGTTCCCAACTCAGCAACGCGATGGACCCGGCACCCGCACGGATAATTCCATGGATTGCTAAGAATATCGGTCTCATAAGTTATTTGGCAGTATGTTTGATTTGAGAGTTGTGATAACAAATATGAAGTTTAATATTGGAGGAAATTGGTTTAATATTGGTCCCCACCTTTTTTTTTCTACCGAAAATCTTCTGCATGCGCTATACACAACAAAGGGCCTTTGTACGCAGTTATGGGTAAAACTTAAGCTCCGTACTCACATTCGGTATTACTCGATAGTTTTACTCCAAAACGAGTAAATATGAACGTGTGAACCGCAAAACTCACAGTTCGAAGGCTCGCATCGAACCGGCTCGATGGAATTAAATAAAAGTAATTTCCTTCGCACCTACTCGAAGCGAGCCGTCGAGCTTGACTCAAGCGTGTGTACGTCGTCGCTGCGAGTGGCGCGAATCGAGCGTTAGTCCGCCGTTGTTGATCGTCGTGAAAACACGTGTAGAATAAAAAAAAATGGATTTACGAGTTTATTCCAAAGGATTTACAAGCTTTTTCATTTTCTTTAATTCTTTTATAATTAATAACTGCGAGACTTGCTAAATGTAACAGCCACCGTCTCCTTTGTTGAACAGACATGTTTTGGCTCGAACGGTTCGATGAATACTGAACGGTGCGCGTTACTCGATAGATTAATGCTGAATGTGTGGACGAAAGCCCATGCCATGAATTTTACTCGACATGATATTTCGATCGAGTAAAACCGTATGTGAGTACGGAGCTTTACCCTCTCCAAGTGCACCTTTTGCTATAGTATAGCATCTGGAGAAGGTAATTTTAATTTACAATCTAGCTGCAATATACAAGTAAAGAATAACTTAAGAAAAGTTATTTCCTCCCGGATGAAAATTTATCAGAGAATTGTTAAAATACTCTAGAAAATAATAAAAAAAATCAGCTAGCTGTAAGCCAAGGGAAAAGTCGTCAGCTGATAAGTTTCAGTAGGTCATAGATGCTGTGGCGTTACACCTTTCACGGTCCCAGCTGACAAATTTTCCACTGAGATACAGCAAGCTGACATTAATTTTCATTCATAGTAGCATATAAACGATCACCAGGTAAATTTTTATTTGAGAGGAAATCATTGAAAATATAAATATTTTTTTCATGTTCAAGGAGCCAGCTGACGTATAATCCACCGTGTTATGGTCAGCTGACTATGTTTTTCTTTCAAAATACTACATAAACTATACTCTGATAAATTTTCAAATGAGAGGAAATGACTGAAAAAACTTTTTTTTTCTCCATGCGTGGGAGGCTGCCACTGCCCACCCCACCCACGGAGTCGCAGCTGACGGTCGCGAGTATTCATAGTATAAGTCCCTTATGCATTTTACGAAGTTTCGATTGGGAGGGACTTGGTCATGAAAATCTGTCACTGGCTCCTGGACCATAGAGGGAGCTCATGAAGTGCGAAAGTACAGAACCTGATGGCGAGCTGTTGTTTCTGCCTACCCCGGAGGGAAGAAGACATGAGTGTATGTATGTATCTACTACTAAGTACCTTTTTTTTTTTTTTTTTTTTTATCGTGCGGAAATCCCTTCGGATACCCCCCCGCGTGCCAGCGGGGGCGGTTATGTCGGGCTTGAACCGACTAAAACCGCACGCCGTCTCGGGTCTACTGACGCCGGGGTGTAAGGTTGCCCATAGAGCATATCCCTCGCACCCCGACTGACCCTGGGCCATCTCCGGTTTCGAGATGGCCCCCTCGGGTTTGGGAACCACGGTGTCCCCGTCTTGCCCCGGTTTGGGGGAGGGGCGCTAGTCGCCCCACCGTCCCGGCCTGCTTCTGCTGGGGTGACAGGTGGCCTCACCCGCCACCCCCAGGCCTGCGCTCATGGAGGACGGAGGTCGTTAAGCGACCTCCGGCGCCCGAGCCGCCTGCGACGCGCGCCGAGCAAGTTGCGGGCTCGGCGGACCGGGAGAGTTCTAAGTCTCTCCCGGGCGCGCTCCGCACCATTGCCGCAATCATGCTGCCGAGCGAGAGGACTCCCACCCCGATGGCTGCCACGAGGTCACGCCTCGGCGCCTCCCACGCCGGGCAGTCCGATAGCGTGTGCAGCCCTGAGTCCTCGCTCGCGTCGCAGTGATGACACTCAGGCGTTGGCTCCTTCCTGATCCGATGCAGGTGGTCCCCGAAGCACCCCTTCCCTGAGATCACCTGCGTCAGTCGGTAGGAGAGGCTTCCGTGTCGCCTCTCCAGCCAATCCTCCATGATGGGCCTTACCGCCGCTATTGCGGCGTGCCCTGCGCTTGGTTGCCCAAGTCGTTCCTTCCACTCCACCACGATGGCCTGGCGGAGCTGGAACTTCCATCCCTGCTCCCGCGCCTCCTTTTGCCACTGGTACAGTTGCGAAAGGGCTCTCGCTTCCAGGTCCCATGGCGGAGTTCCGGCAAGGAGACTCGCCGCCTCGAAGGAGATCGTGCGGTACCCTCGGATGACCCTGATGGCCAGAACTCGCTGCGGAGCGCGCAGCATACGCACAGTTCTGGTCCTCAGGGCCTCCGCCCATATTGGGCACCCATACAGGGCCATGGACCGCACGATCCCCGCGTAGAGTCTCCTGCAGGAGTCATCGGGCCCCCTCATGTTGGGCAACAGCCGAGCCAGAGCAAGAGCTGTGCCCTTCAATTTGGGGGCCAGACTTCGGATGTGCTCTCCGAAGTCCCATCGGCCGTCGAGCACGAGCCCCAAATATTTCATTTGGGGCTTGATGCCGATGCGATTTCCTCCCACGATGAGACTGGATCCCTCGGGTGGCTTGCTCCGAGGCCCATGGAAGAACAGGGCCTCGGTTTTATGCAGGGCCACCTCGAGACCCAGCCGCCGGATCCGCCTAACGACTTGGGCAACCGCGGTCGTGGCCTTTCGGGTCGCTTCGCGGTACGTCGCTCCGCACGCCGTCACGAGCCCACCTACCGCCTACGAGCTCACCGCGAAGCACCCAGTCGTATCCGATGTTCCACAGGAGCGGCCCCAGGACCGATCCCTGTGGAACACCGCACGACATTTCACGCCGACCGAGACCGGTCACGGTTGGGTAGATGACGGCTCTCTCCGTCAAATACGCCCCGACTATGCGGCGGAGGTAGAGAGGCACTTCGTGATACACGAGCGCCTCCCTAATGCAACTCCAGGGCAAGGTGTTGAACGCGTTGGCGATGTCCAGGGACACCGCCAACATCACCTCACCCCGGGCTACTGCATCCTCCGCCAGAGCCCTCACGCGCATGATGGCATCCACGGTGGAGCGCCTCTGGCGGAAGCTATATTGGCCATCCGCCAGGTCCGGCCCCACTCTTGAGAGGTGCTCGACGAGGCGCTTCGCAATTACTCTTTCAAAGAGCTTGCACACCTCGTAGAGCAACACTATGGGCCGGTAGGCGGACGGCGAGTCCGCCGGGCGCCCCTCCTTTCGGATGAGGACCAGTTTCCCCGTCTTCCACAATTTCGGAAACTGGCCCCGCTCCAAACATGCGCTGAGAAGCCCTCTCAGTCGGGGCTCGAGAGCGTCGTCGACTAGAGCTAGGACCCACGCTCGGCCTGGAATGCCGTCGGGTCCCGGGGCGGTGTGTTTGGCTCTTAGCCTTCTCACCGCCAGCTCTAGTTCTACCCAAGTGACCTCGGGCACGTCGTCGTCTTCCACGTCGGGCGCCATGCGCAACCGAGGCGGAGTCATCTGCGGTGGAACATGTTCCACCGCCCGCGCTGGGAACAGGGAGCCAACAACTCCTCCGAGCAGATCCGGCTGGAGACACCGGGTTAACGGCGGGGCCTTGGGGCGCAGCTTGCCCCTCACCATCCGGTAGGGCCGCCCCCAAGGGTCCCGCTCCAGCGTCTCCAGCAGCTCGCGGAAGGCGTCCCGTTTGGAACGCCTTATCTCCGCTCGGAGGGCTCGTCTGGCCTCCCTGTATCCCTCGTACAACTCCGCCTCTCGGGCCTCCGCATCTGCGGGGCGGCGACGCCTCCTACGGAATCGGGCCCACCGGCGGTGCGTGATCACGCAGCCCCGTCTGAGCTGCGCGATCTCCGACGACCACCAGTAGACCTGACCCCTCGGATTATAGGGCGGAGCCCTAGGCATCGCCGCGTCACAGACACGGGTCATGGCCTCCCGGAACCACTCCGCCTCATCGTCTATGCTGACAGGCCTGTCCGGCGCAGGGGCCCAGGCCTGTACGATGGCGGCTTCCAGGAGGAGCTCCCGATCAAGTCGCTTAAGCGCCCAACGTGGCTCGGGTGGAGCCGGTGCAGCCGGCGCGTCGCTCGCAGGGGGGGACACGTCAAACCGAATGTATCGGTGATCCGAACTTGTGTCCTCCCCCAAAACGACGCGCCAGCCCTGAACACGTCGCGCCAACGAGGGGCTCGCGAACGATAGGTCCACGATGGAGCTACCCCTCGAGGTCACGAACGTGTCCACGGCTCCCCGATTTAGGAGGACTAGGCCGAGTCGTGCGGCCCAGTCCACCAGTGCCCTGCCTCTATGCCCCGTCGCTCCCCTTTCGTGTCGGGAACCCCAGGCATACGACCAGGCGTTGAAGTCCCCGAGCACAAGGACCGGACGGGGCTGGCAGGCATTGACGACGACGGCCAGCTGACGGAGCCATTGCTCATATTACTACTAAGTACCTCGATAACACAACAGACCAGTTGCCAGTGCCACCTGGTCGATGGGGCAATTCAAATATACCTACCGATACCATGATGGTATTTATTGTAGGTATATGTTAAACGGGACCCCACGTCATGAGTTTTACAATTTCGACGATTTAAAATGAAGGTCCTATACTATCTACTACTTCATTACTTTAAGCAAGATGAATAAATAAATTAATTAAGGCCTTAATAAAATAGCTGTTCAATTTCTGTCAGTATTCAAATACAACTGTTTTAATGGAGCCAGAATGAGTAACGCAACGTGTACCAATATAAAAAAAAAGAAAATCTGTCTGGACTGCTCGTAATCACAAGGTATACCTAAAGTAACATAATGCTTTTCTTAGACATTCTGAGCAACTTTATATATTTACGGATTTCATTTCAGAGGATCTTTAATTAGGTAAGTACAACAAAAAAAAATCATCTAAAGCAAACTCTGAGTAAATATTATTTTGAACTAAAGTGCGAGCTGGAGAATACTAGCAGCGAAACTCGTATTTGGTTGACTACCAAGGCAAACAAGCATGTAATTAATAACATTTCTTGCAAAAAGATGTCGAAGAACCCCCCGGGCTTCACCTTACCGGAGCTAACGATGAGGTGGGTATGTCGAACTCGAACCAACTGAAACCATTTCGGTGTGCACGGTATTCGTCACATCGGCTTGTGTGACCAGGGAATCTGAAGTAGAAACCTACCTACTTGGATTGTGAGTCAGGGGGGACGGGAAGAAAGAGCGATTGCACTTATTGCCCTGATAATGGTAAGCGGAATATCGTGGTTCATAAATGTTTACCTATGGAAACGGTGATCCGGTAAAGATTGAAATAATAAATATTGAGACACAGCGCTATTTAGACTTACACGAAGCATAGCTTGTAAAATGGGTTTTACTCATACTAAGATCCTTGTCATAATGTTTAAATATTACGTATAAAGAACCAATATAAATAAACACACATCTAGAAAAATAAAAATAAACTTATTCATGCACACAAATATTCCCACTGAGCGGGAACCCGCTTCCTCCGACGCGACATAGCAGTCAAATGCTCTTTCGCCTACCACAGAGGTCGTTATATATTTATTCTTTTTAATAGATCTTTTACATCGCAAACAAGTATTACCTACTAGGAATTCAGTGCAGGGTGCAACTGAAATAAATTGAGCCAAGCGAACAGGACTCTTACTTGAAAATAAGACATCTTACTACGGTCGCGCGCTTAGCTAAGGCCGCGCGCTCGAGGAACTGTTTTTAGGTGATTATTCCTCAATGGTACATCGGGCATGAACCATCTCGCTTCAAAACACTCCTCATTGTCCACACTATCACCGTGGTAAATTTGGTCAAGCTCGCGCGAGTGGTTACGGAGGAGTTCAGCCAACCAACAAACGGCTATGCCGCGTATGAGCATATGACCCGCCTAATAAGAAGCAGCTACCGGTTTGTAGCTAGGATAAACCCACGCATTGGTGGAAGAGTGCATTTCCATTGCAGTGGAGAAGAGTTTAGCGGAAATCGATCAAGCTCAAAGTAAAAAGTTAGAAGTAGGTACAAAATTCATACACCAGCTTTTGGTTAGAAATAACTAATGAATATGTATCTGAGTTTTTCAGAATTTTACCCCTTTAAATCTAGTAGCTTTATTTAAGATGTATGAGGGTAGATACCCAAGATGGATGAGGGTAGATGTCTAATTTTATCCATCAATCAATGATGTGGAAGTCTAGAGATGAGACCAGGATCACTAACTGCTGGGCACCAGCAGAAAAACTACACTATATAAGTACGCTAAACTATGGTTTTCTCTATGGCCGTCCAACCTACAGTATTTAATAAATACCTCCAGTATTATATTTGTAAATATTCTGTGGTATTACCCCATTTGGGCGGCTCTACCTTCAAACCTAGCGGTAGGAAATTCCAAGTAAATTCTGTACATTTTAAAGGAAACTAATTTTAGTTCAATGACTGAATGAAATGATCGTCTTCTTCAATGCATCAAGGAAAATCATCGTATTCAATTATTATTATCTATTCATTCCACACAAGGTCAAAACGTTTTCGTGTTTTTCGCACTATGTGAATTTCTGCTAAAGTATTTGCTTATACTTGTTAGTGTGACTGTACTGATATTAGTAACCTCCCCAACGCAAAACGGAGAGCGTTATAAGTTTGACCTGTTTATTTGTGTACCTATCTATATATTTGTGTATCTCTCTGTGGCATCATAATTATATCATTTTTATATTACTTAGTCAGTTTAGTTAAAAAATGTCGCTTTATTACTTTGTAGGGACTATATTATATCATCATAAAATGTTGACATTTAAATGTCTGATAAATGTTTCTGTTGTCTATCGCAGTCTATCATTATGGATCAAGGGAATAGTGATGATTGCAATCATTACTCATAGCCTTCTAAGGACATAACAGCTCATCTCATTCTGATCATAAATCACTCGTACTGTGCCATATGTTTGCTGATATAATCATCCACTTCTCTCATCCATTGTTCACGACTAGATCACGGATGCTATGCAAATAAATTATTCATAAATGTTTGAAGTACATCTGCACCTCCCACTTATCAGTATCATCAACGATACTTAAGTATTTAGATACCTATACGACTTTTTGTAGTAGTTTTTTTCAGTAAGTAACAAATTCGTCAATGATTACAATCTTCGAGTTAACTACAATATGGATAAAAAATTATGACGATTGTGTTCCTTTTCTATTTCACTTACCAACTTTTCTAGTTTTAGACCTGGTGATCAATGGGCAGTTTTTAATTGAGGTGAATGGACATAGTCTGGCATATGGTCGGTAGAAGACTTGCTTGCTTCGAGGCTGTCAACAAGAATACGTCAGAGAAATATCACCCTAGTGGTGGCAAGTTTTTCGGTCACTCTATTCACATTCCGGAGGAAGCGGCGCGGGCATTCAGGGGCGGAAAAAAGTCCTGTTCTTACTTTGTTTAAAACGTCTACAATTTGTTAAACACATACTAGAATTCTAGTAGAAACAATTCCTGTAAAAAATACGAATAAGTAAATATACAGTATTCAATAATATGATGCCAAACTAGGGTAATCGAGAACTAACAAATTTCGTGTACTGATGTTTCAATAATGGAAATATTGTATAATTAATCTTTTATTTTTAGTTTATTCATAGGTCTACTATGTGAAGTAAATAAATACATAATAGTATTTTAAGATTTAATTAGTAATTACTTGCTATTATGTACATTTTTGATGAAGAATATTATGTACATTGTACATCAAAAATGTTTGGATTTGGAACCACTTGTTTTCAATTATCAGATTATAACTAATCTTTGTTATCAACCGTTACGAGGAGATTAATTAGACCTTATAGATTAACTAAGTATACATACATCAGTTTTAGCTGCGGTAACCTGCGGTCTTGAAAATGCCAGGTCATTAAATAACGACGCTCTGTATTCAATAAAGAGTGTCACTTTATCATGTCAAGTAGGTACGTATAAATAGCATTGAATTATAGTTTTGACTTCATTTATATAATTTTCTCTCTTACGAAAACATTGTTTCTCTATTATCGATTCGGAAATCAGACAGTGTTTTGGAGCAAGTTTATGAAAAGTTGAGTCGTAATTTCCAGCCAGTATTTACGAAAAAGTTGCAAAATGCAGCAAGAAATAAAAATCATACAGAATAATATAGAAATGAAAAGTGGTTGAAGAATATTTCTACGGCCGGAACATCTTCGGTGCAAGCTTTATATAATGGTGAATTATGACAGTAGTATTCCAGTCCTTTATCTAGCAGTCATTACTAGAACCACACAACCAGAAGACTATTTGAAGTGATTTGAAGTAATTTCTGAAGACGACCTCACCACTTGCCATTGGTTTCGTTATTTATTCTTAATAATATGCGCAGTGGTGTGCACAAAAATGTAAGAAAGTTGCGTCTGTAAATTGGAAATATTTAGAATAATACTTGGGTTATGTTAAATGAACGATTCTGAACACAAATATTTATGTTCTGAAATTCTTGTCTGTTATCTGTTTGTTCGCGATAGACGCAAAAACTACTGAACAATACCGGGTGTCTATAAAAGAACTCCGGGGTTTTGAGGCAAAATATTTTAATGAAATAAACAACATACATACATGTTCTATACATGGCTGAAAAGCTTACATTTTCAAGTTTTTTTTAACACTTAGTAAAGTTCTATATGAGCTAAACGGTATTCTACCTCTTCCCATGTCCTTACCGACAGTTGATCTTGGTAACCCCAACTCCAGGCTGTATGGTATGTGTATGGTAACTACAGACTTCGTTTCTATGAGCCAAATAACACATTGAGCCTTTTGTTGCGGAGTCGCCATCAATTCAAATTTCGCGACGTCATTTCAAGGTCAACGCCCTGCAGCGCCGCCAACAGTTGATACAAACATTCCCAATTGGTATGATTAAAACTTTTTGAGCTACTCTTTTCAGAGAAATCGACTAAATTTTGCTATCTTTTATAATTAGTGAGATATGAATTTTTAAAACCCCGGAATTCTTTTATAGACACCCTGTATTTGGATGCGATTTTTTCCAGACTTAAAATATGCCGTAATTGGTTGCATTTGGCTGCAATCGATTAAGTAGAATCGGAGATATATCACAAAAACGATAACCAACCTCGGCGGAGCGCGGGTGACAGCTGGTACTATTATAAAATTGAAAATTAGTTGTGTCCGTACATTGGAGATAGGTATAAAAAAAAAACACTTGGGTTTTTTTATATTTTTTTTATATTTAGGACACGTCCATTTGACTTCACCTCGCCTGATGGTAAGCTGAAGGTAAAGTCTCAGGAAAGAGGGTCACCATTACATACACGTACCATGTTAACAATGGTAGCACTCAGCTTGACGGCCTCATCAGAAGAGGATTGCCGTCGCAGCACCGCGTGACACCCACCGGTCCCACTAGTGCTGCGACCACAATCCCCCTGCCCGACTATGTACTTGCTGACCCCTGAATTGGAATTCTGCTAGCTAGCTACAGGTGGCTCCACCTGTCACCTCCAGGCCTGCGCTCATGGAGGATGGAGGCTGAATCACTTCCGCGCCTCGCGGGCTCTGCGGATCGGGAGAGACCTGAGTCTCTCTCGGACCCGCTCCTCCACCTCCTTCTCGAGCATTACTTGCTCACAGAAGAAGGCAGTGGCAGCCCACGCGCTCGCGCTCCGCACCATCGCTGTGAGCAAGAAGCCACGAGGGCCCGTCTCGGCACCTCCCACGCCGGGAGGTTGTGGAGTGGGCGACATAAGTACGAGAATCGTCTCACACATATTCCCCCATCGTTCCATATTATAATCTGTGCAGAACACTTATAGTATGTAAGATTGATTTGTTTAGTATAATAAGGATTAATAATGTATAGGAATACAACTAATTTACAAAAAGAAATAGGAATAATCACGTTATAATATAGGTGTAAGATTGCGACAAAGGAATCATTATTCTATAGTTTACATTGTATAATTTGTATTGTAAATTGTGTATAATTGCGTATATACTTATTTCTACATCAGATTTCATACATATTAGGATAATTATAATCATTGTAGATAGTTATTTAGCGCTTGTAAATTGACACATCGACCATAAGGGAAGATCCACTATCGGGGTGCGAGGGATATGCTTTATGGGCAACCTTACACCCGGTTTTCGGGTCTGAAGACCCGAGACCCGAGAGTAGCCCGATATAACCGCTCCCGCTGGCCGGCGGGGGGACATCCGAGGGGATGTCCGCACGAAAAAAAAAGAATAAGGGTACATCCACGAAAAGTCCATACGCCGCGGTGCCGCTAACGAACCGCGATAAGTCAATCGATCAAGTACAAAGTTTTTAAAAATTAATTAAATTAATTAATTGTGACTATGAACGCCGCTATCAATTTAATTCAAGACCGCCATAGACGACCCTCCCCTAATTGTAGGGGGGAGTAAAAACCGCAGAACGGGGGCTAAAAAACGTCAGCCGGCAACTAGAACTTAGAGCGAGTAGTGCTTTCTTCACTAAGAAATAAATGCAACAATACTGAAAACATCTTTTTAGTGTTCCGTTGCCAAATGGCAAAAAACGGAACCATAGATTCGTCATGTGTCTTTTTTTTTATTTAGGACACGTCAATTTGACTTCACCTCGCCTGATGGTAAGCTGAAGGTAAAGTCTCAGGAAAGAGGGTCACCATTACATACACGTACCATGTTAACAATGCCACCATTGGTAACATGGTAAGTGCCACCACTCAGCTTGACGGCCTCATCAGAAGAGGATTGTCGTCGCAGCACCGAGTGACACCCACCGGTCCTAAGATCCTGTCTCAATCATATATAATATATAAAATTCACGTGTCGCGGTGTTTGTAGTTAAACTCCTCCGAAACGGCTTGACCGATTCTCATGAAATTTTGTGTGCATATTGGGTAGGTCTGAGAATCGGACATCTATTTTTCATCCCCCAAAATTTTAGTTTGAATTTTTAGACAATATTTTTTTTTATGATACAGCATTAGAAAATACATACAACCCTGAATTTTCAACCCTCTACGATCAACCCCTACTTTTCCATCGCGATATTTTTCAATTTTTTTTAAATAATTTCCTTCAATTATGATTTTTTTCTCAATTCAATTTGATTCCTTCGCCGGTCGATAACTGATCAACTATCAATCGATCAGTTATCCCTGCTAGATGTCTACCGTTGTCACCTCTCATCCAGCAAACATCACGGAGTAGGGATGAGAACGAAGCCGGTCTCCTGTCTTACTCACTATACAGTTTCGGCATACTTTCAATGTCTACAACGCTTTCGATTATAAGTAAATCTCCGCACACTTATAGTAGATAGTTATTTTTATTGAACTAAAAAAATGTTTCCTAGAAATAATATACATGGCACAACAACGTTTGCCGGTAAAATATAGAAATCCATTAACCATTAAAAAAGTCCGAGGTTGAAACCCCCAGGGAATCCACTATTCTTTTTGACGTGACATCTTATTATTCGATGGAGCCGGCTGCACGCACGAAAAAACATGACGTATGCGGCGTTATCTGACGTATGCGGCGTTACATCGCTCTGAGGCGTTCCATTTAATATGACGTTGTCACGTTCAACTATCGTCAGTAAACCGACTTTACAGACAACCGATTTTTTTTTACTATTACGATTTCTTTTCATTATGGAGCTAAAGCATAGCCTAAAAGTTCCATATTTTGCCATTTGGCAACGGAACCCTTAAAATAGGAGGAAATCGTATAGCGATGTGAAGTCGCCGTACGATTTGAACCTTTGTATTTTTAGTTGAAATAGCTCGATCCCAAGTCAGTTAGTTTATTGAAGATGAGACTAAAGAATACAGTAGGTTATGAATTTTCATCATCATCATCATTCCCTGTCCGTGGCTTGACTGCCCAACAGTGGAACAGTAATATTTTAATGATAGTATCATTAGGTAGATTTACTTTTTTTGTGTAAACTTATTACTTTTTTATATTTCATTCGTTCTTTAAGTAAACGATTTTTTGCTTCAACATCTCTTAAAATCTCATGAGTTCCGGTAATGACACAATAGGAATTAGATGGTGGTAAAAAGGTTGCTACAGTAGTGCTGTTAAATCATTTAACTCCTACTTTGCTTGAACTTTACCACAACAACCTGTTTTATTTCTTGTATCTTTTGATATCCCAAAACCCTAATCTTCTAACATAAATTAATTTGAATACCTATTAAATCATCATACAATTTTATATACTCTTTAATCGAATTTATTTAATGATACTTCGACAAATTTACTTTTATTTTAAGATTTCTAATTTATTCGAAATAAAAGTTGACATCGAAGTTACAAACGTTTGGTAGGTATACGTTAACATACGTACATAAAATAATTTTGTTTCCTAATTAATTTTCGGGATGAAATAGAAACTTAAACTAAAGAAAAATTGTATTCTAAGAAACTCACACTGGGTTATCATCTAACTTAATTAATTAATGACGTGTTTACGAAACCACATCAATCATTTACCATCTGCCATCTAGGGTAAGTGCTCCAATGAATGAACCCTTAAGACATTTTTGAACTTTAAAAAATATTTGCATCTATATCAGGTCGGCTAATCCATAATGTTGCTATTGTTTGATATTCAAAATTTATTCAAGATTGAAATTACATGGATAATATGTCATTAATATGTATAGTTAATAAGATATTTCACATTTTATGTAAAAATACCCAAAATCACCAGTAAATGAACCCCAAAATCCAGTGTATGAACACATAAAACTCCAGTTAATGAACATCAGACTCTTATCCAAATCTAACTCATTTAACTAATCGAGGAAATAGTTTTTTCTAATTCATATTTTTTTTTAATATCACAGTGAATATAGCTAAGTGGCTGAGGGATGAAATTGATGTATAGAAACCCAGTGGTGGCGTAAAATGGCTTATAGTATCATAAGGAAATATCGTAAAAGGAAAAGCAGTTGAATCAGAAAATAAGTTTTATTTGAACCTAGACTCATTATAATCACAGTTATATAAATCACAGAGCAATCAACATATATCAGTCTAAAATATCACTTAGCAACTTGCCATGGTCTAATCTAAAGAATCAAAACAAACTCCAGTCAGGAATCATCATTAGTTATAAAGAAAGAGATAATTAACCAACATAAAGAATACTGTAAAGCAAATTGTCTACACCGAATTATATAAAGGAATATAAATCTTAAGGCTTTCACGGCCGGCGTGGCATGTAGAATATACTGCTTCCGGGCTGTTTGGCCGTGGCCCATCGGAAACTTGTATTCCAGACGTTTCATCGATCACTGCGGTCGACATCTTCAGTGATACAGGTCGGGACACCGTCCAGTGCGGAGAACCTTCCTAGGCGGAAAACTCGCTGCGACTGATGTAGAGGCCCGAGTCACTGGCGTATTTATAGGCGCAGTTGGAGGGGGGAAACGACGTGATCGTTCCTGATTGGTTGAGAGCGGCGCAACCGATGCGCTCGATCCTGATTGGTCGAGGCTAAGTAAGGGGGTGTGGCCTCCCGATACCGGGGACGGTGGTGGCTTCGTCATGTTTGAATTGTGATGACGCGTGGCTTTCAGTGCTGGGTACCAATCTTTTTGGAGATGAAAACCTTCGTTTTTTCTATTAAAATTGTTGGGATGCTTGAATATTTCTTTGGCTTCTCGACATAGCCGTGGGAAGAAATGTGATGTGGTGGCTAGAATCTTCGTGTTCTGAAATTTGATGGTATGATTACCATCCTCCTGGGTGTGTTCTGCAACCGCTGACTTGTCGAAGTGGCTGAGGCGGCAAATTCGTTCATGTTCCGAAAGGCGGGTCTTGACGCTTCTTTGAGTAGTGCTCACGTATACCGAGCCACACGAGCAGGGGAAGCTCCAGCTGAAGATAGTGGGTCACGAGGGTCCTTGACTGAACTGTGAAGATTACGTAACTGCGTCGTGGGCTTGAAAATAGGCTTAATGTTGTAAGCAGTCTCCCGATACGATCCGTTGTACCATGAATGTATGGCAAAAAGGCCTTCCCTAGAGGGGCAGGTTTCTCCTCATCCTGGTTCGTTAGAGAACATTTCCTCGGATGAAGAGCTCTCCGTATCTCCCGGACAAAGAATCCATTGGCTTGGAAGGCCGAGTCCAGGTGGCGTAACTCGTTTTGAAGGTGTTGAGGCTCGCAGATGCTCTTAGCTCGGTGGACCAGGGTCTTGATGACTGACATTTTCTGTCTGGATTGGTGGTTGGAGTCCTTGTGTAAGTAACGGTCTGTGTGTATAGGCTTTCGATAGACCCGGTGACCAAGGCTGCCATCCTCCTTTTTTGGATACCAGGACATCGAGAAATGGCAGGTATCCGTTCTTCTCTACTTCCATGGTGAACTGGATGTTAGGATGGATGCTGTTCAGGTGATTCAGGAACTTAGTCAGCTCCGTGTCTCCATGACTCCAAACCACAAGGTATCGTCTACGTAACGGAACCAGACCTTAGGCTTCTTGGGTGCTCGTTCAAGAGCGGCTTCTTCGAAGAATTCCATGTAGAAGTTTGCAACTACAGGACTGATGAGGTTTCCCATGGCTAAACCCTCAACTTGTTCATAGATCGTGTTGTTCCACTAGAAGTATGAAGTCGTCAACACGAACTCGAACAATTCTGCGATGTCCTTAGAGAACAGAAGTCGGATACGTGACATAGCTTCCGTGACTGGATCTTTCGTGAACAGAGAGACGAAATCGAAGCTGACCAGACGATCATCCGGGTGTAGCTTGAGATTCTCAAGTTTCTCCACGAAGTGGCGCGAGTCCTTGATGTATAACGAGGACGATCCGACATGTTGTTGAAGCAGTCCGGTGAGATACTTCGAGACTGGATGAGTGGGTGAGCCAATAGCGCTCACGATGGGCCGGAGCGGTACTGAAGGCTTATGGATCTTTGGTAACCCATACAGCCTAGGTGGCAGAGCTTCAGAGATGAGAGAAAACTATAATGAAAATTGAGAAAATAAATGATTTTTCTAGCTATTAGGTACTTAAATGAATATAATAATTCGATAATTGCTTGAAATTAACATAAAACATAACACAGTTCATTCATTGGTTTCAAATAACCAGTATATGAACACATGATTATTTCTTATGAACACATGATTATTTCTGTAGTTCATTCATTGGTTTTTAGAAACTAGTAAATGAACATAGTTGTTCGAGCACTGGCCAAAAGATTGACAATCCTTTAATAAGCCTTCCTACACAAAATGAACTAATTCCCATAACATTAAGAATCAAAATTAGCTAAAAGTAACAAAACAGCCTATACCTAATGAATGAACCCCCGTTCATTCACTAAATTAATTGCACTTTCATGATCCAGTCCTCGAACATGCTTTTATATTGTTAAAACTCATGAAATTACAAACAAATTGCTTTCTATCCAGTAAAATAACTATCGATATATCTTATTTGGAACATTTCATTTCTCAGACTCGCATGTAACATGTACAACATGAATATCAAAATGATCTGTCTTACCTGAGTTCTAAATTCTGGCTCATATAAAAACGTAACACAGCACAACACGTGCACTTTAAACAGTGCTCATTTTAAAACTATGTAAAACAAAGCAATGTTAGCGTGACCAGTACACGTTAGATAATGTGGTCAATCCTAAAAAAAATACAATGTCTGGTAGAAATATTTATTTTTCTTTTTATGAAAAAACTCTCTTTTGTTCATTCACCGGTGGGTGTTCATTCACTGGTGCACTTACCCTACCATCCATCGCATCAAACGCAAGGTAGCGCCCTCTTCTCCAGAGACTTTACCTTTTCGCGGCTTTATATAGTGCGCACATCAACAACTCCCATCCCATCTAATAAAGATGTAAAATCAAACCAATGAACTTCTGTCAGGTTCTTGAAATAAAGCAAGCCATGATTTTTTTCAGTACCTTTTAAACTTGTACCTATGTTATTTATCTGTCTTTACTATTATAAAATTGTAAATTAGTTGTACCTACCTGTACATTGGAGATATTTAAAAGAAAAACTTGTGTTATTTAAATGAACGATTCTGAACACAAAATATTTTTTTTGGAATTCTTGTCTGTTTGTCGCGATGGACGCAAAAATCGAAATTCTATTGGAATTTATTACAAAGGTCTCGGTCAGACTTAAAATCTGCCGTAATGTTTGATTGCAATTGGTTTAGTAGAACTGGAGATATGATCAAAAAACGATAACTGACCTCCGCGCGTGCGGAGCTGCGGGCAACAGATACTTATATTATATTATACTGCATGTTTGTATTTGTATTTACAAGCGCGTATTAATACAATAATACAAGGCCAAGATCACCGCCAATAAACTGATATCATTATGCGATACCTGTCACGAATAAAGAAGTGCGCAAGTAAGTATGAAGCGTCTAGTGTAACCGATTCTCTTCAATATACCTAACTTCTTTGTGTTCTTAGGAGCCAACGCTCGAGTGCCACCGCTACCGAGGTTATTCCAGCGCGCTCAGCATGGATGGAGCGCGGTCATCGTATCCTAATAACAGCCGTCGGAGCGGCTTACTTCATGCTGCATACCCTGTTGTTGACCATTTTCGGCAGAGAGAGTACCTACTTGGAATGCCGAAGCCTCGCTTTGTGAGGTGGTGATGCGCGCAAAAGAATTAGCGGAAAAGAAACGGGAGAAGTCTTGTCTAGCACTCTACCGGGCCACATTGCATTGGGTCGCCGGAGACCTCAATACGATTTCCGGGCTCTATGAGCGCGGGCCTGAGGGGTGACGGTTTTTTAGGGATTTTCTTTAGTCGACGTCGTCGTCGTTGCCAATTTTCTGTCACGGTTTTGGGTATGAAGGAGATGAGCTATCGAGTTGCTGTTTTCGGTAATAGATTCGTGCTGGGGTGAACCATTGCAAGATAAAGAAAAAATCGCAAAAAAAAAAATCGCTAAATCGAAAATCCCTTGTATTCGGCTGAGCTCGTCTCAGGAATTCAACTTGTTTTTAATATCTCCAATTTACAGAACAATCTATTTGCAAAACTTACTTCACGAACGTAGGTAAGTATGTATAGTGTAATTTCAATGAATTTAATTTAAACAAGCTTGATTTATTTCATTGTACCTAAGTGTGTTAACATGCAATATTTACGTATGATTCGAACATCCTGTTTAAAATGAAACAAGTAATTGAACTAGGACGCGAGTGGCTTATAGGAAGGTACTGTGACCACCTCACCATACAATGTATGGTAGATTAACTAACCAATTTGGTTCATTTCGTTTCTAAATTCGTTATTATTGTAGTCAGTATATTTTTATGTCGTGTATTGTGTATTCCCCCGCAAAACAGAAATCATAATATAAATCTTAATCAAGTCACCGAGGAGCAATATCACGTAGAAAGAGTAGAAAGCCTTAAAGAACCTAAGGGCTAATAAGGATATTGCTATCCTAAAAGCTGACAAGGGTAATGCCACAGCGGTACTCAACACCAAGGATTATGAGACCAAGATCAAGGATCTTCTCGACCCGGCCACCTACAAGGAGATTCCAAAGGACCCAACGGCAAGAATCTTGAGACAGGTAAACAACCTGATCAAGGGTTCGTCTATTCCAGAAGAAACGCAGCGTATTATCAAGAAATCTGAAGCTCTTCCACCTAGGCTGCATGGGTTACCAAAGGTCCATAAGCCTTCAGTACCGCTCCGGCCCATCGTGAGCGCTATCGGCTCACCGACTCATCCAGTCTCTAAGTATCTCACCGGACTGCTTCAACAACATGTCGGATCGTCCTCGTCATACATCAAGGACTCTCGCCACTTCGTGGAGAAGCTTGAGAATCTTAAGCTACACCCGGATGAACGTCTAGTCAGCTTCGATGTCGTCTCTCTGTTCATGAAAGTTCCAGTCAGGGAAGCTATGTCACGTATCCAACCGCTGTTCTCTAAGGACATCGCAGAATTGTTCGAGTTCGTGTTGACGACTTCCTACTTCCAGTGGAACAACACGTTCTATGAACAAGTGGAGGGTTTAGCCATGGGAAACCTCCACATGATAAACTTTTACATGGAATTCTTCGAAGAAGCCGCTCTTGACCGAGCGCCCAAGACGCCTAAGGTCTGGTTCAGCTACGTAGATGATACCTTTGTGGTTTGGAGTCATTGAGACACGGAGCTGACTAAGTTTCTGAATCACCTGAACAACATCCATCCAAATATCCAGTTCACCATGGAAGTAGAGAAGAACAGAGACCTGCCATTCCTCGATGTCCTGGTATCCAAAAAAGATGATGGCAGCCTTGGTCACCGGGTCTATCGAAAGCCTACACACACAGACCGTTACTTACACAAGGACTCCAACCACCATCCCAGACAGAAAATGTCAGTCATCAAGACCCTGGTCCATCGAGCTAAGAGCATATGTATGAGCCTCAACACCTTCAAAATGAGTTACGCCACCTGGACTCGGCCTTTCAAGCCAATGGATTCTCTGCCCAGAAGATACGGAGAGCTCTTCATCCGAGGAAATCTTCTCTAACGAACCAGGATGAGGAGAAACCTGCACCCCTAGGGAAGGCTATTTTGCTATACATTCATGGTACAACGGATCGTATCGGGAGACTGCCAGAAGCTTACAACATCAAGCCTATTTTCAAGCCCACGAAGCAGTTACATAATCTTCACCGTTCGGTCGAGGACCCTCGTGACCCACTATCTTCAACTGGAGTTTACCGAATCCCCTGCTCATGTGGCTCGGTATATGTGGGCACTACTCAAAGAAGCATCAAGACCCGCCTTTCGGAACATGAACGAAATTGCCGCCTCAGCCACTTCGACAGGTCAGCGGTTGCAGAACACACCCAGGGGGATGGTAGTCATACCATCAAATTTCAGAACACGAAGGTTCTAGCCTTCACATTTCTTCCCACGGCTACTTCGAGAAGCCATCGAAATATTCAAGCATCCCAACAATTTTAATAGAAAAAACGAAGGTTTTCATCTCCAAAAAGCTTGGTACCCAGCACTGAGAGCTGCGCGTCGTCACAATTCAAACATGACGATGCCAACACCATCCCCTGTATCAGGAGGCCACACTCCCTTGCTTAGTTAGCCTCGACCAATCAGGATCGAGCGCATCGGTTCCGCAGCTCTCAACCAATCAGGATCGATAACGTCGTTTCCCCCCTCACATTGCGCCTATAAATACGCCAGTGACTCGGGCCTCTACATCAGTCGCAGTGAAGTCGCCGCCGAGGAAGGTTCTCCGGACTCGACGGCGTCCCGACATGAACCACTGAAGATGTCGACCGCAGTGAATGACGAAACGTCTGGAATACTAGTTTCCGATGGACCACGGCCAAACAGCCCGGAAGCAGTATATACTACATACAGAAATCATCATCATCATAAATTCAGAAGGCCTAGTCAGTATACTAAGACAAAGTCGTTATCCATCACTGCCTCGATAGAATCTTAATTAAAAACGTCGTCCAAAAAATTTAACACTAATTTTAAATCAACTTAGTTAATTGTCTAGAATATTCTACAACATAACTATATACAACTCATTCCGTATTCGAATGACGAAACCGAAATGCTTCGACAACATATATCAATGAAATTAGGCACTTAATCACTAGTAGGCACTATTTAGTTAGAATAAGTTTCTGGAATAATGTGGAGACAGTTAATCAAGCCAGCTGCGACATTCCTTCGAGGTGAATTTACCTAAGCGAACATTGAAAATGAGTTCATATAGTTCGTCGTTCCACACCCACTCAATATCGAGTAAGGTTGGTCAGGGCCATATCCTGTCATACAACATTATATTCCGCATAAGGAACTGTCGTATCATGAATAAACATAACTTATTTACTTTTTGTGAGTATTGTTACATTTTCGATTAAGTTCATAATAGATACTATCTACATTTTAAATTGTAGGCGGACTGTTATTGTATAGGTATTGTGGATGCTATCTTATTTTCAAATCCTTTTTATTACATTTGACACCTTCATTTTAATTTAATTAATCGTCTATTTATGGAAAATTAGGTAAAGCTTAATTAGGATTATTTAAAAATGTGTACTTTGGGCGAGAAGTATTAACTGTTAATACTCTCGTCCTACCAAAATATGCTACTGCTTAATATTATAAATGTGAAAGTTAATGAAGATGTTTGTTTTTAAAGATTAAGTAACCGAAATTGCTAGTAAGTATTTCCGTTAAACCATCCAGCTATGTTTGTTAATCAATCACACTCAAACGGCTGAACAGATCCGGCTGGAATTTGGTACTGGGACAGAATATATATACACCCAGCAAAGGGTTGACCCTTAAATACTCGGCCTACTGGCTTAACTACCAAATATCGTTATTTATAACTCTACCAGTGAAATCGACAACCAATGTAACGACCAGCACCAAAATATAAAACAGACTTACATTACACCTCTCATCTGTATTCCTAATGCAGGTGCAGGACCTGATTCTATAATTATTTATTAGGTACAAGATACGAAAGTGGTGACAAATCTGTCTGTGTCGTATGTATGATGTAAGTATTGACTTAGTTTACACATTTTAACTAGTCAATTGCAATAGTTCAATAAGATTTGCTTAATTATTCAAAACATAGGTAGTACATGATTTTTTTTCGCGTTCACTAACATTACGTTACGTGATTCTACAAGTTTGCTTTTGGATGAAAATCAAAAAAGTGATTATTTTTTCATAAAATTGACTTCTCACTAATGGTTTCGAAAAGGATAATAAAGAAAATTAAATGGCTATTGTGTTCAATGCTATTTTAGCTTTAGAAAATATATCTACAATTCTGTAGATATATTTTCTAAATAAAGTAAAAACGCGTTAGATATTCATCTAACGCGTTTTTACTGCAGGTACATGTTTACGTGACTTATGGTGTATATTGTTAAAAAATTATAATTCGAACTCATCAATTCGTCAGTCACCTTGTGTCGCCGCACCGATGTACGATGACCACCGTTTTTTTTCTCACACAATACAATTTGTGCAAGAGTTGCCAGGTCATAAAATATTACACCTTTTACTCTTTTATTTACTTTAAATGAAAAAGTAATAAAGCGTGGTTATGGTGCTTCATCGCACGATATAACCGTGAAGACTTGTTTACATTTCTTTGGGTGTGAGATCTTTGGGAGAGAGCTACAAGACATTTGGGGCCAAAGCATCCCCAGGTGCACCTCCTGATTGACAGAGGATTGCAGGTCCAACGGCAGTGGCTCCCATAAAAGTCGTATAAGCTTTGGCTTCCACGGCGCAGCAGATGTTGGAGCAAATCCGTTCAGTGGTTTTTGCGTCCATTGCAAACAAACAGACAAGAAATAAAAATAAATATTGTTGTGTTAAGAATCGCTCACTTAACATAAAACAAGTTTTTTTTAAATATCTCCAATAGTTTAGATAGAAAATAGCTTTTTAATGCCTTTCTAGGAGATTACCCTTAGAAAGGGAATGGTCGCGGGTACAAGTCCCGTGGAAATTGACTTTTTCGGAGTTTAATTTACGAGAATTGGCGTTTTAAGAATTTTATGACATTTTATTTCCGTGCAAAGTCGGTACGGGTAAGCTAGTGCAGAATATAAAAATACGTTCATTGTTATAACATTCTAACATACTTACATAAGAATGTTGTTAAATAAATAAAGATCTTATTTCTCGATATGAATAATGAAGAACTCTATCTGCAAAGAAGCTTTTATAATTATGAGGTAGAATTGAGGAAGTGTATTTTGCTAATGAAGTTAGTTATTGTTGAATACAACAGTTACATAATGGAACCTTAAGTATTACGTGCTGAGCGTAGTGTACTGAGAAGTATCACGTGAGTGATCACGTGTCTAAATATGTGATTTGAAAAACACCGTGGTTCCCAAACCCGAGGGGGCCATCTCGAAACCGGAGATGGCCCAGGGTCAGTCGGGGTGCGAGGGATATGCTCTATGGGCAACCTTACACCCCGGCGTCTGTAGACCCGAGACGGCGTGCGGTTTTAGTCGGTTCAAGCCCGACATAACCGCCCCCGCTGGCACGCGGGGGGGTATCCGAAGGGATTTCCGCACGAAAAAAAAAAAAAAAAAAAAAGGTATTTGCCCAGCAGAAGTAGGCCGGGACGGTGGGGCGCCTAGGGCCCCTCCCCCAAACCGGGGTAAGACGGGGACACCGTGGTTCCCAAACCCGAGGAGGCCATCTCGAAACCGGAGATGGCCCAGGGTCAGTCAGGTTGCGAGAGATATGCTCTATGGGGAACCTTACACCCCGGCGTTTTAAGACCCGAGACGGCGTGCGGTTTTAGTCGGTTCAAGCCCGACAAAACCGCCCCCGCTGGCCGGTATCCGAAAGGATTTCCGCACGAAAAAAAAAAAAAGGTATTTGTATAACCTGTGTAACACTGAAAGGATACAAGGTTTAAGAAACTAAGAATAGAAAAAAGTACAACAAAGTTGCTAACAAAGTTGTAGTTGATAGGTAAACAAACCGTTCAATATTCTTTAAATGATCAATTATTTTGAACCCCAATTAAGTTTTTACTACAAATCAATCTTCAAACAAAATGAATCAATCTACAACCAATTAATAAAAAACTGGCCAAGTGCGAGTCGGACTCGTGCCTGAAGTGGTCCGTACCATTTATCTATAAAAACTTGTAAGTACCAAAATTTACCTTTATTTTAACTTTTTATTTGTGCTATAAGACCTTGCTTTTTGCCAATTTTCTTGATTTTAGGTCAACGGGAAGTAACAAATAGTTATTCTACTCAAAACTTATAGGGAAAAAAAGAAAAGAAAGACGAAGAATTATCAATTTTGGTTAAAAGCAAGGTCTTTCAGCACAAGTAAAGGAAAAATTTCGAAATATAAAAAGTTAATAATTAGGGTAAATTTTGGTACTTACAAGTTTTCACGAGAATTTTAATTTGCCCATATCTTCTTAACGTCTTGATTCATGACCTTGATTTTTATACACGTAATAGGGACTGTAGACCTGGTATAAAATTCAACTTCTTTGGTCCACCCGTTCCTGAGAAAAAAGGGGGTTACACACGGACCGACAGACAGACAGATAGACAGGAGAGTGATCTTATAAAGGTTTCTTTTTTATCTTTTGAGGTACGGAACCCTAAAAATGTTATGATTTTTTTGTATCCCCGATACCACCACACCGGTCACTTTCATGGTCTCAGAATCAACACTAGCAGCTACTTTTAACAATTAGAA
This sequence comes from Cybosia mesomella, assembly GCA_946251805.1. Classification (NCBI taxonomy): domain Eukaryota; kingdom Metazoa; phylum Arthropoda; class Insecta; order Lepidoptera; family Erebidae; genus Cybosia; species Cybosia mesomella. The sequence goes on from OX276391.1 coordinate 19,932,764, forward strand.
ATTCAAAACGTTTCGAGTTGATAATATCAAAACAGGTAGGTATTCCGTTTTTAGAAAAGGTTAACGCCCTTGACGCTAGTATATTTTGAAACTGATTGAACAAAACTACACACCCTTTCGAAATGTATGAGTCAGTGGCAAATACTGATTTTTTACAGGAGGTAAGCCTAGTAGCAGATTAATAGCTATTTTTAGGGTTCCGTAAAACTGGACCCTGTTACAAAGGCTCCGCTGACCGTCCGTATGTCACCAGGCTTTATCTCATGAACCATGATAGCCAGACAGTTGAAATTTTCACAAATGATGTATTTTAGTTGCCGCTATAACAACAAAAACTAAAAATAGAATAACATAAATATTTAAGGGGGGCTCCCGTTGTATAGATAATGGTAAGGAACCCTTCGTGCGCAAGTCCAACTCGCACTTGGCCGGTTTTTCTACAAGACACGTCAATTCACGCCGCCAGATGGTAAGAAGCTGCAAGTGAAGTCTGAAGAAAGAAGACCACCATTATAGATGCTAAAAATGATCAATGCGAAAAACTTGTAACTTCGATAGGGCTTATTGCTACTATAGGTACCCGTAAACTATAACGACCTATGTGGAGTGGTAGTGAAGCGTTCGACTGCTGCGTCAAGGCTTGCTGGTTCGATTTTCACTTAACGCAATATTTGTATGCATCTATACTATTATAAAATTGTAAATTAGTTGCGTCTATACATTGGAGATATTAGAAAAAAATACTTGGGTCATGTTAAATGAACGATTCTGAACACAATTTTTTTTTTGGAATTCTTGTCTGTTTGTCTGTTTGTTCGCGATGGATGCAAAAAAACTGAACGGATTTTGATACGGTTTTTTCTGTTAGTAATGTCTTGGCCAGGCTTCAAATTTGCCGGATGTTTTATTGCAACTGGTTAGGTGGAACGGGAAATATGACGAATACACGATAACTGACTTTCGAGCGTGCGGAGCCGCGGGCATTAGCTAGTTTATATTTATTTACAGTAGACTATATCATTGTGTATATATGTATGATAAATATGTAAGTATCTGCAAAATATGTACCTACCTGTATTTTCTCACAGGCATTACTCATTGCGTTGTGAATCTGGCTGTAAATGTACCTAGATTTACGTGAAGTATGTGAGTACAGAATAAACGTACATGAGTGTTAGGTACTTTAAGATCTAAATGAATATTATATTTTACCTATTAAGTATACCGTGCACACAAGCTTAGTTTTGATCTGGATAGCGCTGTGTATGAAATGTCTTTAGTTAGTTAGTTCTAATCATAATTTCAAAAGAGAACTGAGTGAAACCGTATTATATCTAGGAACTCTCATTACCTTTAGTGATATATATAACTACGTTCTACGATTATAAGTATTTGTTCATCAAAACCATTCCTATGGAATTCACTATAGACTGTCGGGAGCTAAAATTAATTCTGACAAATGGTAGCCTTGGATCATTGGGATTCCCGCTAGTAGGTTTGCGGACTCTGACGCTAATTTAAAAAAATACTCGTCGCTCGAGTATACCTATATATAACTTCTTTTCTGAGACAGGAAGTGGTAATTTGAAAAGGTTTATACCTTTTAGACTTAATGCCTTTTATACATGAAGTATACGTCGGCGTGAGAAGAATTAGAGGTAATGAAACCTCAATGGGGATAATGGAATCTATTACTATTATAAAATTGTAAATTAGTTGTTTCTATACATTGGACATATATAAAAAATAGTTGGGTTATGTTACATCATCATCATCATCATATCAGCCGTAGGAAGTCCACTGCTGAACATAGGCCTCCCCCATCGACTTCCATTTCGACCGGTCTGTAGCGGCCTGCATCCACCGAGTCCCTGCGCTCTTTGTTAGGTCGTCTTTCCACCTTGCGGGAGGCCTTCATACGCTGCACTTGCCGTTACGTGGTCTCCACTCAAGAACCTTTCTGCCCCACCGGCCATCAGTTCTCCGAGCTATGTGCTCTGCCCACTGCCACTTCAGCTTGCTGACTCGCTCTGCTATTTTGGTAACTTTAGTTCGTCTATGGATCTCCTCATTTCTGATTCGATCTCGTAGAGAAACCCCAAGCATAGCCCGTTCCATAGCTCGCTGTGTGATCCCGAGCTTCCTTATGAGGTCCATAGTGAGAGACCACGTCTCGGCACCGTAGGTCATCACTGGTAACACGCACTGATTAAAGACCTTTGTCTTCAAGGAGTTTTTTTTTTTATACCACTAAAGTGGCAGACAAGCACACTGCCCACCTGATGGGAAGCGGTTACCGCGGCCTATGGACGTGTGCAACACCAGTGGCGTCACACTCGCGCTGCCAATCCTGTAAAGGAAAGGGGATGGGAAAGGAGTTTAGGAGGGGATGGGAAAGGAGTTTGGGAGGGGATGGGAAAGGAGTTTGGGCTCCGGCACTCTCACTCACCAAACGGAACGCAACAGTTCAAATACTGTTACTTGGCGTCGATATTCTGTGAGAGGGTGGTGCTTCCCCGGTCGAGTCGGCCCATTCACGCAACGGCCAAAATGACTGTTGCTTGACTCTACCAATCTGCGGTATTTTGGACGAGAAGACGCTGTGCAGTTTCCCGAACGCAGCCCAGCCGAGTTGGATTCGTCGATTGACCTCCTTCTTGAAGTTGGATTTGCCTAGTTGGACGGTTTGTCCCAGATAGACATAGTCATCAACAACTTCGAGAGGTGAGCCTACCAATAATACGGGGGTGGGACACATGGACATTTGACATGACTTTCGTCTTGTCTATGTTCATTTTCAGGCCCACCCGCTGGGACGCTCTTTTAAGGCCTCTGAGCACAGGGCTGAGCTCCTCTACAGACTTTGCCATGACTACGATGTCATCAGCAAATCGAAGGTGAGTGATGTACTCGCAATTGATATTGATGCCGAATCCTTTCTAATCCAGAAGCTTGAAGGCGTCTTCCATTGAATTGGTAAAGAGTTTCGGCGAGATGACATCACCGTGCCTAACTCCCCTCTGCAACGGAATAGCCTCTGTGCTCTGATCCTGTACTCGGACCGACATGGTGGCGTTTTTATACAAGCACTTCAGCACTTCGATATACTGATAGTCAATGTGGCACATCTGAAGAGACTGCAGCACCGCCCAAGTCTCGATCGAGTCGAAGGCTTTCTCATAGTCCACGAACGCCAAGCATAGTGGCAAATTATACTCCTCGGACTTCTGTATAATCTGCTGCAGCGTATGGATGTGGTCTATGGTACTATAGCCTTTACGGAAACCGGCTTGTTCGGGAGGCTGGAAGTAATCAAACCTGCGTGCGAGATGATTCGTGATCACCCTCGAAAACAGCTTGTAAACATGGCTCAGAAGCGAGATGGGACTGTAGTTCTTCAATAAGGTTTTATCACCTTTCTTGAAAAAGAGAACCACCACGCTTCTGTTCCACACTTCGGGCGTAGTACCCTCGAGCAGGACGGAATTAAAGAGCCTCTGTAGAGCTTTCAGTATCGGTGTTTCGCCCGCACTCAGAAGCTCCGATGTCATTCCGTCCTCACCCGCCGCCTTGTTGCTCTTGAGCTGTTTGAAGGCCATCCTAATCTCATACAGGGTTAATTTAGCTCTTGGATCTTTATCCAAATCATCAACAGGCTTAGCTACTGAGGTACATAACTGTTCGTAGAACTTTTCGATCTCCTTCAGTACCTCTGACTTAGTAGACGCTACACTGCCTTCGTCCGTCTTCAGCTTCGTCAACTGGCTCTGACCAATAGACAAGTCTCTTGCGAACACTTAAGAGCCCTTATTTTGCTCTATCGTATCTTTAATATGATTAGTATTAAAGACACGAACATCGTGTCGCAAAGACTTAGAGATCCGTCTATTGAGCTGCCGATATGCTGCAGCATCCTCGGAAGTCTGCAACGTCAATGAGCTAAATCCCCCATAACAACAGTGAAGTATGTTTTGGAAGTATGTATGGCCCTACTGATGTCCTCATACATAACTACCACTTCATCGTCCGGGTACGCCGAGGTCGGTGCGTAAACCTGTATGACCTACAACAAGTAACTGTTTGATACTCTGAGTATCAGGTACGCAACCCTACTCGACACTCTCGTGATACATACCACGTTGTTTACAAGGGATCTGTGAACGAGAAACCTGACACCAGCCTGGGACTATTGGTCGCCCTCCCGGCACAAGAACAAGTTGCCAGACTTTAAGGTTGTCGTGTTCTCCCCCTCTCTTCGGACCTCCGATAAACCCACTATGTCCCATTGCAGCTTGTTCATCTCCTCTTCCAGCTCAATGATCTTCTCGTCTGTCCTTAATGTGCGCGTATTATCTGTACCAGCGACTACCTACGTCGGTATTCCTTTGAGCAATTGCCTGGGGTCGTTTGACGGTACCAAACGGTAGAAGCAGTTGCTAAATGAACAATTCAAATCACAATTATTTTTTTTGGAATTCTGGCATGTTTATTATTTGTCTATTTGTTCGCGGTGGACGCAAAAACTACTGAACGGATTCTGATGCGGTTGTTCCTATTAGAAAGGTCTTGATCAGACTTAAAATCTCAGTACGCGCTCGTTGTCACTAGCGAGTGCACGGACGTCTCGATTAACCAAATCATTGTGTGACGTAATCGTGCATAGTGATGGGACACCACACTACCAATATATTCTCGATATCAGCATGGACAAGTTCCTGTTAAAATCTTCATCCAATGGAAATCTTAGTGAGAAAAGACCTGTCGAAGCGGACGAATGGTCGATCCCCAAGCGCCCAGCAATTCGTCAAGTTGATAATCGCTATTCCTGTCTTCCCGTTGATACAGAGTCAGAAGATAAAGACTATTTTCATAAAGCCGCTCAACCAGTGAAGAAGTCCGGACATGTGCCGCCCTTAATCATGGAGTTAAGTAAGGAGTGCACGCATGGGCAAATCCTGTCACTGGTGGGAAAGTACACCAAGCGTTTTCATCTACAGTACAAGGGTAATAATAAAATTGCTATAATTTGTTACACACCTGAGGGTCACCAAGCAGTGAAGGAGGGCCTACGGCTAGAAAATGCAGCGTTTCTAACTTATACACGGAAAGACGAAAGGACTTCTAAAGTAGTTATTAAGGGCCTGCCTGAAAAAGTGGAAAATCCACTGGGTAAAGAGTTCTTTACCCAGTTCATTTGGCAGGAAATAAAGGGTTTCTAGTTAGAAACCCTTGGCTTTCCTGCTACAAAAGTGACGAAGATGAGATCAGCCAAGTCTGATACATTGCCATACCCCCCTTTTTAGTGCAGCTACCAGCCGGTTCGGATCTAAGTAAATTTCGACGGATCAGGTATTTATTCAATTGCGTAGTAGGAATTCAGAAATTTAAGGCAACTAAGAGTAGTAGTGGGACTCAATGTTACAGATGTCAACGATTCGGTCATTCCTCGAGAAATTGTAATATGGCAGTTCGTTGTGTAAAATGTACGGGATCACATTCGACTGTTGACTGTTCCAAATCTGGTCGAGATGAACCTGCTACCTGTTGCAACTGCAAAGAGGATCATCCGGCTAATTACCACAAATGTCGCTCTCGCATAGCGTACTTGGAGAGAATAAATAAAATCAAAGTACCCTTAAGGAAGAAATCAAATAATCCGGCGCAGCCACCAGCGCTAGGACCTTCTGTACCTGCAACACCAGCTGGATCCTGGGCATCTATTGCTGCAAGAACTGTTCCAGTTACGTTAACCAGTGGAAAACCTACATTGTCAAGTATGGGCGATTCAACGAATCAGGAGATGATCAACATTCTATGTTATACGAGACTTAAAACAGCAATTTTTAGCTTGTTCAACAACGTTTGATAAAGCTGTACTTATAATAACTCATTTAGGTCACTATGTCTAACTGTGAAAAGATTTATCTACTATCCTGGAACTCTGATGGAGTGCGTACCAAAATACATGAGCTGCTGGACCTTTCGGTAGGTACTTTAACTGTTGATATTATTGGCATTTGCGAGACTAAGTTAACTGATAAGATTTCTATGGATACGCCTGGTTTTTGTTGTAATCGCCAGGACAAACATCACTCTGGTAGAGGACAACGTGTGGCTATTCTTGTGAGAGAAAACATACAACACACTCTGCTTAAAATACCTTTAACTAAGAACATTGAGGCTATTGGTATCAAAATTATGCTATCAAATATCGAATACACTATGTTATCTATCTATCAATCTCCAAATTTACCCTTACTCAACTATGATTTAGACATACTCTTTAGCCTTGGTAGCAAGGTACTCATTATGGGAGATTTTTATGCCAATCATCCCTTCTGGCACTGCTCTTATATTAATGGTCGAGGTAGAACTCTTTTCAGCCATATGATGAAACAGGACTATGTAATCCCCTCCTCGATAATACCTACTCAAATAAATTACCGTCATGACTTGTCACCTACAAATCCTGATTTGGTTCTGTGTCATAATATCTACTGTTTAGATAACTTAAAGGCGTTGCCAGCTTTATCCTCTAACCACCTACCATTAATTTTCTCAATACAGGGATATGCTGAGTGCAATCTCGCACCTAAAAACTACAAGTTCGGTGTGGCCAATTGGCGTGGTTTGCGCTCATCGCTTAATGCTAACATGTCTTTAAGTAGTAGTGTTTTTAAAGATACTCAAAAAATAAATGATGCAGTTGACCATCAGCAAAATAGTATTTTGGAAGCGAGGGACCGTAACATACCCGTATCTACGATTTTAATGACCAAAGTTAAGTTTTCACGTAAAATCAAAAAGCTTATACGGCAAAGAAACCAGCTTCGTCGTCGGGATCAAAAACTGCCAGGTGGTACTGCAAAAATGAAAATTCACCATCAAATAAATGACTTGCAAAAAATCATCCGTGCGTCAACCCAATCACATTTAGATAAAGTTTGGGATGGGAAGCTAGCTAAAGTGGATAATCCCAGCAATGATATCTTTCGTTTCGTTAAAAGTTTAAAGCCAAACAACAGTAAACCACCTCCCCTAAAACAAGTAGACGGTTCCTTAACAACAAACACGCTGGAACAGTGCGAAGCGCTGGCCAAGACGTTCAAGGCAAACATGAGTCTCACACTAGACTGGAAGAGTTCAGCAGTTGATGATGACGTCAAAAATTCACTCTTAGAACTTAGTAACTACAAAATTTCCAAACTATCTAAGCCTGTTCCCCCACATGAGATTATCAAAACTCTCCATTAACTTAAGCAACATAAATCCCCCGGTGTTGATGGTCTTCAAAATATTCTTCTCAAGAATCTTCCTCAAAAAGCCATTGTCTACATAACCAAAATATTTAATGGTTGTCTTCAAATTGGCTATTTTCCTAAAGCCTGGAAAAATGCCAAAGTTATAGCCCTCAAGAAATCTGGTAAAGATGAAACTATATCGTTGAACTATCAACCGATTAGCTTATTGCCAGCACTTGGTAAATTGTTCGAAAAGATTATTTCTTCTCGTTTACTATCCCACTGTAACGGAATAATCATAAACGAACAATTTGGTTTCCGGGCACATCATTCGACCACCTTACAACTTACTAGATTGACTGAACATATAGCGCACAATTTAAATCTTAATAAATCAACAGGGATGGTCCTGCTCGATGTAGAAAAGGCTTTTGATTCAGTCTATCATGAAGGACTCATTCACAAGCTCATCTCTTTCGACATACCACTGCACATTGTCAAGGTACTGCACTCTTACCTGAAGGATCGACATTTGGCGGTTCACATAGGGAATATGAAATCTTCACCCCATACGGTGCCTGCTGGCGTACCGCAGGGTTCAGTCTTCTTGTACGTCAATGACTTACCCATCCAGCCTCGTACACAATTGGCATGTTTTGCCGACGACACCGCAACGTACTCCACGTCAGACGACATGGACCTTATTGTAGGAAGACTGCAATTATCACTTGATCTCCTACAAGAATTCTTTTCAAAGTGGAAACTCAAGCTCAACGGACACAAAACTGTGGCTATCATGTTCACTCGTAAAGCGTCTTGATATTGATGGATACTCAATACCTTGGAGCCAGTCTGTACAATATCTTGGGCTTACGATGGACAATAAGATCAATTGGACCAAACACGTAACCAAACTACGGGTTAAAGGGGCCCAAGCTTTAGGTGCCTTAGATCGTGTAATGAACAGAAAAAGCAAACTAAGTTCAACAGCAAAACTGAGAATCTATACAACCCTGATTCGACCCTGTCTAACGTACTCTTGCCCAACTTGGAGTAGTACGTGTAATAGTAATTACCAACTTCTTCAAACTATTCAAAATAAAGTAATCAAAATATCATATAACACACCATTTCGGACATATTTAATCAAGCTTCACTCCACTATAAACTTCCCTTTATTAAAAACATTTATAATTAAGCAATCAAATCAGTTTTTCTCCAAGCGTAAACATAGCGTCGGTAGCTTAGTGGTTAAGGAGTCGACCCTACGATCGAGAGGTCCCGGGTTCGAATCCTGGCCATTACACTACCGACGTGAACCCACTCCTAACACAAACAATTTAGCTTAGCTGGAGGGGTTAGGGGGAATATTAGTAATTTCCGTTACTAATATTCTTTAAAAAAAAAAGTTATTCAAACAATCTGATCTCAAGTATTGGTCAATCAATAATTTCCGACTTGCCATATATCGATAATTACGGTAGTTATCGCTTGCCCCATTACTATGTTTTGTTCCCAACTGGTGACAGCGGCGGTACCAGGTTAATTTAATATAATAAATGCAGGCGCAGTTTTGATCCGCCTACCTAAATTAGTAGGTAGTTATTGTATTAAGTTTTTAAAATTTTGTTATAATTGTTAAATAAGGATGCGTTAAATGAATTTTAATACTAATAAATTCAAAATAGTTGATATGTATAATTGTGTCATTAGTGTATGGTTAAACTGGTAAGTGGAATTGTGATGTTGCAAACTTTTATAGGCGCTTGATCTGATGAAGTATTAATTGTTTAATTTACCTATGTTATTTAAGTGCTCCATGATAGCAGTTGTTTACTTTGTATGTTTCATTGTTATTTTGCAATAAAGAACATTTAAAAACAAAAACAAACAGACTTAAAATCTGCTGTATGTTTTATTGCTATTGGTGATAAGTAACCAAACCAAAAAAACGATAACGAACCTTCGCACGAGCGTAGCCGCGGGCCTCAGCTAGTAGTGAATAAATTAAAAATATTAAACGAAAAAGGTATATTTTATTCTGACTATTGTTATGTTACAATACGAATGCGCCTGTAATAATTTACGTATTTTGTGTACATACTGTGATTTCTGTATTTTCTTAATCAAACTTGCTAATACATATCACCCAAAAAGAGAAAAAGCTGTCTAGTATCGCAATTTTGAGCATCCATTATTTCACCATTCAGAGGACAAATTTCACATTTTTCAATTTTTGTTTATTATTTTATGTAAAGTTTCAAATGTTTGGTAATTTGGAATGTGTTAAGCTAATATCGATGGTGACTGCACGGAATAGAAATTTGAAAAATAAAAGAACCGGCCAAGTGCTAGTCGGACTCGCCCATGAAGCAGTGGCGTAACTATAGGGTGGCAGGGCTGGCAAAATGCCACGGGCCCCCGACTCAAGAGGGCCCCGGCCCAAGAGGCTACGAGCTCAGAAATAACCTAACATTTTTAACAAAATTTTGTATTTAAGTACTTAAAAATTATAATTTCTTTAAGTACTTAAAATCAATCAATCTAAGAAACTCTATGGCGCAAGACAGGCTACGTAACTTGGCTATTCTGTCTATTGAAAATTCTATGGCCCGATCGTTAAACTTTGATGATGTTATAAATTTGAACAGAAAGCTCCGAGAAAAGAATTTAAAAAAATCTTATTGAGAGTAAATTGTTATTTCATTATAAATATTAGGTCCTTGCATATGAAATTGGCGTTTTGTAAGGGAGGAACATAAAGTCGATTTGTTTAAATATAATAAATATTTATTTAATCAAAGTATGTACCATTGCTATCTATACACTTTTGCCATCTCATAGGTAGTTCATTGATCCTTTTCCTAAAAAACCATTCGGACGGAAATCAACAAAATCTTTGAAGGAGCTTTGGACTGCCACATCGGAATTGATTTTTTCCCTTGCAAGAAGTTATCCAAATTTCGAAATAAATGGTAATCTGTTGGAGCAAGGTCCGGGGAGTACGGATATCTCCCAGAATATCGACGCCAAGTAACAGTATTTGAACTGTTGCGTTCCGTTTGGTGAGTGAGAGTGCCGGAGCCCAAACTCCTTTCCCATCCCCTCCCAATCTCCTTTCCCATCCCCTCCCAAATTCCTTTCCCATCCCCTTTCCTTTACAGGGTCGGCAGCGCGAGTGTGACGCCACTGGTGTTGCACACGTCCATAGGCCGCGGTAACCGCTTCCCATCAGGTGGGCCGTGTGCTTGTCTGCCACCTTAGTGGTATAAAAAAAAATCTTAGACATTCTAATTGAAGCTCCTGTGATTTGGTAGCCGTCTGTTGTGCAGTGTGTGGTCTAGCGATGTCCTGAAACAGCAGTGGCCTAGAGCGATTGACCAGCCTCGGTTGTTTAGTAGCTAGCTTTTCCATCATGGTTTGCAGTAGCTGACAATAGACATTCGCCGTAATCGTCTGTCCAGATTAAAGAAAGCTGCAGTGAACGACACCGGCACCAGTCCACGAAACGCTCACAAGTAATTTTTTTTGAGTCAATTTTCGCTTGGGGCTTGATTTGGCTGGTTCGCCAGGGTTCCGCCATTGCGATGAGCGTTTTCAATTATCGTTCATCCACTTTTCACCACGGGTAATTTGATTTAAAATCCCTTCATTATTGTACCGATTGAGTAATGTAACGCAGCAGTCGACGCGCGTTTGTCGGTTTGCTGCACTCAATTCATGAGGTACCCACCATTCAAGCTTTTTCACCTTCCCAATTAGCTTCAAGTGGATTAATACAGTTTAATCACTAGCACCGCAGCCTGCAGCTAACTCGGACGTGTTTTGCGATGGGACCGCTTCCACAATAGCCTTCAATTCTTCATTAACAACTTTGGTCTCTGGCCGTTCATGGGGCTTGTTCTGCAGGTCGAAATCTCCAGAACGAAAACGATAGAACCAAAAACGCACTGTGTTTTCTTTTGCGACACCGCCGCCATACTTTTTACGCCAAATTAATCCTTCGAGCCGTTTCTGCAGCACTGGCGCTACGATGGAACTCGTAAGTAGCGCGATATTTCAAGTTTTCCATTTTGTAAACTGATTGACGCAAAGAAATAACCAAAAGAGGAAAGAACAAATGAATTACGGTTTTCAAAACACAAAAGCATAAGTAAATAGCTGTATAAATTTGAAATTGGAAGTCCTAACCAAAGAGGAGATATTTGAGATCAAAGTGGCCAGTACGACAAAACGCCTATTTCATATGTAAGGACCTAATATTTGTATACACCTATGCTCTTGAAAATAAAACTTATTAGATATTTAACTAAAATGCGCATAATATTATTAATAGTTTTGGGTAACTACTTACATCAGTGGTTTATTAAAATTAAATTCTTAAGTGACTACTTTTACTGGAACGCCGGAGGGTCTCATCCAAAAAATTTGCCACGGGCCTCAGATGGTATAGTTACGCCACTGCCATGAAGGGTTCCTTAGCAGCAAGTAACATAATGTTTTTTTTTTAATTTTTATATTTGAGTTGACTGAATGAAAGGTATTTAATATATTAAAAAATACTACTTACTAGATCTCGTTCAAACCAATTTTCGGTGGAATGAATTGTTTTTTTTTTCTATTTTTGTGTGAAAATCTTAATGCGGTTTACAAAATACATCTACTTACCAAGTTACGAACAGCATTGTTCTTATAGTTTCGGAAAAAGTGGCTGTGACATACGGACGGACGTCATACAGACATGACGAATCTAAAAGGGTTCCGTTTTTTGCCATTTGGCTACGGAACCCTAAAAAACGTCTCAAGTATGAATGAAACTTAGAGCCTGCTTATAAGTATTTAAATTCTTGCCACAGTGCTTTTAACGGTAGCTCAATAACATGAGTGATTAAAGAGTCATTGTCGCACATTTTGGTTTGGCGTATTTGGTAGTTACGAGGGCGACTGCCATCTGATCCCCCAAAATCGAAGGAAAAGCATGCGCCAAAGCCTCGTCGGTTGATCAGTAGGTGTACCAACAGGTAGGTGAGATTGACTTGGGCCCCCAATATCATGATGGGATCCCATTCACCCACTGATACAAGATAGTAAAACAAAATAAAGTATTTTGTAGCCTTTTCTTGTATTTCTAATATAAGTGCAGCATTGATTGCTATGTTAAAAATACAATCATTCATGATCCTAACAGAAATAAACGCCTACTAAAAAGATCATGATACCTCACAAAACTCGTAGCTAGCCATTTCAAGGGTTTCCTTCTCAACCAATACCACTAAGATTTCATCAATTTATTTATCCAACAATCATTTTCTATACGTTTTATTCGTAGCTTCTTTTGTTAGTTACAGCTTAACTTCTTTTCGACTTGATCGATTCACTAAATAAAAAGCCGTCTTTTATTTATCTATTCTAAGATGGTCATTAACAACCAGTGTAAGGCCTTTTTTTTCTTTTTCTTTTTTTTTTTTCTTTTACGTGCGGAAATCCCTTCGGATACCCCCCCACTGGCCAGCGGGGGTGGTTATGTCGTGTCTCGACTAAACCGCACGGTGTCCTTCCCAAGTTTCCGTTGCCGGGCACCCCGGGTAAGCCCTCGAAAGGATAACCCCAGTGTTGCCGGCGGACTTTGGCCTCGGCCTCGCCTGGTGGGGTCGGGTTTTATTCCGCTTCGGTGAGTTGGCAGGCGTGTGTACACACCTCCGCCACGGCCTGCTTCTGTAAGGACGGCGAGTCGGCCAACTGCCGTCCTCAGGCCCCGATCATGGAGGTCGGTAGTCCCGGGCGTAGATGAGTCTGCGGCGGCCTCGCCGCAGACTGCGAAACTCGGGGGCCAGGGTTCTCTCCCGCTCCCTCTCCGCCGTCTCTTTCGCGCGCATTACCTGCCTGCAGAAAGAGTCGGCGGCATGCCACTTACTCCCGTCGGAGACCACGGCCCTCACCATGGTCTCCAACGAGAGAACGTCCACGCCCAGGACCGCAACGAGATCCCGGCGTTGACTCGCCCACGCAGGGCACTCCACCAACGTGTGGAGCGCCGTGTCTTCGCCAGGATCCTCGCAGTGCTGGCACTGCGGCGTTGTCTCCCGGTGGATGCGCCACAGATACTTACCGAAACACCCGTGTCCGGTAACCATCTGGCACATCCGGTAGGAGAGGTCCCCATGGTCCCTCTCCAACCACTCCTTCATGATCGGTCTCCCCGCTGCAATGGTGGATTCCCCCCACCTTGGGTGCTCAAGTCGCACCCTCCATGTCTCCATGAGTTCCCGGTGGAGCTGGGAACGCTGAGCCCTGATTTCTCGGAGCTATGGCCCCGCTCCAGCGCCTCCTTGCGCCACTGGTACAGCAGCGCCCAGTGTAAGGCCTAACCAATATTTAACAAATAAGAGTTAGATGACCTATAGAGTCATCCAAAAATGGTATGTTATAGACGCAAACTAGCCAAACATCAATTTGTTATACTATCAAGAGAAGGCAGTATAAAAAATCGTCGTTAACCATTTTCGAATGATTTTAGGCCTTCCAACTAATTTTTGGTCAAATGTCGCTAGGCCCATTTAGGTCGTTGTTACGCTCGTGGCCTCATTTTTGATGCAAGTTTCACAATTATAATTTATATTAGTCTAGTGCCAAAGTATATAGAGTGAGTGAAGTCTAAGTAGGACCCAGCTTTTCATTTGGCACGACGCGCGTCTCTATCGTTCATTGGACTGACAGTTTGATACCTTTATAGAAAAGTTAAAACCGATTGTGATTATAAAATATTCAATCCGAGGGATTTCCGCACGGAAGAAAAAACGCTAGAGAAACCACATGATATACTTTTTGTTCACAACAATTACGTCTAAGACAACTAAAAAGATACCCTCTAATACCAGGCAGTATCTACGAAAGTACTCGCGTGGAATTTTGAAGCATGTAGTAGTTATGCTAACTTTTTCTATAAATTAAAATCGGAAAAGTCAACATCCAAGACAAGATAACTCGTGACCAGTCCATTTCCAGAGAGAATTCTCTGACGAATGCGTCGTTCTTAGACGTATGTAGAGCAGAATTATTTATTAATTGTCTTCTAATTCATATGCCTAAATTAATTTTATTTAATACTTACTAGCCACCAACCTTAGCTCCGCATCGGTATATATGAGTTTTTTTTACTCAAGCCCTCGTAATATACACATCATATATAACCTATGTCCATCGGGAATAATGTACCTTTCAAATGGTGAAATAATTATTATTATTATTTCCAACAGGGACGCCGGTGACCTGGCGGGTGATCAACCCTACCTTAGTGGGTCATTTCACCCAATTCCCCTGATCCTCCCTTTTGGGAAGGATGTGGTTACCCGGCAATCACCTGTATCATATCAATCACCTTACCTGTATCCTTGCAAAATCTTACGATCTGGTCCACCTTCAGATTCTCCAGGTCTTCTGTGTCCTGTGTATCCAACCCCATTGTCTCCCATCTTATCAGTGAGTACATGGGGCATTCGGCGAGCAGGTGGAAGCTGGTCTCGTCACCATCCATGCACTCCGGGCATTTGGGGTCGGAGCCTATCAGTGTCAGGTGCCTGTTCAGTCGGCTGTGTCCTGTTAACACTTCTATGACGAGCCTCATGCTTACTCTAGAGAGTTTTATCAGTTGGCTCGTCCTTTTTTTGTCTATGCCTTTTATGAATATCTTCAACTGTCTCATGCCTGTCGATGATTTCCATCTCTGGTTGGTCTCTGCTTCAATGCTTCGGCTGATTACTCCCTTGGTTATTTTGTGGGCAATTGGTAGCCTGGGCTCCGGGCCAACCTGGTTTTCATCAGCTCCTTTCCTGGCCAGTTCATCTGCTAGTTCGTTGCCTGTGTTGCCCTCGTGTCCGGGTACCCAGGCAATCGTCACGTCAGCTGTTCTGGATAGCCTTTCCAATGACTTTTTGCACTCTTTGACAACGGCTGATGTTGTCTCTACTTTGCCAAGTGCCTTCAGCGCTGCCTGGCTGTCGCTGTAGATGGTGACCTTTCCCGTGTTGTTTAGGTGGCCTGCTATTTCCGTGAATTCTATGATAGCGAAGATTTCTGCTTGGAAAACACTTGCAAACTTTCCTATTGACCTGTTTGGTGTGAAATACTTTTTAAAATAAATGCAGTCGTTCCGAAAATTACCCTAAACATAAACAAACTCACAAAATCCAGCCTCTCTTTATAATATCAGTATATTTTAATATAGATGTTATTGTGATATTGCACCTAAACGTATGGATATTTATTCGACATTTGTCGTATGTCAACACTCTAATGTAAAAAGCAAATTTTTTCACAACACAGTGCATAAAAATCATTAAACACAGAATTTAATTTTTCCACTATTGAAAACACATGCGTGCTTTTATGATTACACTGACCTTTAAAAATACTTCATCAAGGGATTTACCCTTTTCTATGCAATCGAAAAACAAAGAGCAAATGTACATAATGTTTACTCTAATAAACCATAAATTTGTCAAATACCGTAAGATGGCTGGAAGCTTAATCTATGTCAACAATGACATGTCCCCACACGTACCTATACTCAGTGTCAAAATTAGTTGATAAAAAAAATTGATTCAAATAATTGGGCTCAGTTAATATTATAATTGAAATAATACCATTTTTAACACATTCTCTTGTGGTTTATTTTGTGTTATTTAATTATTTACACTGATCCCGACTACTGAAATAGTTTTATTTAAATGTGTAACATTCGTGTTATTGATATTGTCGGAAGTTTACGCGAATGAAACACATTGAAATAAAACTATTTTTAACGGATTCTATCGCAATTTATTAGATGTATGATGGCTGCTGAAACGTCGTGTTCAATGTAAATAATAAAATAACATCGAATAAATCGCAATAGAATCCGTTAAAAATAGTTTTATTTCAATTCGTGTAATTTCTGGCAATATCATGTAAAATATGTAATTAATAACTTTCATTTTCAATTTTTAAATCTGTACAATTATTATCTACTTTTAACGCTGACTGTACCACAAAATCCGATGTCGCTATTACCTGACCACTTTCCATACCCATTCTACCTGAACTTTAAGGTGGTCAAATTTTAAGATAAGATCGATAACCTCCTATAAATCACACCGGTCCATTGAATACCAGTAGAAAATAATTATCATGTCACGAACCAAAAGTCTATTGATATAGAAAATGATATTCATCACGAAATTTTTGACAAATCAAGTAAAGTTCATACTAATTTCTGGGTGTATGTTAATATAATGTTATGTAATGTAAGTATTCTGGAATAAAAATATGTTTACATTTCTGTTATATAAGTGAAGAAGTATAGTTTAGTGACTTTGAGTTATACTACATATCAAAAAATTGGCAATAGTACATTAGACATAAACGCGTTTTAGTGTCAATGTGTAAATAGGTATGTTTAATTGCCGCAGGCGTAGGTGCAGGTCTACTATTAACTGTTTCCTTTAGTTTCTTAATTAGTACGAGCTAGTTTAGCATATTAATTGAAGAATAGAAGTTTTTTAATGTCTTCGAATTTCATCATCAGACTACCTCGATAATGCAGCATAGATTGCATGAGGTCCAGGATTCGATTACCGGGTAGTTAAAATTATATTGTTTTTTTTTAGTTAGGTAATTTTCAGTACCTAATCTAGAAAAAGTATAAGTAAGTATATACATATATTTATATATATCATAAAATAATAGAGGAACATGCCCAGGCTCCAAAGTACAAGCTTTGGATACAACCAGGACTAACGTTGCGATGATGATAATGATCTATTTTATATACGACGATGTCTACTGCTGAAACTAGGCATCTGCCAACGAAGAATTCAGAATGTTGAATTTAGTCTGCAGGAACTAAACCTTGGATGCAACCGGGACTATCACTGTGCTGATGATGATGAGCCTATAGGAAAAACCGTGGGGCGGGACAAGTAAACATCGTTATCTATTCCATATGAAGTTTGTTATCGTATGTCTGTATTGAGCAACATTTCGCAAAACGCTTCTTCGACAACAATACCGTGACAAGCGGTGAAGACAAACACCTACCTTGTTATCTTATGAATAATGCCGATTATGTTGAGTAAACAGATGCACACGCGACCGACTGGATTTTTCACGAATCTTTATCGTATACAGTGTGTGGTATTTTGTTACTTTTCTTTCTTTTGTTCATGAAAATTGTTTTGTTACTAACTGTTTTATATTCATAAGAAAATAAATCATGCATCATTGTAGCCAGGCAGATTTAACTAAAATATAAATGAGTAAAAGCTCTAATAGGGCTTGGTAATGTAGTTATGTTAGAGCCAAAACCGACTGATCGACATCATCATAGCGTTAGTCGCGGTTGCATCCAAAGCTTGCACTTTGGGACCCGAGGTGCTGCTCTCTTACTCTTTCTCTTGATTAGGCATCTGTATATCAAGGTTTTTACGAGAATGACCGCCGTCTGACCACCCAACCCTGAGAGAAAGCCTGCGTCAGAGCGCCTGAACCAACTAGCAAGTGAGGTTGGCTTTAGCTCCAGCCGAAACTAACTGATATCACATAGTATTCAGTCAAGAAAACCTATGACTTAAGCTCAAATTTAAGCTTAAGCTCTTCTAAATCCAAGACAGATAACTGCAAAAGAATGTGTAATGTGATGTGCGGTTTAACGATGCAACATTTCACTCTACTATCTAGAGCCTGCTGTTCCTAGGGTATACGGTTCTATCAGACACCCTCAAACTAAAATTAAGTCTGTCTAATAAGCTCCGATGCTTGTTTAGTTTTCTACTGACCCATAAAGTGTACATCACTTACACTATGTACCATGGACTCCGCCGAGCCATTAACCAAACCGACGGACAGCAAAATCACTTATTGTGATAAGTATTATTTTTTATTTTTGTTCTTGTTGTTATTCATAGTTATGCTTTCATGAGACTAGGCAAATAACTTACTAACCCTTCCGAATCAGTTCATCAGATAGATTGAAAGCTTATAAAATACATTACAGTGTATCTAGAAAACATTCACGTAAACTCTCGCTTTCCTTTCCTTTGTTTTACCCGTAGATTGCATTATGCAACCATCTGTCAATATATTATTTTTCCTGTCTACGTGTATTTAGTTTTTTTATTTAGTAACAGCCTGTGCGTGTCTTAGGCGGGCTTCGGCGCACGAGTCACCTAGATGTCGCGCCTATTGTCCACGCCGTCCAGCACTGGGTGAGCCAGCCACGCCATTACCTCACACTTTCAATACTGGGTTACGAGAATTTTTCTTCAAGGTCCTTTTTTAGGAACAAATAGAAGCAGTATAAATTCAAAGACAAGCAGCAATGGCTCGCAGTTAGAGTTCAGTAACTCGTTCGAAAATGTCTGCGTACATTGGTTTTGTAATGTGCTTTTTTGTGGGTACGTGCAGTGAAATTATTTATTAGTGAATGCAATTGTCTATTGTTACGAATATAAACGATATTCTTTTTTTTTATAGGTAGTGGTTTAGCGTATTATCCGCAAAGAGAAGCACCATACCATACAGGACCAAATGATCCGTATTCAGTGGAAGTAAACCAGCAGTCATTCAGACAACCATCTCAGCGACTGTTCTGGGGCAATCAAGGCAGCAACCAAGTTGGTGGTACCGGACTGTGGGCACATTTGACAAATAAATTTCCATTCCTAGGGAATATGTTTGGAAGACTTGAATCACCTTCGGAATACGGTTTACCTAATCAGAACAATGTACCGTCTACGGAGTATGGTGTTCCAGGAAACCAAGTACCATATTATCAGCAACAGCAACAGTTCTATCAACAGCCACAGTTCTACCAGCAGCCTCAGCAGTTTTATCAACAGGTTCCTCAGCAGTCCAGACAGCGCATTCTTCCTTCAGGTCGTGACGTAGCAATAACTGACGACGCGGTGATAGTGACTCCTCCGTTTGTGCCTGCTGCTCAGCCTGCACCCGCACCGGTCCCAGTGCCCGCACCTGCACCAGCTCCATCCCCTGTGTCTGATCAGGGATACTCGTACAATAAACCTCAGTATAGGTTGGAATTGCCAAACAAGTAATCAGTACACAGACGTGCCATAACAGCTGACTGATCATAGAAATTAAGTAGGAAGTCATTGCACTGTCTTTTAAAAATTACTTCTTAATGAAGCAATATACAGACAAAGAATAAAATGATAGTATATACAACATTACTAGGTACTAATTTTATTAGAATGTAATTCATGTCTTTGTTTTAAATATTATTCTGAGGATAATTTTAGAAAACTTACCTGGTTATTATTGTAATCCATATTTGTTTCTGTTTACCTGATTGTGATTAGACATGCCTTCGGTGTAACAATTAAATTTTCATATAAATAGCACCCAAGTCGATAATGTTTTCACCTTTATTCATGAACAGGACAATTCAGATGTGCAATTTCACAATTAGTAAGGAACATGAGATGAATTTTAATGCTATTCCTTAACTTTATCGTATTTTTACGTTTCAGTTCCGCGGTTGATACTTGCTAGGTTTTTCAACATAAAAGTCATTTCTTAAGGCTTTCTGAGATATTTTGACATTGAGAATCGATGCTTTATGGTCTAGTGACAGAATTTTCTAGCAGGTTTTAAAAATGCGCAGCCGAATTGTGTAAACTTTAGCACAATCCTGTGCTAGTACTTAAGTGCCAATAATCTCTCATACTATTTTAATTAACACAATTACGGGTTTGTCTTGGAAACTACGTTTATTTTATGCTCTCTTAAAAATAAATATTTTTATATTAAAGGTAAATAAAAGTACTTTTACTTGAATACTTTGTTTAATCATTAATGGGTATGTATTTTATTCCACCCTGAATCGACTCCTATTGTATATACTTTCAGCAACTACTACAAATGTTATATAACCCTATTTAAACAAGCGACTTTGACATTTTAAAATACATTCATAATAATTAGTTTCATAATCCTTTGCAAACGCTTCTATTAAATTCATCTATATAAGGAATGTAGTCTCAATTTCAGTGCTTAGTAGGATGAAGCTGACTGGTCGTAGTATCCATTGCCATCCGCGTCAACACCCACAGATGTACTGGCACTTACCGACTGCCCCTGTACTGCTCCAAACGTTCTGCGAGTTTGACCAGAGCTGCAGACACACACAAACACATTTCAATGGAATTTA
Source organism: Cybosia mesomella (assembly GCA_946251805.1). NCBI lineage: Eukaryota > Metazoa > Arthropoda > Insecta > Lepidoptera > Erebidae > Cybosia > Cybosia mesomella. Next base: position 19,953,209 of record OX276391.1, read on the forward strand.
AATATTTCACAAATTGACTAACCACATCTGCAGCGCTGGTGAGTGATGAATTGTGCAGATATGTTCAAAATCAAATTCCACACTATTTTTTTCTGGTGAAAAAAACTGTTGAGCATGGATCAGTGCTGGCCCACATCCAATCCTATATACCCATATAGTCTTGATACATAATTGGATTCCATCATTAGAACTGAATTTTGATAAAGACCTATCTGGAATATCCTTTTCAAATAAAAGTAATTTACCAAATCGGTTTATTTATGACGGAGTTCCGTGGTCATGATCATCCCAGCTACAATGCCGGTTGAATCTAAAATCTTTTTCTTGATTTGACCGGCCTATCTTGGCTTTTGCGGTAACGAATGCCGTCTGCCATCCAACCCTGAGAGGAACGCCTGCACCAGAGCCTCGTCCGTCTATCAGTAGGTATACCGGCTTGCAGGTGAGCTTGGCTTGGGCCCTGAAGACCTTGGTGGGGCTCAACTTCCATAGTAACAAATATTTATAAAAAAATACACAACTGAACTGAACTTCTCCGTTTCGGAAGTAGGTTAAAAATACATTGTAGCTGATATCCAGTCAAGCGATGTTTTGTGCGCTGGATATGAAAAATAAATAGTACTTAATTCGAATGACAGCAGGCTTTTAAATATTACACCGAATTTACTACATTTGACGCAGTATCATTTAAACCGCTATACCACCGATGCAGTCAATTAGTCCAAATTCGAAGAAAATGTCAAATTCGAATATTTTAATAAAGGGGTTGACTTAGGTTTCTGCTGGTTACAAAAATACTGCATGAGACAGATCGTGTCGACAGTTGCATATTGCTCTGTCAGTGAAGTGAAATAGTTAGTCCTCTATAAAGGAAAAGAAATAAATATGCTAAGACATATTACATAGCGCTATCTAGATCCAAATCCAAATGGGTTCCAGAATGTGGATTTACATTGAAACAAACTTATTATCAAAATCTATAAATCAATAAATCGATTTTTTTGATTTTATTTTTTTCAGCCCAGTTGGTGTTACTGGCGGACTTCAATGCCCACCACAGGAAGTGGCTTTGCCCATACCAGGCAACCGATCATGCTGCGAGAGAGACTCGTAAGCTCTCTTTAGCGTTAAATCTCACCCAGTTGGTCCAGGGGTCAACGAGGGTACCGGATGTTGAGACACACACAGCCAATTGCTTGGACCTTCTGCTGACAACTGATCCAGACCGCTACTCGGTGTCGATTTCTTCACCTCTGGGTAGTTCCGACCACGGTCTGGTGAAGTCTGTATTCGTCTACTCCCCGATCGACACTAGACCCAGGGGCTCCCGTCGGGTTTGGCGATACAGTTCAGCAGATTGGGATGAGATGCGATCCTTCTTCGCATCTTACCCTTGGCAGCCTGTATGCTTCTATTCTTCTGATCCATCCGTATGCGCGGACGCCGTGGTGGATGTTTTGCGGCAGGGAATGGAGTATTACATTCCGTTTGCTGACGTAGACATGTCTGGCGGGGCTCGGCCATGGTTTGGCGCCGAGTGCGGTCGTGCCGAAGCACTCAAGCATGCGACTTACTTGAAGAGAGCCATCAACAGGGCTGCCAAGTTTAGCAAGAAGACTTGGCGAAAGCCCCGCTTTGACCATATTGGCCGCATTAGAAACAAACTTGCAATGTATCCAGCGGGCAGTAAAGCGTTTTGGGCCCTAGCAAAGTCGGTTGAGTCCAACTTTTGCTGCCCCTCACTACCTCCACTGCGGAAGCCTGACGGGACACTGACACACTCCGCTGAGGAAAAGGCAAATCTATTTGCTTAACATTTTGCGGAGTCTTTGCGTCTAGATGCCGGAACGACGAAGCCTCCTGCTCCTCCCGTCGGATGTGGGACCCGCACGGCAGATATCAGCATCCGACAGAGTGATGTACGTAGGGTGCTAAGTAATATAGACGTGAATAAGGCCAGTAGACCCGATGGGATACCAACAATAGTGCTCAGGACTTTTGCACCTGAGTTGTCTCCTATTTTGACACGCCTGTTTCGTCTCTCATATGAGACCGGTCAAGTGTTCGGCAAGTGTTTGGCTTTGAAGCAAGCCAACGTGCAACCTTTGCCTAAAAAGGTCAGTCGGGCGAACCCTGTCAACCATAGATCAATTTCAGTAACGTCCATACTCTGCGAGACTATGGAACGCGTACTGAATAAAAAGCTCCTGGCATACCTCGAAATTAACGATCTCCCCAGTGATCGACAATAGCCTAATTAGCAAGCTTCCGTCCTACGGCCTACCCGCTGGCTTATGTGTCTGGATCACCGACTTCCTGAGGAATCGGTCTATTCGAGTGGTCGTTGACGGCTACACATCCGACCGATTAGCGATCAACGTTGGGGTCCCTCAGGGGTCTGTATACTCTCGGCTACATTATTCTTGTTGCACATTAACGACCTGCTCAAGCCCGGTACTTTTGGGTACGCAGACGACAGCACAGTAGTCGAGAGTTACGAGTCCAACCCCCGAGCCAGCGTGGGACAGATCCGATCTCTTCGAGAGACTATGGTTGAGAGTTTGAATTTGTCCTTGAAGGCGGTCTCCGATTGGGGTGATGCTAACTTGGTCAAATTCAATGCTACTAAAACCCAGGTGTGTCATTTACATCGTCACTTACGACCATGTGAGATAGAAAAAAAATTACACTGAACTCGACTGCAGAAAAGCAGTCGTATTGTTGGGTTTAGTGTAAATAATAAAATAGTTTTATTTCAATGTGTAATATTCGCTTAAACTTCCGACAATACTGACATACATTTTTTTTTAAATTTTCATAGAAGCACACAGATCAGTACAAGTAGACCACGCATACAATTTACAAATTCCAGTGCAATTACGCCTCTTCCCAATGGCGCTCATTCCACCACCATCGACTTGTTGCGAAAAGATTGCTATTCCAGTTTAAACAGAACTGATTTAAATGGGCTTACATTTAAATATCCTTTGGTAGGCATAACTCAATCTTTTTGCATTGAAACTATCATGTTATTATTCTAAACCGATGAGTGTACGTATAACTACTTGGTACTATCGAGAGGTTATCTACTCAACTAGAGAAAGCTATAAAAATACGTAGGGAGCAGGCAGAAGCAATACTAGGCTCTAGGCAGGTACACGTGATAACAAGGGTCCTACTATCCTATACTACTTCCTATCAATATTATAAATGTGAAAGTTTGTGCAGATGTTTCGATGTCTGAAATAACACAGGCTAATTATTCTTTCTTTTTTTTCTTACGTGTGACCACAACCACAACGGGCTCCACCCCATCGGTGCCAACGATCAGATGTGTGAGTCTGAAACGAACCGACTAAAACCACAAGGTGTCCTTCCCAACCGTCTGTTGCCGAGCACCCCGGGTGCTCCCTGAAATAAGTTCCCATGGGTTGCGGGAACGAGATCAGAATTCCACGCGGGTGGCACCAACAGCTACTATTATGAATGTGAAATTTTGTGAAGATTTTTGGATGGTTTTTACTCAATCACGCTCACACGACAGAACGGATCTAGCTGAAACTTGATTCAGGGATAGATTATAGTCTGGCATAACACATAGGCTATTTACCCCTGGAATAGGTTCTCATAGCTTGCGGCAACAGGATCAGAATATCACGAGGTAGTATAAAAAACTTGTGCAAGTGAAATAACTATAAAAGACCGTTACTGGTGAATTAGAACAAAAAGGCCACTCCATGTCTTTCCTTGAGTGGTATTTAAAGCGAGTAAGGGATAGAGCTATTCTCCAGAACATAGAGCCCATGAAAATGATGAAGTATGAGTATTTAATATACTACTGACTATGCCTTGGTAGTGTGGGCATATAACCGCCCCCGCTGGCCGGCGGTGGAGTATCCGTTTTTTTTTGTTTTTCGTTAGAAAAAAATGTATGTACCTTCTGATAATTAATTTTTCTGGTTCGATTTTCTTTAATAACTATTAAGCATATAGGATGTTTGCAGCTCAACAGTAAAACACTGTAAAAATTTGCTATGCCATAATATTTGGAGAACTCCATACTAAACTCAAGTACATAAATGACAAATTGTAGAGTAAGAATTTTCTCAGTACAAACTACCTACTACTTTTTACGCATTATCCACTAACTGTTAGATAAATCTAGTGGGGCGGAAATCACACAGTGATTGTCAAACTTCGGGCCAAACTTAGATATTTTTGTTGCAGTATTTTATTCAAAATTACAGACCTTAGGCTTTATGCATATTATTCGACGCGTTTTTATATATTGAGCAATAAATATGAAGAAAATGAAATCAAATCAAACATCTTCGACGTCAAAAACACAAAAAAATGATTTTATATTTCAGTTTCTTTCAGAGTCTGGTTGTTTTATGTAGTTTGTTTTCTCTCTTCTGGCGATTACGCAGTTTCCGCCAACGACTTAGCACATGGATTTGAATTCGAGTTTCGACTTGGGGGTAAGTATGCGACTGTGCTAGATTACTTGGTGTACCCACGGATTAAAACTTTGTGAATGTACAAGAGAAGGTGTATATAAAATACAATAAAAGGCGGAAAGTGTTGTAGCACGCTGGAGTACCTGAGTCAAAGCAAAAAACACAGGTTAGTGGTTATAGCAGACAAACACAATTCTACAGTTTAATATTATTAGAGTTAATATAGTTACATATCAGATATATAAGGGGAGAATTAGTATAGGTGAGAAGAGAGTTAAAATTTATGGGTCGGGGAATACGGTTGGTGGGTAGGATATCATATAGAGAACTTCTTCTTGGGCACTCAAAGAAGATGTGATCAGTAGTGTGTTCATCAAAGCCACACTCACAGAGAGAGCTGTCCCTGACCCTGATCTTAGCGAGAAATATATTAGAGCAGACATGTCCTAAACGCAGACGACAGATTACCGATGTCGCTCTTTTAGTAGCTTCGCGAAATTGGTAAAACCAGGGTTTAGTTGGTATGTCAGGCTGAATGGAGGCACAGTGTCTTCCCTTCACCTTGCTGGATTTCTTTCAAAGGGCGGTCCATCTTGAAATTAGACAGGGTCTGGCGAGTAACAGGAGGTCATGAGCATAGACTCTATATTGGTCGAGAGTACCATTGTGTGTTGCTTCCTTGGCAAGGGAATCCACAAAAGTGTTACCCGCTATGCCAGCATGACCCGGGATCCACACCAATGAAACCTCGAGTCCCTTAGTCTGACACCTGAACAAAGATTGTTTTATTAAAAGGATCAAAGGGAATTTTGTTTTACTGGTGAATTGATTAGCTAGGATGGCCATTAAGCAACTCTTGGAATCAGTAAAAATTACTGCCTTGCTTATATTATGCGATTCGATATATAGTCATGCTTCCAGTATAGCTATCGACTCACCAGTAAAAATGGAACTAATATTTGGGGATTTGTATGATAATATGACTTGGTATTTTGGAATCCAAACCGCGAATCCCACGCAGGTAGAATCTGATGATTTGGATGAATCTGTGTAAACAGCCAGTCAGTCCCGCCAATGTTGGCTGATTAGACAATTTAACTCCTTATTAGCATCCACAGAATCTTTACTTATACCAGAATACAAGACGACATTAGGGCTGTAGATAATCGCGGCAAATGGGGATTCAATAAGGGGCTAGTTTTACACTGAAAACAAGGGAAAGGGAGGCGAACTTTTACGAAGCTGTTAAATAAACATGGATGACTTTTGTGTGTCCAATATCCACCAGAAGATATAAATTCCGATAGTGTATGAAGTTTGGGTATCAGAGGATGAAGGGATAGTTGGGAGGATTTATAAAGATACCTATCAGAGAGGTACTGCCTTCTTAGAAATAGAGGGGGGTCTACACACTCCAATTGTAACGCGTTAATTGGCGAAGACCTCATAGCACCCTCGATAAGGCGCATGCTTTTGGCCTGGATCTTATCCAACAAGCTTAAGGCTGCCTTATTGCACGGCTCCAAGAGAAAGCACCCATAGTCTAAATGGCTACGGATAAGCCCATTGTACATTAATTTTTGGCAATAAGGGTGGGCTCCACCAGACTCCAGACACAGCCCTTAAAATATTAATATTTTTCTCACATTTATGGCTGATGTAATTAATGTGCTCTATCCCAGATAGTTTTGAATCCAAAACCATTCCCAAAAACTTAACTGTGTCTCTTACAGGGAAATTTTTATCATCAAGAGAGATTATACAATCAGGGATGGATCTACGGCGGCTGAAAATTACCACAGAGCTTTTGGGGACTGAAAGTGATAAACCATGGTCAGTAAGCCAGTTAGAGAAATAAGAGATTGCTGAGTTCAATCTGGACACAGCATCCGTCATATGGTCCGCTGCCACATAGAGGGCAAGATCATCCGCATATTGAAGAATGTTGCAGAAGAAAGTAACTGAGAGATCTAAATCGGCGGTATAGATGCTATAGAGGCCCTCCTCTATAGCATCTATACCGCCTGGCTTAAAACAGAGCCCTGCGGAAGGCCTCTCCAAATTATTCTGGGAGGCAGGATTGAATTTTGAACTCTAATACTAATGGTCCTCCCAGAGAGGGAATTGGAAATGAAATTTACTATCTTCTCTGGAACACTCAGATTAAGCAGTTTTTGCCTGAGCACAGGAAGTAGTACATTGTCATATGCAGATGCTATGTCCAAGAATACACCCACGCAATACTGATTTTTTGATAGAGCTATTCTAACGTCAGTGGTAAATATACTGAGATTATCCATTGTCCCCAATCCCTTGCGGAATCCGAACTGAGTTTTTGAGAGCAAACCCTGGCTTTCCACTAGCCACTCTAAACGATTTTTTATTAAGTGCTCTAAGATTTTGGACATGGTACAAAAGAGTGCAATAGCGCCCTATAGCTGGAAGGATCATCACTACATTTACCTGGTTTCAGGATTGGAATTATAATCTGAGACTTCCACTCTTCTGGGGAGAAACCAGAGTAAAAAATGAAGTTGAGCAAATTTAAAAAAAAATTTAGGGTGGTTGGGCTGCTCTTGATAATAAATGAGTAAGGGATGCCATCCACACCAGGTGAAGAATCCTTAAGGGACCCTAAGACATTCGAAAGCTCTTCGAAGGAAAAAGAGGAATCCAAAGGGTGTGAAGTCTGAGAGCTAGAGGGAAAGAAGTTTGAGGACTCGGCAGCAGTAGGAGCTGTTGGGGGAGCAAGTTTTTGTTCAAATTTCTGTAGCCATCGAGGGGGTCGTTTGAGGTAATGTTGTTGTTGGTTGTAGAATACCTGAACCTTCTAACATCTCTCCATACACACGATGCAGGGGTACGAGGGGCTAATGCTTCACAAAACTTGCGCCATCCATCCTTTTTCTTTGGCGACAAATGTCTAACTGTTTGAGCAGCTACTTTTTGGTAGTTTAAATAATTTGCAGTTGTCATGTTATGTTTATATGTTCTTTCAGCATCCCTTTTCATTCGACAGGCATCTGAGCAGGTCTGATCCCACCAAGGAGGAGAGGGGATGTTGTTCCTGGGAGCTCTTTTAACAGGAATTGCCTTATCGGCAGAGTTCAGAAGAGCCTGTTTAAAGAGGGTTTAACAGTATCAATGTTACCAGAGTTAGGGACAGGTAAGAAAGAAACCTCCTGGTCAAGAGCATTAGAGTACAGTTCCCAATCGGCTTTAAATTTAAGAAGAGGGTTAAATGATGGTGACTCCCTGTGGCTGGCTAGAGAGGAGACAGTTATGGGATAGTGATCACTCTGATGTGAGTCGCTTGCAATCTGCCAAGTCAGGCATGAGGCAAGGGAAGCGGAACAGACAGCACGGATAAAGTGGATCTGCGTGTGGCCAACCCATCATTTAAGATGCAAAGATTGAATGACCTGGGGCGAATGAGGGCGCTAAATTGTCACAATCTAGTGATCCCCATGAAGTATGATGGATATTGAAGTCACCCAGAATAACAAGAGGAGAAGTTATAGAAGCTAAAATGTTGCTTAACTCAGCTAGTATAGAGGAATTGGGATAGGGGATATAAATGGAAAGAAAAGTAATGTTTGGTACTGTAATAGCAACAATGTTCCAGCCATCACTGTGAGGAGGTAGAGACACAGAGTTAAAAATAATTGATCTGGAGACCAAAATGGCAACTCCAGCATATCTGTCACCCCTGTCATCCCGAAGACAGGCATACCCAGGCATCCTGAAATGGGTGCCAGGTTTAAACCAAGTCTCCTGAATGGCAAGGATGAGAGGTTTGTGTTGATTAATTAAATAAATTAAGTGACTCTTTTTACTTCTAATGCTCCTACAATTCCATTGAAGGAGAGGTGGGAATGTTACTAGTGAAATTTAGCAGCTGAGTGAGTTTTGTTTTATATTTTTCAGGTAGCTCAGTATCATCAAAACGGGTGAGCATACTAATAAGGGTGGAGAGCAACAGATCCAAAAAGTTGTCATTGGAATCAGCATTAACTTGTGCACCAGGGAGAGCAGCACCATTTGGAAGAGAAGGCGGCGGAGATTGGGTAATAAGACAATGGGCCTGCCTGTCATAGCCAGGGCCAGAAGCAGAGGAGCTCTGCCTTCGGGGCATGAATGTAGTTTTCCTATATGATACCTGAGGCCCTTGAGACCCCCGGATAGAAGGCGAGGGAGAATGATGAGAATCAGTGTGAGAATTTAGTGGTTGAGAAGATCTAGCTGTGTCGGCAAAAGACTTTCTCACTTGGGGGAATCTAGCCAATGCCTCCATGTAAGAAATGCTCTCCTGAGACATGGTAATCTTTATAGACTTCTGCCTGGAGTGCTCTGGGCAGGAAGGGTCTTTGGCTGTGTGGGGACCTAAACAAAACATACATGTGGGAATTTTTGAGGCACATGAAATACCCTCATGAGCCTGGGAACAAATGAAACATCGTGGGGCAGATGGACATTGTGTGGAAGTGTGACCATAACGGCAAAATTTCCATCACTGTATGAGGGGAAGAACATAATTTTCTACAGGGAGGGAATTATAAAAACAGTAGACGTGTGGGGGCAATTTTTGTCCTGAGAAGGTGATCACGATGGTTTGAGTGAGAACATATGTGGCAGTGTTGTTTTCGCCCGTGACTCTCCTATTGAGCCTTCTAGCCTTCATTATAGACCCGTATCCTGATGGAACCTCAATGGATAGGACCACTTCTTCTAATGTCCACTCCACTGGTATTTGTCGAACTATACCCATTCGTGAGGTAGCAAACGAGGGAATTGAGCAATTATATTTGGCCCTTGCCAAAGAAGGATGACTAATAAAGTTGTTGGCATCACTAGCATTTCTAAATTCAACTGAAAGTCTGTTACGACCAACCCGCTTAATAATGTTTGTAATTTTATTCATGAACAAGAAATTACCAAATTTAATGGATCGGAACACTGTTCCCGCAGAGATATCACCGACATCCCTAGTCACGTGGACCAAAAACGGGCCAGAGTCCGTCTCTGAGTATTTTGAAACCTTGTCCTGAAAATCGGGATGAATACATGTACTTTGAATGGATGGAGTCGCTTGGGAGGGGACAGTTATTGTTTTTTAGCGGGGACAGCGTCTTCCTGTGAGGTATGGGAAACACGCTTCTTGGCTGTGGCTGTACTGATTGTAGAAATATCCTCTAGAACAACTCGTGAAGTACCGGGGAGTGGAGTGCCTGGCCGTTCACCGGGGACGCTTCCCCCGCCAGGGTCTGGTGGATGGTTATCCATGGGAGTGTCTACGTGTTAAACAAGAAACTTACCCTGAATACGAACACAAAGCACACTTAGACAACACAGAAGCACTTAAATACTCCAGCAACTCAATATCTTCAAGTAAAAAGTTTTTGGAAGGGACGAACACTTGTAGCAAGCACGCGTTCCAGATCCACCCTCTAGTCAGCATTCCTTGTTTTATGTAAATATACAATATACGTATTGTCATTGTCACTCAAATGTCAATGTCAAATACGCGTTACTCTGATAACTCGAAAGAAACTCACTTGTCGTTTACAAGTGAGTTTCTTTCTGTTTTTGGGACAATTTGTATGGTAGGTACCCGAAACCTTGAACGTACAAACCCCAAAGTCTAATCAGTTCTTCCCATTTACCAAACAAGATGATTGGCGAAAGATTTTTTTAAATCAGATAAGTGGTTCTTGAGTTATTGCGTAAACAGACATCCAGACATCCAGACATCCAGACCAACAGACAGACCGACACAAAAATTTTTTTTGCTTAATTAGACTTAGTTAGAATCATGTGAAACGTCGAGAAAAGTGATAAAAAGTTTAAGACTTCGGTGTCCACCTGGTTGGTGGCCCGAAGTAATACCAGAATACTAACTTTTTAGTATCCATGAATAATACCATGACATGACATTGTTTAATAAATTTATTATGTTATTAATTTAGTAGATTAATTAAGTTGAAACAATAAATAAGAAATCAATCTTCCGGCAGTTACACTGCTTCGTAGGTGCGCAAGCGTGAGGGGACGCAGCGCCTGCGTGCAACTGGTGGAAAATACGCGTTCAGGGTGGATGAGCCGTCACCATGGAGTTAGTCTAAATTATGTTGCTGCAGCATACTAATGCCTATGAACACACAAAATGAATTCCGTTAGTCAAGACCAACAACATCTTCAACCATACGTCATTCCTCAGGGATGAGAAAATCGATAGATATTAATCATTTAAATAAAATATGAACACGTTAGCCAAGCAAGTTTGGCTTTATAGATTTACGAACAAATAACTATACTATCCTATCAATATTATATATGTAAAATTTTGTGAACATGGATGGATAGATTTTTGTTACTATTTCAGACAAAACGACTGAGCGGATCTGGATGTTTGGTATCTAATAGAGATAAATTATAGTCTGGCATTAAACTTAGGTTACTTTTTATCCCAAGAATTGGTTCCTGTGGGTCGTGGGAACGGGATCTGTATTTCACGCGCGCCGAGCCGCAGGCAACAGCTAGTATTCTATACATAGAAGCCGTTTTTTTAAATGAAATAGTTAGATTGATTTACTACCAGTCAACCATAATACGATGTAGTGATGGAGTAGTGGTATGAAAAACCTATTTGTAGAACTCCTTCTCCTCCTAAATTTTTAGATCAATACGGTTTCACATAAACAAGTACGAACATACAATTTCGAAAAAATTGTCGTGCTGAAAGGTCCGTTGCGAATATATTTTTTATTTAAAATTCGCAATGTCGACTCAAACCATTGAGTTATAATGTACTACATACATACATATAGTGACGCCTCTTTCCCATTGGAGTAAGCAGAGACAACATCTTTCCACTTGCTTCGATCTTTTTCGCTTCTTCCACTTTCATAATTTGTTTTCATACATGCACGCCGGTTATGGGTACTTCTGACTTGGCCTTTACTACGTAGTAATATTAGTTCAATGACTCAAACAAATTTTGAATTTAGCATTAAACAATACACATGTACTCTGGGTAGGTATTTACGCTGTAAAGGGCCATATTGATCCATATTGAATGCACAATGTATTTAATATACTTCATTGGATAATAATTAATGTTGTATTGCTTAAAAACGCTTCATAAATAAGCCATTTTTCTCGTAAAAAGTAAATCTCTAAGAGGTAGACATATACTTTTTAAGGTGTACAATACTGTAGTACCTTTTTTTGATCTATCTCATAGGGTTCAGCCAGCGTTTGCAATGTAAGCGCAAAAAATGTGTTTATTTACGACATCACATTAGAAACCTCTAAAATGATCAGTGTTTCTCTACTATATTATGCATATATTATACATATTAATCTTCCTCTTGACTCACTCTATCTATGAAAAAAACCGGCTAAGTGCGAGTCGGACTCGCCCATGAAGGGTTCCGTAGCAGCAAGTAACATAATAATGTTCTTTTTATTTTTATATTTGAATTCATTGAAAGAAAGGTAAATTGCTGTTTACGATTTATGACGTATTAAAAACAAACTACCGACCAGATCTCGTTAAAACCAATTCAGTTCAAACCTTTCGGTGGAAGTGTACATGGTAATGTACATCATATATTGTTTTTAGTTTTATCATTCTCTTATTTTAGAAGTTACAGGGGGACACATTTTACCACTTTGGAGGTGTCTAAAACCATTAAATATAAACTCTAAACTATTTAGATTAGAAAAAAAAATTTAGTATTAGAAACCTCAATATCATTTTTGAAGACCTATCCTTAGATACCGTATGGGTTTGATGGAAAAAAAATTTTTCAGTAAAACGACTGCCATTTGACCTGGCACTGCCAATACCAACTGACCAGCTAGTGGCCAATGTCTAAGTTTTGTATTAAGACTAAGTTGTTGAAGTTTTCAGGGTTCTAACTACCCGTAACGAAAGCCACAGATAATCATATATGGCATCCGGGACTGACGGCTTAGCGTAGGTACTCTCCGTGGCATTGCAAGTAAGTGAACAACTTAATTGTACCTATTGTAGTAAGCAGTGTGATAAATAATTAAGAAATATTATCTACCTGAGTGGCTTTGAAGAACCGTAGTCGTCTCCTGGACGTCCCCAGCTGCCTCCGTTGTTGCCCCAGCTACCTCCGTTGCCGCCTCCGTTACTGTCCCAACCACGGCCGTTATATAATGCCTGGGCATTGGCAGTCGCGTCCCCTCCATCTGAAGATTACAACAATATATACTTAACAATTGTGTTGTAAAATTAAAATAAAATTTGTACCTGCCTGTAATTGATCAATTTTCAGCATATGATAACAAGTAATGCACACAATATTGTAACCATTTACATTGGTCTGGGTATTTCTATGTAGATATTATTATAATATCTACTACATATGTACTAAAATGCATATTACAAACTATGCTATATTTTTGATCTAGATGGTGCTGTTTAGTATGTATATCTTAGAACATTCCTTGTTTATTTTATTTATAAAACCATACACGGCACGGCCCATTCAAATAAAATCCAACCAGAAATAATTACGGTCCGAATAACGTAGGTTTTGACAGTATACTGGATCAGATTCGAACCCGCAACCTGTTGTCACTACTTTTTTGCCGAGATGCGATATCTCACCCAAAACCTGCTCATTGAGCGTTCCAATTACACCGGGATTGTACCTTTGTTTTTTCGTGCAGAAATCCCCTCGGATACCGCCGAGGGGATGTCGGGCTTGAACCGACTAAAACCGCAAGCCGTCTTGGGTCTACCTTGACATTAAACAAGCTGTTTACACAAGTGGTGTATACCTAATCACCCTAAAGAAAATGTATGATCACTCGAATCCTACTATTGCAAGAGTTTGTGAGAATGGAGGGATGTATATGTAGATGTTTATTACTCTTTCACATAAAAACGGATAAACGGATCTGGATAAAGTTTGTCACAGAGATAGGTTTTTATCTCGGGAATAAGTTCTGAGGGCGGGCTATAGGCGGTTGGAGCCACGGGCCACAGGTAGTCTTAACACAAAGTGATTGTATAGAAATGTCACTACCGGTTATTGATTTATTAATTAGTCATCATTCAAATAGATAGTAGATACCGAATGATTAATCTCTGCGGATATTGTAGGTCGCAATTATAGTCATATACATACAAAAAACATTCATAACGTGGGCCGCACCTACTCTTATTTTTAACTAACACAAATGTGACGCTTATCTATTTTTTTAAGATGTCCGGTTGACCGGTGCGTTTAGAATTCCAAAACCGTTAGACCAACGGTGTGATTACGGTGGGTCACAAGATGCAACAGACGCTTTAAGCATAGTCTACACGTGTCGCGTTCTACATTCAAACTCAGAAGCAATATTACCGTCTATGTTATCATGTTTATGCATGTAGTGTTGGGAAATGCAGTCAGTGCATAACAATGGGCTAGCTGAATGACATGTATGATAACGTCATTGAAATGGATTCGGTGATGATTACGCTTGACAATTTCATATTTATGGAAATAAAAGTTGTGCCCGCGACGTCGCGCGTCTTCCACCTGGGTTTAATTTTACCCTAATTCTTAACGACCCAGCCTTTCCACAGATAACCTAATTCAAACATACAGAGAAAAAGAGGCACTTCAATTTTATACCATATACCAGTTATATTTTACGTAAGCTTTTTGTTTTATTATTATAGCTTTCTAAGATTTATTTAGTTAAGTAATTTGTTTATATATTTAGCAATCATTTATTGGAGATAATAAAAGGTTCTCGACTTTATAGCGTGGCGGTAGAGCGTTCGAATGCTGTATCATTGATCGGTTTGATATTTTCGACTGTCTTATTTGCATGTTGGCGCTTCCCCGCCTATGCAGTGCTTAAAAAGATAAATATCTATCTATACTATTATAAAATTGAAAATTAGTTATGTCTGTACATTGGAGATACATATTTAAAAAAGTTGGATTATGTTAAATAAACGATTCTGAACACAAAATCTTTTTTTACGGAATTCTTATCTGTTTGTCTACTTTTTCGCGTTTGATGCGTTTTTTTTCGCGATTGTATTTAAAATCTGCTGTATATTTGATTGTAATTGGTTAAGTAGAACCAGAGATATGTCCAAAAAAGCTAACCGACCTCCGCACATTTATAATATTATAGATTCAGAAGGCATTAATCAGATTACTTTCAAGAAACTCAGATGTGCACTGCATTCGCGGGACTCACTATTTAATTTACCTTCATTGCCTTTTACAACTGTTAAGTAATTTATTATTCGAGCAGAAATTCGTGACTTTCAAGTAAAATTTAAATGCAAAATTTAATTATGTATACAGACGTACGTACCGACCGGCCATACATCATATATACACATTTTTCAAATTTAGAGTTACATAGACATTATTTCTCTTTGTCAATAATAGTCGATTCATCATCACTATGTAGTATGGAGATACCTGTTAGGTATAACAACGAATGCTCATGGAAGTCCACTGTAATTGTCGTAACAATCATCATTGGTCATGTGACATACTTTACAATAAATTCTTAGCTTCAATGGACATTTATAATTTTTTTTTTCTATTGTGCTTGTAGTTTAACTGTCTTTTATGATGGCACAAGTTTATAAAAAGACTCCAACGTTGCCGTATTTGACCTCACAAGCGATTATCACGGTAATACCTACTGGTTGTAGTAGTAGTAGTAACGGATTCTGTCCTGAAGATGCAAAGTTATAGTTGCAACTATAGTCTATAGTATGGTACCAGAAATATCCCATCTAGGGCATACCTGGTTCAACGGCAACAAATACCGCGCTCATTTAGATGGTTGGAGTTCGACATACCCACCTCACCGTTAGTTCCGGTGAGGAGTATACAGAGGGGGCTTCCGATCGATAAAAAATTGTACTTACTGTTCTAATGGATTCTACTGTTTCTTTGGTTGGTTGGATAGTAGCAGAGCTCCGATTTATAGACACTTTATTTGCACTTTATGGACAGAATGTAGCATAGAGAGACGAAACTTAAAAAAAATTAAAACGTTACGTTACTGTTCTAGAAATAAAAAATAAATAGAGCGTCAATTCAATGCTGACAATTATATACCTACCTTAGTAAATGGTGTCAAACGGTGACAACTACGTAGTAATAATAGCCCATTGGTGACAACACTTTACTAATTAATCCGTTGTGAGTCATGTGTAATAAAAAAGATTATTATTGAACTATTGAGCTTAACACGAGAATTAAAACTGTTCTTTTTTACAGAGTACCCGAAATTACTAGTGTTTCCATTAGCTCCTCAAGCTAAGCTAAATTGATTGTATAAGGAGTGGATTCACGTCTGTGGTGTAATGGCCAGAATTCGAATCTGGGACCTCTCGATCGTAAAGCCGGCTCCTTAACCACTCAGCTACCGATGACGATGATGATGATAAGATTTGATTAGTGTGTAGCATTAAATAGTACTTACAACTGATAGCTTGAGCTTTCGCGTTAGCGTTACCACCAGGGGGTCTATACGGGTAAGGTTGTGACCTGCGCAGGCGCCGCAGCGGTACTCTTGCAGACTCGTGTCCTTCCGCATCTATCGTATAGTACGCACGAGGTACATAGTACTGACCTTCTGGAACAAGGCATGTGTCAAGCGATTTATTCGAACAAGGCACATTGGCTAAGAACTAAACGGAAGGGGTGATTTTAGACGTGTTCATAATATTTCTATAAGATATCTTTGCAGGAGGAACTGTGTAAAAAATCTTGAACTAAGGTACGAAGGGAAGTCTTAGTTTTAGGGTTTTTGTATTTGAGCGCTAATCCCAGTTTCGTCCAAAGCTTGCACTTTAGACTCCGGGGTCCGCTCTCTCACTCCTCGATATAATTTGGTTCATTTTGGCTTTTTCGAGTGCAACAGACTGCCGTGTAACCTTCCAATTTTGGGAGAAAAGCCTCCACCGGAGCCTCGTCCATTAATTAGCAGGTCAACCAGTTAGCAGATGAAGTTAATTTTTAAACTTTCGCGTTCCATGATATACAATAATTTAACGGGAATTAACGCGATCATGTATAGTTATATACATGATGGCATATACACTGGCCGTGGTCACAGACTAAATGGTGGTCAGCCTGTGACCACGGCCAGTGTAACCTGGTCGAAACGTCGGGCAATCCAAAGGTATGTACCTATGTACCTATACATGATCGCGTTAATTCCCGTTAAATTATTGTATATCAGATGAAGTTAAATTGGACCCTAATCACCTATGTTACAAAGAATCCCCAACCGTCCTCCCTTTATTTTTGTTTATCTACTGAGGCCGCAAATAAGTATATGGTCCACAACATGGTGATACGCAATTGCATGCTGATGCTTGTATTATCAGAGCTGTCACTCATGCATTAAACCCTGCAGAGGGATAACGAAAGGGAAAATAGGGATAAGGAAACAGAGTCTGCCACAGGTAATCTCACCAGGGACGGTGGGGTGACTAGCGCCCCTCCCCCAAACCGGGGCAAGACGGGGATACCGTGGTTTCCAAACCCGAGGGGTCTCCAAACCGGAGATGGCCCAGGGTCAGTCGGGGTGCGAGGGATATGCTCTATGGGTAACCTTACACCCCGGCGTCTGAAGACCCGAGACGGCGTGCGGTTTTAGTTGGTTCAAGCCCGACATAAACGCCCCCGCTGGACGGCGGAGGGGTATCCGAAGGGATTTCCGCACGAAAAAAAAAAAAAGGTAATCTCACCAAACATACGATACTAATTCCCACATGAAAATAGTCAAATGAGAGAGTGGTATTTCATGGTTCATATCAGGAAAAGAAGAAAAAGAGATAATTCGATTACGATGTTATGTTATGTTATGTTTATGTTTTAATTATAATTATCAACGTAGGTAACATTTGATAATGCATGAATACTTCTAGTAACATGATTCTATGTATAATATACTAGCATCGCCACGCGGTTTCACCCGCGTAAGTCTTGATCCCGTGGGAATATCGGGATGAAAAGTAGCCTATGTTACTCAGGGATAATGTAGCATTCTAATGGTGAAAGTATTTTTGAAATCGCTTCAGTACCTTTTGAGCCAATTCGTTACAAACATACAAATCTTTCCTCTTTATAATATTAGTATAGATAAGTAAAACCTAAATATGTTTATTCGCATTCTAGAACCCATATTACAATTTATGCTCAGTTTGGGTCTAAATAGCGCTGTGCTTGTTAACTTAAATTTACCTTTTTTATCACTGATAGGTTCACGTTTCACATCTATCTCATCTGCTAATAAGAAATGATGTGGTCTACAATGAAATACGTTTACCTAATAAGAGCCTACCTATTCATTCGAGACTTATTCTAATGAAAATTCGTTGTAACTTTTATGACTGAGGCTCAAGGAAAGGGTCGTGACTGACGAAGACAGTTACGAATTAAATTTACATAAAAAGTTATACGGTTGGCAAATATGATTCAACAAGGAAGCTCTCTGCTATTACACGCTGAGCTCATCGGTAATCATTGACGTTAGTTATGTGCACGAACCTCCAGCTTTAACTCTGACCTCAACACATCGTGACCGGCTAACATTTGAACATTTGTTTATTCAGATTAAATTGTGTAAATATGAAATTGTTCACATGTAATGATTCATTTGCCTAATTACAACTAAAATATGACTTTCATAATTTTCACATATTTCAAACTGCCTACGACATTTTTTTTCATTCCTACGACATTCAATTTACATATTAGTAGATATCTAACTCAGATTTTTCTGAATATATATGAGTTGAAATGATTTTTTCCCCTACTCAACGACTTGAAACTTTGCGTTCATTGTGTCAAATAGCTATCGGAATCAGAAAGAAGAAATTTAAATTGAAATCATTCAAGCTGGTATAGTGAAAGATACCTATCAATTGAGTCAAGCTATAAAAAAAGAATTCAATTTCTGTTTCGATACATGAAACGTCCTTTTACTGATGTTCATTGTTCATTAACTCATTCTTTAGTCAGTAAAAACTTATAGAAGAATCAAGCACCTTAACCTAACCTCATGTTACAAAACCATCATCATAAGTAAGATTTTTTATTCCACCAAAAAAAATATTGAGAAAACCGATGTTAGCTTTTATTAGTGATACTGAACTTTAAAGAACTAAACTAAAATAACTAATGATGTAGGTATCGTATACCAACCATAACTGAACCAGAACCTACACTAACAATTCCTGTTTCATGGAACAAGTAGCGTAACCCGGGTACCTACATAATCAATTAGATACCTTTAAGATTATCGATCTTCGTCTGTGTCCAATCGGAAATAAGATACAGAAAGTTACAAGCCAACTAAAACGAAATGGCGGTAAAAACAGGAGGGCACTAACCTGCGAGGGCTACGGCAAACACAGCCGACAAGATGAACAAAGTAATCTTATGCATTTCCGACGTCTAGACTCTACAAGTATGAAGCAAGAACTGGCCTCAGCGTACTCGCTCACTCCATTTATAAGGCTTATATATCGCAGCACGTTAAGTTAAGCGTCTCCGTGGAAACTCACGGGCAACTTGATGCGCGCAATACCTAACGGTTGTGGCGTCGCGTCGCCGGTAAAAAGCTATCAGCAACTAAGATGTAAACCAAAAATCACCACAAACTATAGTTCGGAAATGAAAGTAACCGTAGGTGCACTAGACACACTATATAGATGAATTTGGCTTAATTTGATTCGATTGGTTATATTAAACCACATACCCAAAAGGCTTGATACCAAAAAGACAATTATTATCTAGACAGAAATTTTTGCACTATAGCGAGCAGATAGGACAAAATGTACTATGCTAATTTTTAAAGAACAATTCGATTGATTGGTGATTGAATTTTGTGTAACTGATAAATAGATTTTTTATATACCTATTTATATTACCATTGGTAGTTAACTCCTTACTCATAGATATATTTTCTTTTTATCTTTTTTCTATCATTTTTTTCTTTATATTTAAGGACATTAGTAGAGCAGTGTATATCTTATCCAGCAATTGTGCAGCTGTTAAATGAAATAGAACATGGGTAGGTATATAATTATAATTTACTCAATTAAACATAACTTGATTTTGAAGTCTAAATCTGTCCATGTATTCAGGTCTTTAACATCTCAGGCCAAATCGTCGGCAAGTATAATTATTAACTGTGCACAAATTAAGGCAGGTAGAGAATAGGTAACTTATAATTAGACAGATAGAGTTAACTTCGAGTTTATTCATATTATTAGTGTTATTAAAATGTCTACTAAACCCACAAAGAGTAGGTTCGTTTCTACCTCTCAATTTTATTGGGTTTTAACCCATTAAAATTAAGCCGCAATTCATCGTCATTCACATTTTAATGAGAAATACATATTAGGTACCTATGTAAGGGGTGTGTGTTGGGTAACCTCCTCGAGTGTCGCTCCGATTCCGATCCCGCTGCAGTCCGGGGGGAACGGAATCGGAGCGGCCGGTACACCCTGGGCGGCGGTCAATGGCTTCCCCTTCACCCCTTCATAGGGTTGGCATTGATCGTCGGCCAATACCCAACGTGGCGGGAACACATCGCTCTCCGTACTCCTCTGCTTTCAGAGGAGACAGGATGAGCGATGCTGTTAGTGGTGAGATGGCCCAGGGTCAGCCGGGGTGCGAGGGATATGCTCTATGGGTAACCTTACACCCCGGCGTCTGAAGACCCGAGACGGCGTGCGGTTTTAGTAGGTTCAAGCCCGACATAACCGCCCCCGCTGGCCGGCGGGGGGGTATCCGAAGGGATTTCCGCACGATAAAAAAAAAAAAAAAAAAGGTACCTATGTAAAAAACTTAAATAGTTTTGATTACCATTTCTCGCTTAACTCCTCTCAACGAGGTGTTAACTAATTCAGACCTAACCCTCACTGCAATAGCCGAAACAATTGTTTTACCAAGGAATGACCAAAAAGGTAAATGTACTGCGCAACCTATTGGCATAAATAAATTCGGTACCATACCCAAGGAAGTCGCCAAGTTTTTAGGATTGCCGGATGCTCATTGTTATACAGGGCACAGTTTCAGAAGAACGTCAGCTACATTACTTGCTGATTCGGGAGCTGATATATTGACTTTAAAGCGGCATGGCGGGTGGCGTTTTAACGCAGTAGCAGAATCTTATGTAGAAGATTCCATCCAAAACAAAGCAAATATAAGTGTATTACGAAGGCGACAGCCGGAGGACTTAAAAAAAACCAATTTATAAAAATGAATTTAATTAGATAGAATGTATTACAATAAAAATTTCTTATATCTAGCCTTGGACGATGCTAGTACCAAAGTGAATAAAAAATATTAGTAATTAGGTAAAACAGTTTTTAAGGATCAGCACTTTTATGTGGCGTGATCGGCGACGGCACGAGGCGCCGATTTTGCAATACCAATGTTCAATCTTGCGCAACTATGTGACACGAGGCAAACTTGCAGGCTTGCGGAATTGGTGTAGGCAGAGCACGTAACACCTCCCCCTTCAGACCAGCAGCTATTTGAGAACTTTCAGCGAGAATGATGCTGGTGGTTGCTCTTGGCTAACTGTCGTCTCTACATCTTCTGCTTGCCGGTTATCGGGCTTGTTATCTCTCGATTTCTGATTCTTAAACAGCTTGCATGTAACACAGCGTCTTCTTACGGCAATGGTTATAACGAATGCAGTTGCGCATAACGTCATAGTGTATACTGGTATGGTTGTGTGGAACAGCGAATAGATTACTATCTAATTTATTTTTAAAGTAGTTAATTTGTGACTCTACTGAAGCTATTCTATTTTCTACGTCGGTTAGTTCTATATATTGCAAAAAGGAATGGTGGTGCGTTATGAGTCTGGCTTGTCCAAGTTTAAAGGGTAAAATCCCAGGTCCTCTGTCTAAACTCTCAAGTCTTATCTCGTGCTCCATTGTCAGGTTGTCAGGATTATCATGGCGAGTAGGATTCTGTAACAATTTAGAACTGTCAGGGGTACGCTTTAGTCGGGATTTAGCCACGGGGCCTTTCTTTTTCGATGTATAAATGTGGATTGGAAGGTCAGCTAAAACGGTGTCGTGACTGTAACGAGGAGCTAGCTTCTGTCTATTTGCTACTGGGTTCTTAACGAACACTTGTTGGTCTGGTTGGTACTCTACTTCGGTCTCTCTGTCTTTATTTCGGTTTTGCATGATATTGATACGATTGGTCTGAGTAAAGTCATTTATTAGGTCGTAAACTGTCTTCATCTGGTCTCTATGAGTTAAAATGTATTGTTGCATGAGATGTTCTGACAAGTTAACGTCAACTGGGTCTCTAGGGTCAAAATGTCCTCTTATAATATCATGGGGTCTACACTTTGTGAAGCTATGAACCGAGCTGTTATAAGCTAGTATGGCATACGGCATGAGGTTAACTATGGGGTCTTCTTTTTGTCGTAGATGTAGGATACGTAAATGTTCTAACAATGTGGAATGGAATCGTTCAACGATACCGTTGTCGTTAGGGGAGTGAGCTAAAGTCCTATGATGGTTAATTTTGTGTAATCTAATAAATTCTGAAAATAATTGATTTGTGAATTCTGTCCCGTTGTCTGTTACTATTGTTAATGGGAGGCCATGGTGAGTACAATATTTCAAGACTGCTTGTAAAATACTGGTTGCAGTTCCGTCCTTTATATAATATGCTTGTCCATACTTTGAAAACACATCTACTATGGTCAAATACTTTTCATTTTGAGCAGTAAAAAGGTCCATATGTACTATCTCAAATGGTTTTGAAGCTGGGGGAACAATATTAAACTGTGGTCTAATTGGGTTTCTATCGTATTTCGATTGGCCACAGATTGCACATTCATAAATGTATTTAGTGATGTCCTCTCTCATTTTTGGCCAATAATACTTTCTAGAAAGGGCGAGGTAACATTCATTAATTCCTCTATGATTAGTCTTACCTTCATGGTAGTGTTTTATAATTTCTTGCTGACGCAAATATCCCTTAACGTCCTCTAATTCGGATTTGGCTAAGACTAAATTCATGGCTGAATTTTTAAAGTTACTTTGAATGATAGGAATGATTGAATACATGCCTAAAGGAGGGGTTATTTTTAGAGCAGTCTTAACTTTAGGATTGACGTACTCTTTGATGGCACTTATTACGTCTTGTTCCAAACTAGATTCAGAAACCTGAATGAAGGTCCTAGTATGTGTATCGAAGGGTTTAGTGGCTACGGTTTTACGCTTGATGTCGCCTACAATAGTTATACAGATCTGCCGATGAAATTTATTTAAAGGTTCGTCTGTTATGGGTACTTCCAGAATAGGGTTTTCTGTGCTAGTGTGTGCTGTAGCCGTAGAAGAATCTGAGTGTACGTGTGGTCTTTCTGATGGGTTAGCTATCAATGATTCGGTCTCCTCGTTATTAATCTCTACTCGGGATAAAGCGTCTGCGTTTGTATTATATTTGCCTTTTTTATAGATTATAGAGTAGTCATATTCACTTAGTTTAAGTCGCCATCTAGTCAGTCGCGAATTAGATTCTTTTAGGTTCATAATCCACTGTAAGGGCTTATGGTCTGTGTAAATTTTAAACTTGCGTCCGAATAGGTAGGGCCTAAAATACTTAGTTGCCCATACTATGGCTAAAAGTTCCTTCTCTATTGTACTGTAGTTAGTCTCGCTATCATTAAGTGTCCTAGAAGCATAACAGATAGGTTTGTCAGATCCTATGTTTCCTTGGGACAACACAGCTCCGATGGCTACGTTCGATGCGTCGGTCGTTAAAATGAATTCCCTACTAAAGTCAGGGTATTGTAAGATTGGGTCGTTCATTAAGAGAGTCTTATATTTGTTAAAACAGTCAATATAGTCAGCGTCAAGTGTGATTTTGTTAGTTTTTTTCAAGCACTTAGTCATGGGTTTAGTAATGCGAGCAAAGTCGGGTATAAATTTCCTGTAATAACCTAGTAGTCCGAGAAACTGTTTAATCTGTTTAGGGGTTTTCGGCAAGGGATAGTTTTCAATGGCTGAGATCTTGTCTGGGTTAGGTTTAACGCCATCACTGCTGATAATGTGACCTAAGAAAGCTGTTTCTAGTTTGAGGAATTCGGACTTGTCCATTTGTATTTTAAAATTGGAGTCCCGTAACCTTTTGAAAACCTTTTCCAAATTAATCATGTGTTCTTGTAATGACGTACTAAATATTATGACGTCATCCAAGTACACAAGGCAAATTTCGTTCTGTAACCCTTTAAGAACGTTATCCATAACCCTTTGAAATGTGGCCGGCGAATTTTTTAATCCCATTGGCATGCATAAATACTCAAAATGACCTTGCTCTACGTTAAAGGCGGTCTTGGGGATGTCGTCTGGGTGCATTTCACATTGATAGAATCCAGAGGCTAAGTCTAAAGTCGTGAAGTATTGGCAATTACCAAGTTTGTCAAGAATGTCTGTTATGTTCGGGATTGGGTATTTGTCGTCAATGGTCTTCTCGTTTAATTTGCGAAAGTCTACTACTATTCGCCACTTTTTCTGTCCAGATGCGTCTCCTTTCTTAGGAACCACCCAGATAGGTGAGCTCCAAGCGGATTCAGAGGGCCTCATAATACCTTGGTCTAACATTTTGGTAATCTGGTCTCTGACTTCCTGTCTGTGAATGAATGGGTATCGGTAGCTTTTTGTATATACGGGTAATTCGTCAGTTGTCCTAATTCGGTGCTTAATTTTGTTTGTAAAGCTTAAAGTTTCTCCTTCGACATAGAATACGTCGGCGTATCGGGAGCATAACATTTCTAAGTTAGTTTTTTCCTCTAGGTTCAGATGATCGGTACGTAATCGTGACAAGACGTGGTTAACGCGTTCTGAACAAGGTTCGGTTCGGTGACATTCGGTATTAAATAGTTGTACTTGTAAAGGGAGTTCAAACTTAACGGGAATATGGTAATCGGTTGGGTTCTCTATTTCGATAATACCAGTGTGATCTGTAACTGTAGTTATACAGTCATGAATGATGCAATTACAGTATAATTGCTGCGGGACCACAACATCTCCGTCGGGTATATGGATAGGTATATTAACTAATTTCGAAGAGTTAGCGGGAATTGTTTCCTGATACTTGGGTAATTTACACTGGTAAAAGTGAATAGGGATTCTGGCATAATCTGTAATTAAATAATTATTTTTAAGGTCTATTTGAGCCCCATCTAACAGATCTAATCCTATTAGTCCGTCAAAATGGTTATGTAATTTATAGATGAAAAATTTTACGTTAGATTGGTCATTAAATTCTATAAAATTTGGTATGCTAATCGAATACTCGTGCTTACTAGTTACTCGCGCGTTAGTTACTTCAAACGGATCGTAGGTTAGTGGAATGTGTGGGAAGTACTTTTGTACAGCCTCGGGACTCATAAAAGATTGGTTAGCGCCAGTGTCTACAAGTAATTTTAATGGGGGATCTGAAATTTGGATATAACGTAACTCTCCTTTACTTTGCAAATTTAATTCTATTTTAATTTTTGGACATTCGACTCCTTGTGAAAATCCTGAACTTCATTGTCGTTCGAGGCACAAGGTGGGGACGTCTGAGTGCTGTTATCATCCTTCGGGTCCTCGTGGTGCATGTTACTCGGGTCGTACAAATAAGACTCAGGTGTATAGTTATCGGGGTTATGATAGTCATAATAATCGTAGTAATACGGATAGTCAACTTGTTCGTGTTGATAATCGTAGTCATAGGGGTCGTCGTATTGAGTCATTTGGTTAAAATTCATCTCACGAGTTTTGAAGTAACTATTTGGTGGTGGATTTCCAGATCTACGCCAATCGTGTCTCGCGAACCCTAGTGGTTTCGGTGTGAAGTGACTAACACCACTCATAGGTTTCGGGCCGGTGTTCGTAACTTGGGGGTTTCTGTTCGGTAATTTAAATACGTTGCTCTGGGGGTTGTAATTTGGTGGGGGAGCGCGAAACATTTGCTGGGTGCGATTGAACATGTTGGGGGGACGATTAGGTACCTGCATAGGCTGGAAACCTGGTCTCCACGGCTGCTGCTGCGGTGGTGGCATAGGCATGGGTTTATGCCAACTGGGCCCTGCGCTAGGGAAGCTAAAAGGTCTGGGTGTATGGGCCATCAACGGCACCCTATGAGTTGAAGACGTAGTAGCATTACGTCGCTCGGGGATGCTCTCGTTACGTTGTTGCAAATATATTACATTAATTTCCTGTTGGACAAACTCTAGAGCCTTTTCGATAGTTTCGGGTCTCATACATCGTATGCGGGACCCTAAAGGTTCTTTAAGACCTCTAATATATGATTGTAATGTTAATTTACGATAGAGATCGCGTTTGGCCTCAATAGTAGTAGGTATATGCTCGTGTAACGAGACATACGTCATGATGGTACTGAAAAGGGTCTGGCATTTGTCATAGTATTCTTGCGGAGTGCTACTTCCTTGGGTCAATAGGGACATGTCATTATAAAGAGCTGTCTCGTCTCGTTGGTCGGAGAAATTATTAATTAATGCATTACGAATTCCTATCCAACTCTCCGGTATTCCGTATGAATTTATAGTGCGAGCTGCCGAACCCGTAACTTTATTTAAAATACCATTAATCACGCATAAATTACTTAGTTCGTAACCAGGTTCGTCTTTCACGTACTGTAATACGACTTGGTCGCATATCTTGATGAATCGCGTTAGAACATTCGGATTGCCATCAAACTCGGGTACCGCGCGCAATGCTTTATATACAATATCTGGGTTGAAGTCCATTGCCGGGTTATTTAATTCGACACTGAACAATATATCTAAGTCTAAGCTATCTGAGTCTAGAAACCTATTACTATCTAACTCTTTACGTCTACTTATCCGTCTAGAGGAGACAGATTTTATACTAGATTTCCGTGGGTGAAAAATTTTGATATATTAATTAAAACAGGTAAGGAAAAGACAAGGAAGCAACACTTTTAGAAAAGTTTCAAGTACTTACAAATACATTGGTTCTTCTTGCGTATCGATAGCTGGATACCGCCCTCGACTGCGTCTTCTAAGTTCGGATATTCGATGAGGTATAAAGATACCGACAGCGACTATCGGAGTCAGCAGGTTAACGATTTTTGGAAACCTATACCACGCCGCGCCCTGCCTCGAATATCCTACCGACTGCGCCAATTACGAAGGTGACAGCCGGAGGACTTAAAAAAAACCAATTTATAAAAATGAATTTAATTAGATAGAATGTATTACAATAAAAATTTCTTATATCTAGCCTTGGACGATGCTAGTACCAAAGTGAATAAAAAATATTAGTAATTAGGTAAAACAGTTTTTAAGGATCAGCACTTTTATGTGGCGTGATCGGCGACGGCACGAGGCGCCGATTTTGCAATACCAATGTTCAATCTTGCGCAACTATGTGACACGAGGCAAACTTGCAGGCTTGCGGAATTGGTGTAGGCAGAGCACGTAACAAGTGCCAAAATAACTCAGGCAATCAATTTGGAGCCACAAACGAAGAAGTTTTGCCCTCTACTTCTACTGATGATACTTTTTTATTTACAACTAATGACGAATTACAATGCTCTTGTGCCGCCTTTCAAGAAGTTTCGTCGTCTCCAACATTTACCCTAACACAAAACAATGACATTATGAATAGTAATAATAATAATAAAAACATAATTAAAAACCCAACTACAACTAAGTAAGTACGTATCATTTTAATAATTGTAATTTCACTAACTGTTTCTATAATGAAAAATGAACAAAATATAAAATGTTTTTTTTTCTGTTTCCTCGCAAATGTGTTAAAAAACGTCGTACGACATACGTGCGTATTGGTAACATGCTCGGCTCAATTACGCCCTCGCCTACGGTTCGGGCTGAAATTCCGCCTCGCATGTAATAACCATCTTAACGCACTACTATCGTAATGTACTAATAATAATCTGTTTAGATGTTGTGATGATACAAGGTGAGGTGATAAAGAATACTACAAACCCAGATATATACATAGGTAGGTACATACATACATAATGGCTCCTTGACAGCCCTGTTTTATGTATTAAAATATATATTTCTGCTAACTGTTAAAAAATTATAATCTTTAATAATTCATCTTTATCATGTTGGTTATATAAGACTAGACCTTTTTCAGATTACCTTGATGCAGTCACATATATCTAATACCTAGTCATAAATTGTAGATTGATTAGATTTACCTATAGTTACTATAGATTGACAATGGACGTAATGACTTCGGTTAATCTACCTCAGCATAAAGACTTATTTTATTAGACAATAAGCACTTAGGTTTTATTAAAACAAATCTGAGATCACTCATCGTAAGAGAATTATTTAAAAAGCTTGTGAATTTGTGACCACGACTTGTGACCTAAGCATTGTACAAGGTCACAAGTCGTGGGAGGTAATCGCATCGGCATCAAGCCCCAAATGAAATATTTGGGGCTCGTGCTCGACGGCCGATGGGACTTCGGAGAGCACATCCGAAGTCTGGCCCCCAAATTGAAGGGTACAGCTCTCGCACTGGCGCGGCTGCTGCCCAACATGAGGGGGCCCGATGACTCCTGCAGTAGACTCTAGGCGGGGATCGGGCGGTCCATGGTCCTGTATGGGTGCCCAATATGGGCGGAGGCCCTGAAGGCCAGAAGTGTGCGGATACTGCACGCTCCGCAGCGGGTGATGGCCAACAGGGTCATCCGCGGGTACCGAACGATCTCCTTCGAGGCGGCGAGTCTCCTTGCCGGAACTCCGCCATGGGACCTGGAGGCGAGAGCCCTTTCGCAACTATACCAGTGGCGAAAGGAGGCACGGGAGCAGGGACGTAACCCCGAGCCTCGAGAAATCGGAGGCCGTGCAGTCCCAGCTCCGCCAGGCCATCGCCCCAGCAGAAGCAGGCACCTCTCCCAAACCGGGGCAAGACGGGGACACCGCGGTTCCCAAACCCGAGGGGGCCATCTCGAAACCTTCCTAAAAAAAAAATCCTTCCTAAAAATCATCCTCACGTTACTGTTAACTCTGTGTGAACTTATGAACGAGCTTCACACTGATAAAGTAAGCCTACTAAGCTTTAAGAAGGCCAATACCCGCGTTAGTACCAAAATCTTTATTCCAATAGCTACTTTGCATATTTTTTACAAAGTACCCAAGTACTTATTAATTAATTGCAATAGAAAAGTTAGCTCATGTATGACGAATAACGGGTAATTCGCGCCGGAAACGAGGAAAACTTGAATGTACAGTCGCCATCGGTATTAGCTTAACACATTCCAAGTTACCGACCACCCTTACTCGAAAACTTTACATGAAAAAGCAAACAAAAATTGAAAATTTTAAATTATTCCTCTGAAGATTACAAAAACAATTATACATTAATTACTTATTGGTTTATTGCTGTTTGTTAGTGTTCAGCAATTTCTGAGGGCGACTTTACCAGTGACCAATTTTAGATATAGTCTAGGCTATTTTTGTACTAGATTAGGAACATCGGGCAAAGCAAGCTGTATTGTATTAAGTTGCCTACCGGTGCATGTAAATACTTGCAACAACGGATGTGTTACCCATGGCATTATCAACTCTGCTTCTCCTCCCCCGAGACTTCCTAACGCAGTTGGGGTCAGTTTTTAGTCTAAATACGAAACTTCGTTATTTTTCGTGAAGCGACGCCATCTAACCCCTACAACCCCACTGGCGATATTGAAGTTTAGCCTGGTTCAACTGCATTCTCTGCGACACTCTGAAGCCATGACGGGTATGTGGAGGGCTCACACTGCACTAAAACAGTGTCATACTCTGCTACATATAATTGATCGTGGATGGCAAACACCGTCTCTGATTTAACCCCCCACCGTGTCTGACCCCTGAATTAACATCTATATCCTCACCCTGACTTAGCATTTCACCAGTATGGCGGGATAAGGTAGTCATGACAAAACAATAAAAAATAAAATTAAGTATATCTTCTTACAAAATTTATTTTGAAATAAAAATAACATCAAGCATTTAAAATTGACAATTCTCATGAAAATTATATAATAATTTATGAGCACAATTTCACATTAGGAAGAATAATTTCATTACTTCACATTAAAGTATAACAATAATCACGGATTCAATCTCTTTGTGTAACACAAACGATTCAAAATTTTCACTTAAAATGCATAACATTTGTGTAGGAAGAAAGCCAAACTGAAGTGCACCTGATAAGAATGTTACAGCACGACACGTTGAACAGTAATACGCTCCTTAATAAAAACTATACAAACAGTTTATACAAATTATTGTAAAAATAGTAAATATAAAAATATAATTCAAAAATGTATTGGAATTCTTTTTAACGAAAAAAAATTTGTTTGAATATTGAAATGCAAAATAAAAAATGGAATTTTCATCATTTAATGTGTATGAAAACACAGTATTTCAATATTCTTATCAATATATTCATATAAACAACAGTTTAACCTAGACTTCATTTTTACACATTAGGAGATATTTTTACAACCCTGTATCCACTATACTTTTAATGACGATAATATGTTTCACGTTCTAAATTAATATTTGTTAAAAAGAAAACGATTCGATATCGTTAATAAAAGTACGTCTTGTCACATACGCGTTTGATTCTTATGATTAACATCCATCAGAGAGATATCGTTAGTATACATTAGAGAAACACGAATCTCGAAAGGTTTGTGCTATAATATTCTTGTTTAGAGTAGAGTAGAGGAAGATAGGGTAACTAAAGGTGGTAGTGGAAAGACTTAGTTACATCGGTACGACGAGACGGAGGACCTTACATTACAGTTTAATGTCAAAGTATTGTATAGAACTAGATTGAGCGTTCACTTCGCTTTCACAGCGGCGGCTCGCTGCCGCAGGGTCTTGTTTGTGTTCTGATCCACTTCGGGCAGGTCCGACTCTTCTACGGGAGCTTTCTTGACTGTTACCAGAGAAAATAACTGAATTTTTATTGGTATTAATACATTTTTGAAGCTACGCCTTGAGCATTTTGCTATACTCTCTCCAAGTCAGTTTGACTTGGAATCCTTATTGGCTTGCCGAGCCCTATTCGGTAGCCCTAAACTATTTTTTAGTAGAGTAGATAGAGGTGTATAAATTATATAATTTCGCTAACTAAATTTTCAGAAAGGAATTCCCTTTTCTTCAATCGTGCACTTTTGTTCTGAGTCCGTGCTGCAAAAAAAATCCTAACAGAACAAACCAATAACACTTTCCCTGACCTGGGAATCAAACCCGGGACGTTAGGCACAGCAGTCGCAATAACAACCACTACGCCAGTTAGGACTCGACTGTTTTAGGTTTTAAAAGTAAACAGTTCAAGTTCGACTTAGTTTAGCAACACATCTGCTGTCCATATCTAAGGCTCAATTCAGTCGATCGATGTATTCATAAATTTAACCTGACCTCTAATTTACAAAATCGTATTTTAAATTATTACAGATGTATGGTAGTGTACCATTATTGTTGCGCTTATTGTAAGCTTAGGGTATGATGGAGCTTAAGCCTCTCGTACCGACTGACGCAGGTGGTCTCAGGGAAGGGGTGCTTCGGGGACCACCTGCATCGGATCAGGAAGGAGCCAACGCCTGAGTGTCATCACTGCGACGCTAGCGAGGACTCAGGGCTGCACACGCTGGCGGACTGCCCGGCGTGGGAGGCGCCGAGGCGTGACCCCGTGGCAGCCATCGGGGTGGGAGTCCTCTCGCTCGGCAGCATGATTGCGGCAAGGGTGCGGAGCGCGGGTGCGTGGGCCGCCGCCACCTCCTTCTGCGAGCATGTAATGCTCGCGAAGCAGATGGCGGAGCGCGCCCGGGAGAGGTTCAGAACTCTCCCGGCCCGCCGAGCCCGCAACATGCTCGCCGCGCGTCGCAGGCGACTCAGGCGCCGGAGGTCGCTTAACGACCTCCGTCCTCCATGAGCGCAGGCCTGGGGGTGGCAGGTGAAGCCGCCTGTCACCCCAGCAGAAGCAGGCCGGGACGGTGGGGCGACTAGCGCCCCTCCCCCAAACCGGGGCAAGACGGGGACACCGTGGTTCCCAAACCCGAGGGGGCCATCTCGAAATCGGAGATTGCCCAGGGTCAGTCGGGGTGCGAGGGATATGCTCTATGGGCAACCTTACACCCCGGCGTCTGTAGACCCGAGACGGCGTGCGGTTTTAGTCGGTTCAAGCCCGACATAACCGCCCCCGCTGGCCGGCGGGGGGGTATCCGAAGGGATATCCGCACGAAAAAAAAAAAAAGGTACATGGCAATTGACCAAAATTTCCTTAATAAATATAAATAAAATTTAATCATCCAAACCTGGATTAACGAAAATGAAAGTCGCCTGACTGTTGCCGGTTAGCCAGTGCACTCAACTACTGTATATAACTATAATGATGTAATGGAAGACTAACAAAGGATTAAGATTGAATAATTTCATCAAATTTTCCATGAAACAAAAAAAAAAGATTTAAGGTTTTTTTTCTTTTCGATTTCCCTTCTTAATTTTTAAGTTTCAGTACGCTAGAAGTTTATCAGCATGATTCTTTTTACGAAAACGAGTACAAGCTAAACGAATTTGTACTCATTTTAAAGCTAAGACCTTATGCAATTGAAGACCTAAAATGGAATTTAGGTTTTAATTTTAGTGCTAGAGCCCTTTAAGTGCGAAAGTAAAGAGTGAGTCGATGTTTTTGCTCTCGAGTGTATATGTAATTAAAACACTATACGACAGCGAGCAACATATATCTATCCTTTTCTCTCAGACGCTTACAGCCCATAAGAGTGTCTCAGTCAAAATAATTTACATTCTTTATCTCCAATAGATGGACTTACCATACAAAACTATTTTCATAATAACAATCCTAAGAACCTTGGCATTCAATAAGTATGATGAGCAAATTGCATACTACAATGAGATAATTAAGCTTCACAGTTAAGTATGAGACTCCTGTGAAGGTTAAGATGGCTGAGTTATTACCACACCACTGCATTTTATGTGTGGCATACCGATAAAATCAACATAATATAGTTAGTTGCGACTCCTCACTGGCATGTCGATAAAAAGTAATGTATTCATATTTATGTATGTGTGTTAACAAGTCAGCCTTACAATCGAGGTCCCGGGTTCGAATCCTGGCCAATAAACTACCGACGTGAACCTTACGCACAAGGCGCGCTTGCTCAGAGACGTGGACGTTTTCTAGCTAATCTGTTTAAATCTTTTAATCCCAAAGTGCTCGATGAAGAACGATTGACGTCTGAAAGATGCACCAAATAATACCTATGTCGGGCGTAGAGAAATGTTAATACGTTAGAAAGAACAAGTAATTAGATTTAGTTACCTTTCTCCTTCCTAGGCTTTTCTTTTTTCTCTCTTTTAGGTTTAGCTTGCGCCTGCTGGCGACTCTCTTGCCTTTGCTTGATGGCTTCAGTGATGAAGTTAAACATCAAGTAGACCTTATGTATGAAAGCAAAAATGTTATCAGTTACTGAATGTCAAATCGATGCCATGTAGATCAAACAGGTCTCGAGGCACCCATAGAACGTCGGACAATACCTATTATTGTTACCTATACTAGCCTAATTAGACAGTTTTTATAGGTAATAGTTACTATCGAACCGTGCATCGGAGAGCACGCTAAGCCGTCGGTCCCAGTTGCCGTAATAACATCTGTGGCATTCATTACAGGTAGCTGCGAGCCCTAAAAAATCCGACTACCTGGTATAACTACAGAAGTTCGATATCGCCAGTGGGTTATGGAGGTCAGGTAGCAGTAGCTTCACGGTAAATATCGCAGTTCAGCCGTTTCACAGATACACCGAACACCGATCCCAACTGATGGCGAAAGTTCAGAAAAGGCAGGGAGCAGGATGAGTTAGTATCGAACCGAATCAATCACTCGATATCTATCTCGATACTGTCAAAAGATATAGATACTTATATATAGATATTTATATATATATATATTTTTTTTTGATATAAAGTATTTTACCTGGAAGGACACGAGTACGGAGAGCGCAGCTACACGTAGAACGAGCGGAGCGGCGCCCGCCAGCCCGAAGTAGAACGTGAGCACGCCCAGCACCAGCGAGCACAGGCGCACCACGACAAACACTGAGCCGTTGATCACTCCCAAAACTGCGACAATTTCCATTAATTTTGTTTTTTTAATAATTTATTCTTATGTATTTATTCTTATTAATTTATTTGTTTTTATTTATTTTTATTTATTTACTTATTACACACATATTATAAACCTTTCGGTGCATGTGGTCCATAATATCATAAGGTCTACAGTATCATTTCGTCCATAGTATCATCACGTCTACAGTATCAAAACGACCAGAGTATCATTACGTCTAGTTTTTCGTATAGTTTGAAGTTTTCGATGACTTATATGAATGAAATTGTGTCTTGTCAGTGTAATAATATATTATTTTCCTCGTGCCTATCTATGTCACATAAACTTGTTTGTGTTGTAATTATGGCCGGATTTAAGGCAATAAAATTCGTGGTGGGTTTCGTTACAACGTGTAACGATTAATTTTTTTATAGTAAGTTTTTAAATGGAGTTTATCAATGAAGTTGCAATAAAGTTAAGGTGACTATATGCACTGGGAAAATTAATTAAATAATGAATGTAATTAAGACTTACTACCGGCTAGGGCGAGCAGAGAGTTAAATAAAAGGTTGATTACAATGTATAGTATGAGATTATAATCGTGAATAGAATGTTACATAAATTTATATCTGGTATTTGAGTAAATGAACCTCAGGGGATGGATTCATAATAAATATTCTGCCGTGGCGTTGTTCGGTCCGTTGTGCAAGATGTTAGTATGCACTTAGCTAGTGGACACGTGGCTGGTGGTGTTGCCGGCGTGCCAGGGTCTCCGCTGGTGTGCCTCGCTACCGCTATGATGGTGCGAAGCCCGGTGCGAAGACCCTGGAAATAGGAAAGGTGCGGGTCAGTTTGTCACTAGGTAATTTCGTCCAAGTGACCCGCTAGAATAGCAGGTGAAGAGAATCTCCCAGCGGCAATGCAGCGTAGCTAGAAGCTATAATAAAAAGAATATAAATAGGCAGCACAAGCTGGTGCCGCGACCTCTGACCTTAGGGGTCATCGGCCTCGTGGCACTAATTAGGTAGGCTGAAATAGCACACATAATAAAACAAAATATAGTAAGCCATGCATTTTAGCAGGCAATAAGCTGCACCGCTGGAAAGTCTTCACCTGTAGAAGAAGTAGGAAATGTTGATCTCAAAACTTACCCGGAGCCGACAGCAGTTGGCCACGGGGTCAAAGTGACTTTCCCCGGCGAAGGTTACCAAGGAAAGGAACGATATAAGAGCCGTCAGTTGATGACTGGGCTAGTGCTGTCCAATCTCGCTTGCACAACCATAGATAATTAATAATATATTATAGAAACTTACTAAAATATCGATTAATTTACGGATATAGTTTTAATTTCATTTATAAAGAATCCACAACGTTACAAACGTAAGTGTAAGAATTAAGGGCGGGACTGTACTATGGAGATGTGTAAATAGAGAACAATGTTCAGCTACCATTACAATAAAAAACGAAAATGAAATAATACGCGAAAACCCCACATTTGTAAAGGTGATATTGTATAAAATGAAGTTGCAGTAGTAAAACATGAATGTAAGAAAGAGGTTTGCCAAAATCTAGGATCAGTACAATCAATATTTGAAAATAAATTTGAAAAGTTGAAGATGAAAGGCGAGCAATATATATATATATATATGAAATTCCTTCCTATGAAGGTTATAAAAATACATTGTACAGATCAAGAAAAAAATAATTAAACACGGAAAACCTTAAGTTTGTACATTTAAAAGACGTGAATATACCGAGAACATTAGCTGAAGGCTTTTTAGTCTGTGATGACGGTGATGATGAAAGAATTTTGATCTTTTGTTCTAAAATATGTAGAAAATTAGTAAAAGAAAATGAAAAAGATTTTTATGCAGACGGCACATTCAAATGTGTTCCAAAACCGTTTTACCAGTTATATAGTTTGCATATAGATATGAAATCAACAGTTTTGTCAGTCAACGTGTACCCTATTATTTACGGGTTATTGCCAAATAAAACCGAGGCAACATATACACGTTTCTTTCAATTAAAAGAAAAACTGGGAGTTAATATTTTTACATTCAAATCTGACTACGAGCGAGCCCAAATTAAGGCAGTAAAAAACGTTTTTAAACGAAATTATTAAAAGTGTATTCATTTAAAAAAATATCTAGATAATATCCTTACAGGTGGTTTGGTCTGAATGTCAAAATGTACTGATCTACATAAAGTACGTATTTCAAAAAGAACTTTTCCCAAAATGACTGATTTTCTATAGGTCTTCATTTTTAAATGTCGGAAATGAAACTGTCAAATGTATGTACAGTCACGCTCTTTACTATATCTTTAAAATATATTAAAATAAAATCACATTCTTTAATAGACAAACGAAACAAAAAACACTTATCCTTAAAATAATGTGTGCTAGTTTAGTGTAAACGCTTTTTTAAAGTTGTGATATTTTCTAAAAATTGGATTTCAGTAATATGACCGGATTGCAACTCATTGAACTGTTTTTGATAATTCTTATGAAATAAAATATCACGCCGTCGTCTAGTTGCACCACTGAATAATGAGTTTATTATTCTGGTGTCTTGATATTTCGCCTCTTTTTTTAGTTTATATAAAAATCTGCCCAGGGTAGGCTTGTGCGGCGTGCGTTCAATATCCTATGCCAGCCCTCGACAGCATTATTCGTACGATGCTTATCATTTCCGCATCCAAGAAAAGACGCACACAAACTCATCCATTGCTTATCAAAGTACTGTTGAAATTTCATCATTTCAGGAGATTGGGGGAACAAAACTTCCTAAATAAAATGTTTTCTTTAATCTTTATGTCTGTAAAGTACGGATATAAATAATTGTTTAATATTTTTCATACATTATTGCCCATCCTCCTTTTAATGTATTTTTATCCATTTTAACGCACAATAGAATTAAATAAATTACGTGCGTAAGCGTCATATTTTTATTTAAAATGTATACATAATGTAAAAAAGACGTTCGTTCAAGTTTCCACAGGAGCTGTCACCGAGAAAATAAAGAAATAGAAATACTTAGTATAGCTACAAAAAGTTAAAACGTGTGTAGCACGACGTTGGCAGGTCCTGACTGATTACTTGATGTGGTGGGTACAGTAGGATAACCTTCCTTTAGAAGTGTAGTGTACTACGTTTTTCGATGAAATTTTGATATTTGAATGTTCTAACGTCACCACGAGTGGCTTATAACTCTAAAGTAGACCGGCTAAGATAATGATGGCGAGGAATTCATCATCTTTTTTACTCAGTCTGTAAAAATACTGGAATGACAAGGTGCGGAAAATGTATTGTTTTTCAAGTGTCATTACAAAGTCATGAGTGGCCAGTAAAACCCTGAAGGTTTCCATCGCACTCTTAAGGAGTATGTAGGTATATCTTTTGAATTGAGAGCTATTTCGAGGGTGATGTATGCGGAATTCATTTACGGGTGTCCTGCACTTAAAGATAATGTAGCTGAATGTACTTATTGTGTCAGGCTTTACGGATTTCCGACATTTAATAATGAAGACCTGTAGAAAATCAGTCATTTCGGGAAACGTCCTTTTTGAAATACGTACTTTATGTAGATCAGTACATTTTGACATTCAGACCAAACCACCCGTAAGGGATAATATGTATAGGTATACATAGTGTTGGCGAGTGACTCTGGTGCGACCTTTTTTGTGAATCTTTATAAAATGTTAGATATTTAAAAAGAAGGATGTCAATGTGTTATTACTTGTTGCCTTGGTCTAGGCTCCATCTGATTGTAATTTTCCTATTAGATATTTTAATTAAATAATAACGTTTTAATACGTGTTTTCCATCAACCTCACACATTATAATACAGTCCACACCCACCACGCTAGCTATCACATAGAGATAGACTATTTGACGTTATGGACGAATAGATACTATGGGCCATTTCATGAACTAGCCGAAATGATACTAGTTGTTATGATACTATGGACCTTTTGATACTTTAGACGAAATGATAAGATGGACTGGACCATATGCACCGAAAGGATTATAAACCTTATTGTGACAATGATGAATATAAAGTTTTACAAATAATGTAAGCCTGAATTGCAGTTCAAAAATTTGTACACACAGAGAAACTAAATAGAATGAACCTTAAGTAAAATAATAAATTATTCAATACAATATTGAATAAGTGACTGAATATACAGTGTGTTTTTTTAACCGGGAGAGTATGGGGTAATCCGAAACCATAGAAGATATAGGGAAATGGCCTTAGGAACCATTTACTCTTTTTTTGTGAAAAAAATTTTGATATAGAATTTTTTTTGGTCAAGCGCGAGTTGTCCACAGAAATGAGTCATTGTGAAAAAAAAAATTTTTGATGCGGTTTCGACTCATTTTCATACAGGGAATATTTCATTGTATTGGAAGAAAAAAATCTGAGCAGCAGAAGTTAGTCAAATTTAATAAAATGTTTCTCATGCAATTTTTGTACTTAATACTAATTTTTACCAACTTTAATAAAACTATTAACGAAACAAATGTTCAATATGATCTCCCTCTTGCTGAATACAGATACGAGCACGTTTTAGTACACCTCTTGTTGCCTTAGCCAAGGACATGTGATTAATGTTGTTCAAGTGATAAAGGACTGCCTCTTTTAATTCTTGTACAGTATTGTATCGAGATTCATACACTCGACCCTTCAGGTGGCCCCATATAAAAAAGTCCATCGGCGTCATGTCGGGTGAACGTAGTGGCCATTTAATAGGACCATGTGTACCCATCCAACGACCAGGAAAATGTTCATCTAAAAACCGTTTACTTGCTATGCTATTATGTGCAGGTGCACCATCTTGTTGGTAAATGACACTATTTAAATTACTTAAGGGAATGCTATCATCCACTTTATTTATGACACTATTCAATATCTGTTGATATTTCTCACTATTCAACGTTCCGTGGTAAATCTTAATAGCAAAGATTTTATTATGTAATACCGCACACCAGCAATTAAACGAAAAGCGGACTTGGTTATGGGTCTCTGTAGTTCTAAGTGGATTAGTACGTGACCAGTAATGATTATTTTTCCTATTGTACATACCGTTATTCGAAAAATTGCATTCATCTGTCCAAATAATCTGATTTAGAAAGGAATGGTTTCCAATCGATCTTGCTACAAACCAACGACAAAATGTTAATCTGCGGTCTGTATCTCCTGGAAGCAATGCTTGTACAAGTCGACCCTCTCTGTAACACTTATACTTGTGCTTCTTCAGTACCTTTCTTACAGTTGATTTATGCACACCGATATTTTCAGCAGCTTCTTGTAATGATGCTTTTGGATAAGCTTAAAAAAATCCTAAGATGGCAATAGTTATGAATTCATTCAATATTGTCGTTCGTCTCTTACGTTTAGGTTTAAAAGTAACCCTCTTGTCTTAAATTTTTAACAAGTTTTTCAATTACCTTGCGATTTGGTAGACTACGATCAGGATAGCGTTCCCGATACCACTTTAATGCATTAACTGAGCATCGATAATTTAAAAAATACGCTTCGATTAAATCAACTTTATGTGCATTGGATAACGCCATGATGAATCACAAACAAACTGATAATAAAAAATGAAAGTAACAAAAATAACAATGTTCGTTCGAAATTTGAATATTTTTTATTCATTTGAATCATAAAAGTCTTAATTAAAACCATGGAGGTCCAGTTCCAATTCTACAGTGCAAATAAAATCTCATTTTTGAATATGGAATGCTTTTTGTATGTGAGTATCGACTGTGATGCAGTAGATGGGTACTTTGAACTAACCTCTTGCATGAGAAACATTTTATTAAATTTGACTAACTTCTGCTGCTCAGATTTTTTTCTTCCAATACAATGAAATATTCCCTGTATGAAACTGAGTCGATACGCATCAAAAAAATTTTTTTTTCAAAATAAATCATTTCTGTGGACAACTCACGCTTGACCAAAAAAATTTCTATATCAAAATTTTTTTCACAATAAAAGAATAAATGGTTCCTAAGGCCGTTTCCCTGTATTTTCTATGGTTTCGGATTTCCCCATACTGTCCCAGTTAAAAAAAACACAGTGTATACAGGGTGTCCCACGGCTATGCCACATGGCGGGAAAGTATTTAAATTAATGTATATAGACAATTTTACTAAAGGAAGACTTCATTTCAATTTTAAAAGCAATCTAAACTGCATTCAAAGATTTAAAATTAGATTACCACACTTGGTAATCAAACGGGGTAAAGTCCGAAAAAATAACACCTGTATATGGCATCAATCGATAGTCATAAGGATATTTTTAACGAATATGGTAAATTAAATAAAAGGTAATCTAAACTTATAAATTCAATGGGACAAATTGGACAAGACCTTATTAACAATCTTTGAAGTGATTTTAGTCCACCGAAATTTAACATTTTTTTAGATATAGCAAAATTCAAAGAATGTAATTTCTTTTTTTATATATTAAGAGGGCTAAGTTAAATCCAAGTTTGTGAGGTCGCAACCCTAGTCCCTTGACCGCAATCTTGAAAATCGGTTGCGAATGGGTTTTACACTATATCGGGCAAACTATGCCCATTTTAAAATTAATTTAAAGGGGCAAAATAAATTTAAAATTAAATTAAATTTTCTACAACTTTGACTGTGTAACTTTAATTCGTAGAACCAAAGATAACAAAGTTAATAACGAAAATAGATAAAAATTTGGGGAACAAATGAACCAATTTTTATAATTAAAATTATAATGAATAACGGGATATTTACCATATTCATTATCTTCATCGAGTATCCGATATTTCGGCACTGTTACAAGTGCCATGATCACCGTTAATACCGTTAATAATTATAATTTTAATGTAAATGACCATGTCAATCTAAAAATTTTGTAAGTTTACATTTCATGGATTTCTTTTTATTTAAGTTACCATGTGTGTTAGACAGATTTTATCCTTATGATTGACTCTCGACGGTCTCTGTGGCGTAGTGGTAGTGCATTCGACTGCTACGACAGAGGTCGCGCGTTCGATTCAAGCTCAGTGCAAATAATTGTATACATGAATATGTCTATTTGCAGTGGTCTGGGTTTTTCTATGTATAATAAACATAACATAACATAACTTCACGCCTGTATCCCCGAAGGGGTAGGCAGAGGTGTATTACACACCCACGATTCGCCAGTTATGTTAAGGCCCCAATGTAGTAGGGGGCGAGCCTATTGCCATCTACCGGGCACATTATTAAGCGTGCGATAATTAACTTTTATTAATGCACACATAACTACGAAAAGTCAGAGGTGTGTCCAGGGCGATTTGGGATCGAACTCGAGACCTCGTCTCGGCAGTCCGTTACGTATGCCACTGGACTATCGCCGCTTACTTAGTGTTAATTGTTTTTAAAATTCAAATTAAGTCATCTTTCAGTAAAATTGTGTATCTACATTATTTAAGATACTTTGCTTCCATGTGACATAGCCGTAGGACGCCCTGTATATGTTACCGCCATCTGGTTAAATCAGTTAGTTATTAAACAACAAGGCCGTTCATTAAACGGCGGCATCCGATCAAGTGGCTGAAAAACAATCAAACAAGTCGTTGGTCGTAGCGTTTAACCAGATGGCTGAATGACTGGCTGACTGATGGTTTACTTGATTATTTCTCTACCTTAAACTCAGTGAGAGATGTCGGCGGACGAACTTCCTCTACTGTCATTAAAACCTTCATCGATATGCATGAATGAATGCTTTTGAGCTGGCCTTTTTTTCTCAAAATATCATCGATTTGATCAGTGCTTTGAACAGTGCAGTGTTCTGCGACGTCAACCCGGGCATGTCTGCACACTTACACGTACCTTCCATACTTGATAAGTCATTAATATACATCTAAATATCCCGCCTACTGTACATTATAATTTTTATACTTACATTTATCTAAGAAATCTTCACGTTCTCCTCTGAGGATTGTGTTAAGACGGTAACTGTGCGCAACAAACTCAGCCAAAGAATGTAGCACAACTAAGCACACACCAGCACGCTGGAATCTAATTAGAGAGACCAATTAAAAACATTAGTATCTAACAAAACTTTACAGCATTATCTTAAAAGCCATAACCAGTAGCTGATTACACGAAATGGCAAAACCAGTTGCGAGACTCTATGTAAACATATTTTCATTACTCATACTCTGAAAGTAGGTCTGAAGTTGCCTGAGGAGCGGGATGAAAGTAATACTTTGATCCCTAGAGAGAATCCCTTTCAACTGACAGCTGTCAAATTATTAAAAAAAACTAATTCTATTTTCACATTTTCAATGCACCAACCATGTACCAACTATCTATACAGCCACTCAATTACAGCGCGATGTAAAATTGAAATAAAATAAAGTTAACTATTGATTAAAGAATATATATTATTAAATAACCTTATTTTAGGTTAGGTTCAACAATTTCCTTAAAATAACAGATTTGGGCAAAATATTTACCATTTTTTTAAATGATGAAAATGAAAAATAATGGCTGAATAGCTGGCCGGCCACAGTAAAAAAAAAACAAACAAAATAGGCGGAAAAGCGGCAATTCGATCTTCATTTGTTTTTCGATTTGAAGGTTTTACTCATTTTTTCTTTAGCTAATTCATGTTTTTATTTTAACTTTCCTTGTATTCGTAATGAAAAGCACAGTGTTTACCTCGGGTTAAAGACTTATTTAGTCCCTCGAACTATTCGTCTCGGGACTAAATAAGTTACTTTCACCCTTGATAATAATAAAATATAATATAATTGTTAATAAAAATTGAGAAATATTCATAATCATTGATTTGTCGATAGTGATCAACTATATATGGCGCGTTTTCGACCGGAGGCACCGGTTGACCTGAAGTGATCCTGTGACCGCGCGCTCTCCGAGAAGAGGGCATCTCGAAAACGGTTCACCGTATGAAATTTTTTTTTAAACAAAATTTTTAGAGAATTTTGTATTCTACAATATTGATAATAAATACAAATAGCAAAAACCCATAGGAAATGAGATATTTACAAAAAAAAAACGCAAAAAAAAAAAAACGATTTTTGTGACCTTTGACCTTGAAATTTAATAGTTGCGTACACCACCCTACCATATGTAGGTTTTGAGACAACTTTTAGGGTGTCAATATACCAGTATTTACAGACTTACAGCTGGGTATCTCGATTTCCGAGGTGAACTTACTATAATGAGTGGACTACTTGTATTCGAAAAGTGTCGCTTTATTTCTCTATAAGTGGAAGCGAAATAGCTCTGTTCCGACAGGAACTTTTTAGCGGGCGGAAATGAGATTTAAATTTGGAACTTATTTCATTCATAGAAATCGAACGCAAATTGTTTGAATTACTGGCTGGTACGTGTTGGCTCCACGGCACGGGGACCCGCGCTAACTAAAAAGAAAAAAAACGAAAACGTGCGAATTACGTCTCTGTTCTAGTAATCAGTACATATTTTATTGTATTTTGCAATAAATAATGAGTTCTACGTCTAGTTATGAAAGTGACAATGCATTAACTCCTGAAATAATAACTATAGTTACGTCGTACAAAACTTATTAGCCACGAGCCCGGCAGAAATGTTTAAGGGCCTATGACAATTTCATTTTATGGAAAACAGAAAAGGAACGAAACCGTTTTCGGCATAAATATTTTTGGCCTATTTTCATGAATTGGCCAAAACTAAACAACCTTTTACCCTTTGGAGTATATACTCAATGCTTAAATCTACAGTAAAGACCACTAAAAATATTAAAATTGATAGCTACTCAAAATTACAGGCTTATCTGAAACTATCCGGACACAAACCAAAGAAATTAAAGTATTTTCTCATCAAAACGTTTCTTTACATGACGCGCCTCATAAGGAATTTCTCGCAACAAAATGTATGTTTGTATCTTTCATTTTTTCCATTGTAATCTATAAACAGTGTTTTAAAACGTACGTATTGTAACTATTTATCTGAGTTCCTTTCTGCTTTGTTACAGATGGCTTTAATATTCGGCATATATATAGCTTGTCGTAATAACGAGTTAATACTAAGTCGTAATAACGAACTTTATATAAAGTGTAGTGAATTTAACGGACACAAAAAAGAAAACGGCTGAAAGGATATGGCTGAAATTTGGCACAAGGAATTTTGAGA
The DNA here is from genome assembly GCA_946251805.1 of Cybosia mesomella. NCBI lineage: Eukaryota > Metazoa > Arthropoda > Insecta > Lepidoptera > Erebidae > Cybosia > Cybosia mesomella. Next base: position 19,997,016 of record OX276391.1, read on the forward strand.
TTTACTTTGAATCCTTCGCTTCGCTCATTGTTCAAAGTAGCGCCTCGCTGTAAAATTACTATTCTGCTCCCTTATCATACAATCTACTGTGGTCTGGGTGTTTGTAGGTATAATACATATGTATGTAAGTATATATTTACTAACGGAAATGTATTTAAGTTTATTCAGAACATTAGCATTCTGAAACCAATTGTAGAAGGTAGTTAAGCTATGCTTACTTTCGAGTTGAGCTATATTACTTAATATTGTTTTAATGAATAAAGCTGAAGTTCTCAGGGTTTATGAGAGTACCAAAGTTACCTCGCTACCTTTTCTTTTACGCTTGCATTTTTCCTCCCTCTTTAATTCTACAGTTGGTAAATAGTGACACTTCCAAAGTTGCAAGCGCTTATAGGCCACCGTAATTTGGAACCGTTAAATGGCAATGTACCCGCCATCTCCATATGGGATGGCCAGTCGGAGACCAAGGCTCTCAAATTTGCTCTCTCGAGTTACTGCACCGTTTACCAGGCGGAGCTTCAGGCGCTGCGCAGAGCGGCGTGCGAGGTAGAGCGGCACAGTGCAGTTGTGTCGGGCATCTTCTGTGACAGCAGGGAGGCGCTCCTTAGTGTAGTTAATCTGCACTCTTTCACCCGGCAAGAGTGTCTCTCTCTACTGGATCAAGGCCCATGTGGGCCTAGAGGGGAATGAGAGGGCGGATTGGCTCGCTAGGGAGGCCGCCTTAAAACTTAAAAAAGCTCCCGATTATGACCTGTGTCCTGTATCATACGTCAAGAGAGTCCTACGGCGGGGCTCCCTTGACGAGTGGAACAGGCGCTACAGGAGCGGTGAAACAGCAGCCACCACCAAAATGTTCTTCCCCTGCACCGTGGAAGCTTATGGGACTGTTAGGAAGTTAACCATCAGGGGCCCAACTACCCAGATATTCACGGGGCACGGTGGGTTCTCCGAATAGTTGAATCGCTTCAAGTGTAAGGGGGACCCATCGTGCGCCTGTGAACCTGGAGTTCCCGAATCAGTGGCCCATCTACTATTTGATTGCCCCATTCACATCCTAGATAGGCTGCACTTAGAAAGCGGCACCGGAATAAAAGTGGATATTCATGGCATTCCGATATTAATAAAAGAACATACCGAGCGTACACTCCAACTTGCGGAAAAAATTTTTAGGCTAACAAACGGAAGAAACAAGACGTAAAGGTATGCTAACACACTATCTGGGCATAGTGTAGTATAGCATAGATGTAATAACCGATGTTAAAATAGTGTTGTCCTCAAATAAAATTGAAGATATGTTAGTATAAGAGTTAATAAAATAAAAATGTATTAAGTGCCATTCTACAAACATGTACTAGAATAAGAATTAATTATAAGTCAGTGTAAACGATTGTTTTATAAATAAATAAATAAAGATAAAAATACAGCTGGGTAGGAAATTAGACTAGGTACACACAATTCCCGTATGCCCTCGCTCCCGTCAGAGAATGGAAGGATGTATGAAAGTGCGAGAAGAATAAATGATAGAACTGGAATGATAAAGAGAATCAGAATGAAAGATGATAGCATAGGATTTAACTGTAACGCGTTTTATTAAAATTTTGAAAACAGGCTCCGCAATATGCAGAAGTGCAGGTAAAAAAAAAATGGCAATGTACTGATTTACTATCTTAGTAGAATAAAAAGTCAAAATTTACATTTAATAAACCGATTAACGAACCCCACAGACAATATATTTCTATTGTAATTAATTACATTGCAGTACTCAAACAATAGAGCTGCTTGAGGAAATGTATAAGTCGGCATCACACGAGACCCATCTCGGGTGTTGTAAGATTTAGAGGCACCGTTAACCGCTTCGAACGCGTCGTGCACTTGTTTGCCACCATAATGAAAATAGTTAACAAGAATGCTAGTATAAAATCGCATTACAAATTGTGATCAACAAATATAAAAAATCCGTTCCCGCAAGGGGAACGCACAGGTAGATTTCGTGAAGCAATTAACATTATTTTATGTAGAGAACTACGGACTTTAAACAGTTAAATTTTTTTTTCTCGAAAACGGTAACTTTTCAAACATTTATTTTAGACTTAAAAATGGCCTATCGATTAAAAATGTTTCCGACGCCAAGAATGTTCACCGGTTAGAAGTTGTGATTTTTTTCCCGAAAAATTTTGGTTTTCCCCCTCCACTTTTAGTTAAAGTTTTAATCTTATAGGTTTTTAATTAAAAGTTGTTGGTATTCATGTATACTATGGGATAAAATTAGAACGGTTTGAATATCTTTCATGGAACGTGAAATTTTGAGGAAAAACTGATTTCACAAAAAGTGAGGCCCTACCGTCCCCTTAGGCCGGATTCCACCCATTCACGAACTTAAACTAAGTTTACACCCAAGCAATTTTTGACCGCAGTTTGAAAGCGATCGGGGCAAAAATGCGACCGTGAGAGTGCCGCAAATTTTGGGAATTTATACATACATATATATATAAATATAAACTTTTTGACCAGTGGTCATTTCGGACTCAGGGGGTCATAACTAGACCTCCTATGAAGAATGTTTTTTAAAATTCGGCAGTAGTCAAGAAACCAATAGGTAGATCGATTTCATCGAAATCTACCTAATTGTAGTGTAGAAAAGAGCAAATTCGATAAGATCTCACATACCTACATAATTATAAAAACGAATACACACCTTGTTGGATACAACTCAGGCAACATGTTATGTTCTGCACTTTTTTGTTAAGTTTGTAAGACTGCCATATAATTGTGGAAGATGTATGTACCTTTTTTTTTCGTGCGGGATTCCCTTCGGATACCCCCCGCCGGCCAGCGGGGCGGTTTTGTCGGGCTTGAACCGACTAAAACCGCACGCCGTCTCGGGTCTACAGATGCCGGGGTGTAAGGTTGCCCATAGAGCATATCCCTCGCACCCCGACTGACCCTGGGCAATCTCCGATTTCGAGATGGCCCCCTCGGGTTTGGGAACCACGGTGTCCCCGTCTTGCCCCGGTTTGGGGGAGGGGCGCTAGTCGCCCCACCGAACCGACCTGCTTCTGCTGGGGTGACAGGCGGCCTCACCCGCCACCCCCAGGCTTGCGCTCATGGAGGACGGAGGTCGTTAAGCGACCTCCGGCGCCTGAGTCGCCTGCGACGCGCGGCGAGCATGTTGCGGGCTCGGCGGGCCGGGCGCATGTATGTACCTACTAATGGGATTGAAATAAGCATAAATAGGACAATTTGCGAATTACACTTACTTGAAGCCATATGCCAATGCGACAAAGGCAAATGCCGCCGCAGCGTGTCGGATGCGTCCCACCCACTCATCCTTCTTAATGCGTTGGAAATACAATTCAGGAATAGTGTGGATCCAGTAGGCAGCTTGCACAACCCACCAAAGCTTCAGGAGGAAGCTCATTGGGTGGTTGGGATAACCTACAAGATATAAAAAAATATAGCCTTGCTCATCATCATTATCATCATCATCAACCTATGCTAGTCCACTGCTGGAGATAGGTCTCCCCTAATGAGCGCCATAGGAATTAATAATGTAACTATAGGCACATTGGTAAAGCAGTTTTCTTATGATATGGTACCAACTTTGTAGGTAGTAACACAATTCAACTTGTGTAAGTACTTTTATATATTGAATTTTGGCATAGAAGCTACTAATTATTAGTCTATAGTTTATATAATATTTTAGTTTATATATAATAGTTTCCTTAAATCACCGTCTAGATATAACCCTTACCGCAGGATTAAAATGTATTACTTTAAATCATTCTAATGGAAGAAACCATAGTAATAATACTTGAACATAACTGTTCGCGTCAGTAGCACAGTTGCCACTTTTCTTGTGAAGGTGTCCTAAGAAAATATCTCAATTTACTTTGTTATAGATATAGATTTAACTGAATCATACCAAAGTCAGATTTCACTTTCACACTTACAAAGTAAAAAAGAATAAAGAGACTAAGCATGTATACTTAAACATACTTAAAAGTCATGCCATAGATATTATTATCGTGCAGATATAAGATGTCCTCATTTGTTATAGCTCATTGATAATAATAACACCAGCAAATTGCAAGTCTTAACATATGAACAACACATACAACACAACGTCTTGATACTTAAATACAACTAATGTGGAATGCAGCATACACTAACAGCTGGGTACAAGCCACAGTTATGCCTACCATATCACTTTAGGCATTATCTGATTATCACCACCACCCTTAATCCACCTTGTATAGAACACTCTTAACCCATTTAAATGGTTTTAATCGAAATTCATTCCTTAGTGAGATTGTCCAAACAAACCAAGTTGAGTAAATAACAGGTTTCATGAAACAGTTGATAATTACATAAATGTAATGGAAGCAAATAAAATTTAAATGAATAATAAAGTTTAATGAAATAACAAACATTTTTACCGGTGATTTCACCTGCGTATAAGCTAAACATGGCTAAATTTTATTGATTTATTTGAGAAGTTGTGGATATAAAGTAGACTATGTGGGTTTTCAGGTACCAGAATACCTGATTGTCAAACTTTTTTAGGAGCACTTTAGAATTTTAGTCATGAGAGGAGTTATCCAAACCAAATTGCACAATGACTAGTATGAAACAAGGCTTTCACCAAAAATTCGAATTTTGTATGATGGAAGTTATGGAAACATGCATATTTGTATATAATGCTAACAATAATTGTCTCATTCATTAGTATAAATGATAAGCTATCACATTATATAATCACCAATTCATCAATTTCATAACATGAAAACAAAAATGATAAGAAAAATGAGATAGAGCAAGTATTTTTACATAACATACATAATAAGAGAATAAATGTATTTGTGCAATTATTTATGACACCTTGATAAGCTTCATAAAAAGTTATACAAAAATAAATTTTGAATTGGTTTTAAGCAAATGCGGGGGAAAAGAATGCAAACAGAGTGTTATACTTTCCAGTGGCCACTGTGTTCAAAATTATAGACTTAATATTTTATTAAGTAGTATTATTATTAGTAGTAGCATAACCAGTCATGTAATTCCCTAATAATATTACGGCGAATAATTATAATAAAATAATATTGAAGTATGTACCTAATTTAATTGTTTTTACATAATATAGTGACAACTTTTAATCCCTACACAATACCACTTTAACATTTTGATGTTTTTCATTAAAAATAGATACAATAATCTATAACTACAAATGCAATGTTATAATAGTCAGCATTAATGCAAATATGTAAGTGTGAAAGTGTGAATACATTTGATCCCAACACTAGATGCTGGAAAATGTAACTGTTTTCTTTGAGCGAGTGATTTATTGTATATTTTAATTTCACTGAGACATTCCAAGATTTTTTTTTTAGAATTGTTATTAATAGGGTAGGTAGATAAATACATATAATTAGGCAGTTTATAAATTTTTTTGGATGTGCATTTCCACATTTACTTTTATGATTAATGCAACAGTTACTGATTGATTCTGAAGCCGCTGTCAAAAGTGAAATAAATGCTTGGATAGAGTATAGTTTGTTGTATACCAATCTCTTCCAAAATATTTTTTGTTTCAGTATAATGCGATGTAGGTATTTTGAAGTTAAGAAAAACTGACTCTTGGTACTAGCCATTCAGGGAAAGTGGAAAACATGGACCACATATACATTAGAAAAAAATATACATGTAAATCTACATTCTCATACCACAATTCATTGTTCTTCATGTTCTGAGTATATTCTGCAGACTTCTAGTCTCAGCACTCAATTTTTATTTAATCTTAGATACAAGATTTAAGTCCCTATACTGATCATAGCACTAGATGAAGTATGGCTAGTTACTAAATGCAGTAAAATTTAAAATTGAGCTTACCATCCCAAAGTTGAGACACATTGAAGATGAAACCTTCACGGAGAATAGCATCACCACCCCAAAGAAGGGTGACTAAGTGGAACACAACCAACTGGCCAGACTCATTAAGTGCACTCAGTCTTGATTTGGACAGATGGAACTTCTTTGAGATTTTCTGAAAACAAACAAATAGCTATTAAAACCTAATAATTAGTATTCTTTGGCATAAACAGTTAAACATTTTATTTGATTGTAGGTAGTTTGTTTATAAAACATATGGTACAGTATTATAGTTTCTTTACTCACATCTAAAAGGTACTCCTGTAGAATTGCATGCATCACAATGCAAACCAATGAGTAAAAGAAAACTGCACATGCATCTTTCCATCCAGCTTCATAGAAGAAGGGATCGCCTTTTGGCGCCTCTCTGGTTGGCTCAAGTCCACTGACATTGTGGTGAAGGCTGATGAATAAACTCGCTATGGGACTTGTCGACTGTAAAATAATAATTAAACATTAGACGGATAGTATTCAATGGAAAACTATGATTTCAACTCAATAGCAGCGGTGCCAGGCTTACGTGGCATCCATTCTCTACTCACCTGTACCATCAGTCCGACCAAAAACACCATTACAACACACGACACTATGTCCGCATGATTCTGAATAACGAACTCATGACTAAAAATTGGTGGGTTCTTGTTAGATTTTCTTCCAATCGCAGGTTTAACACCCATTTTCCCGGCGATAACCTATGTCTGAAAATGTCCTTTCTGTTAAGACAAAATTGAATGTAACATATAACTTAGTAAATAAAAATTAACTAATTTTATATTTATTATACATGATAATGAACACATCGTACCTGTTAGAAAACGAAGTTCAAGAAATCAGAATAATAATATTTCTTGAATACCTCTGACAGGAATTCAATCGACGTGACACTTTCACTTGCTACGCGGTGAAACGTCAACGTCGTTTGTTGATTACGGAAATACGAAAGTTGTTGTGTTGGCAGTTGAACGCATCAATCACCGAATTTATTAATATAAAAATCAGTTTCTAATAAAGTTACAAAATAAAAATTCTGTTTTAATATGTTTTATGTTAAAACCTAATTAAGGTAAAAAACTATATGAGAAATGTTTACAAAAAGAATAGTATAGACGTGTATTTGTTTTAATCAATTCTAAAAGATTAAAAAATTATTTTGTAAACTGTGGTCGAAAACTGTTTTTGGTTTCAACATCCGAATTCCTTTGGACGCCAGCAATGTATCTTTTTTTTTCGTGCGGTAAATCACCACCACCTCCTTCTCGAGCATAACATGCTCGCAGAAGGAGGCGGCCCACGCGTTCGGGCTTCGCACCATTGCCGCAATCATACTACCGAGCGAGAGGACTTCCACCCCGATGGCTGCCACGAGATCACGCCTCGGCACCTCCCACGCCGGGCATCTACCAGGGTGTGCAGCCCTGAGTCCTCACTTGCGTTGTAGTGATGGCACTCAGGCGTTGGCTCCTCTTGATCTGATGCATGGGTCCACTGGTAGGGGGTTACCGGAGATCACCTGCTGCAGTCGGGACTTACTGCTGCTATTGCAGTGTGGCCTGCGCTTGGTTACCCAAGTCGTTCCTTCCACCCAAGTCGTTTCTTCCACAAGCAATGTATCTCAGACGGGGCCACCGAACTTAGGCTGACAACCTCTTTGAATAACTGCGTAACTGAATACGTTCATAAAATTGATTGAGAACAACATTTTATAATTCAAAATACTAGGCAGGTCACTCGAATTAGAATAGAAACGAGTAGAATTGTCTAGATGTTATGTATTTATTTAATTTTAAACATTTTTTTATCAATGTAACAAAGTAAAATTATCACTGAATCCGACCCTGTCCAACAACTGACAGCTAATACGTCAAAATTGTTAATATTTCTAACTCGTTCGTTACCATGGCGAAGAGTGACGACTGGGTTGAAACTTTGGTTCAATCCCATATGTATGGTTGTGTGAGTAACGTGTACGTACATGAAAAATAAAGGGATAGCGCATAATTATTACCAAGTGACTAGAAAGAAAGAAATCGTCCGTCATATCATAGGCAAAAAGTATTCCATCTGTTATCATATACTGAACATCCACGACGGGACTTGAACCCGCGACCAGGATCCTTACAGAATCCCTTACAGGGGGAATACTCTGACCAACTGAGCTATCTGGACACATGCTAGGTATTCGTCTCGAGGCGACTCGTTATCATATAATCATAAGTCTGTGATTTATGCAAAACAAATCTTTGTGGAGGAGTAATTAACACTATTTTAATCGCACTCCTTTTCACTAAGTGACATGATAAGAAATTACAGAATCTCAACTCGGGATGTGTGCATAACATAACACAACATAACATAAACTCACGCCTATATCCCCGAAGGGGTAGGCAGAGGTGCTAGCACCCACGTTTCGTGTGTGCTGCACGAGGATGTGTGCGCCTCTCTAAATTCATAATCAGAAATATTTTGGTACGGCATTCAGAACGCTCGTCATTTTATTATGTCAGATCGACCTGATAAGTTCATAATCTAATTTATTCAAAATGTGTGTGGAACCAGGTACACAATTACGTTGTATGGAATTCCGGCCGTTCTGAAATTCCATGGAGCAATTTATTGTCATTATAAAATTCCTGTAGGACGCCCACCGGCCAAATGGGATGACGATCTGCGAGACTCCGGGCAGATGCTGGATGCGGCAAGCCGCAGACAGGGCGCTATGACGCTCATTAGGGGAGACCTATGTCCAGCAGTGGACTAATAGAGGTTGATGATGATGATGACGATAAAATCCCCAATCCTGGGACATTACCTTTTGCATACCATCAGGCGAGGTAACGTAATATGGCGGCAGGGGAACCTGTCAGAATACCCCTGGGCCTCGAATGCCTCGATCGACATTGTCGGTGCTTTGCAATTGATTCATTATCATGATACCAACTTGTAGCGGCAAGGAAATTTAAACAAAAAATTCTAATAAACTTTTATTTCAGCTTTAATAACATATTTTCATATAGGTTACTTTGATGTAATATGTGAATCAATATTTAAAAATACTGTTTAATGTACTAATCTCGAATCAATTATTTTTGCTTACAAGCCTAATTTCTTAAAAAATACCTAATTTCGGTTATGAATTACTACCTCATAGTCAATTGAAACAGATATCAAAATTCTATTCATAAAATTAAAAATCTGCAGCTATAACATAAACTCCAAATAAATTATATTCAACCTATGCACTATAATAAATAATGACATATATGCCCAAGTTAACAGTCTGTCCACAGCCACTCGGTTTTTAATCGGTGTAATATATTAAAACTAACGAAACACTGGCGTTGTATTACTCTACGTTGATAGGTAAGTTAGATATTTCAAATATTGGTCTGTCTGTGGTAATGATGGTATCGATATTACTGCTAATATTATTACTAATACCGATATTATGTTAATCACTTATCTAGAAGCATATTTTATAGTCATACATATTTTAGTATACTCTACGAAGTTAAAAAAGTTAATACTTTTAAACAAAGCTCTTTATTTAAAAGTACCTAATTCATTATTAATATAATTATACCTATTTAGAAAAGTAAAATAAAGTCTCAATGTCTATGCCATTTACTATAAAGACATAGGACAAGCTGTCTTAAGTTGGCAGGCGGAAATCGATATTTTAATGATTTTTTTTCGGCTGGACCAACTGTTCTTCATTATTCGATCAAAAATTTTTAAGAGTCAAATTGAATTTTTTCTTTTTTAATGAACATTTTATCGATTTTTTTTTTTTTTTTTATTGGGCAATTGATTTAGCCAAAAAATTAATATAAAGTTGATTCCCCCCCTCCCCCAGTCAACCTTAAAAAATAGATTAAAGATTTATCTATTTATTATGTAATAGATTTAGCCAAAAAATAAATAAAAATTAAATTTGCTTCGAAGAGTTAAATTGTATTTTTAATTAAAAGACAAAAAATTGGACTAAATTACATTTTTGGTGGAACAATTAAGAACAGATGACGATTGTTTTACCCAAAAGAACTAATATAAAGTTGATTTTCCCCCGCCAAATTTAGAGGCTAGATTAAATTTTTTTTTAAGGAAAATCGGTGCAAACATTTTTTGTTCGTCAACTGTTCCTCAGCAGTTGACGAACAGTTGATTAAGCCAAAAAATGAATTAATAATCGATTTCCCCCGCCAACTTACGACAGCCCATAAGATATGAATAAAATATAGAGATTATTATAACATCTAACATCATATGTCAATACCTATTGAAATGACACTATGGCACCTATTTTACAGTTTCGAGAGCACAAATTGTCTCACAATTAGAACAATGTAAATCAGTAATACTTAACATTTTTCTCGTTGACGGCCAGTTTGAACTGTAAATAACCAGTAAGATATCGTCATTTCCACATCTCTCTTATTACCTTTGATGGGATACTTTTTCTAAAAGTATGCTCTTTCCCTCCCTGAAATCCGATTGTCCAACCTCGCAGGCAAGTAATGATCTTGCCAGCTTTAACGTGACAGAAACTTAACAATGTTATTACGTCTGTACAAATCAACTACGCTTCGAATTGAGCACACTTCACGTCATGTATTTAATTGGTTGGGTGGAAGATAAAACTTATTAAAATCGTGAAAGTAAGAACTGGTGTAATTTTTACCGCTCTTTTACTATTTACAACAACAATTTATTTCAACTATAGAAACAACCCTATTGATCACGTAGAACATATCTGTCTAAAAGGAACAGAATCTGAAGTATAGATTAGGAGTATGTTTGTAATGATGCAGGTCTAGTTAAATAACTCGGGAATAATGAAGGCTGTACAGTGTTGAGTTATGATTGCTTTACTTTTTTTTATTGAAGGGCTTTATTGCTTTGTTGCCACATCGCCCCGCGATGACATACAATCATGGTACACAAATCAGCTTTTATAATACAAATCTAAATCTAAAACCTAATTCTGTTAATGATATACTTTAATCGTTGATATACAAAGTTTTGTCTATGGATTATGTTGGGTTTTTGGATGATTGGTTTTGACAGAATAAAGAGTTGTCAAGATCCAAGAGTCCAAGAGAAAGTTGTTGAGATACACAACTTGATTTATTAACATGAAATAAAATAAGACTTAATAATTCAAAGTGGACAAAACACGTTGGATCAGAGCAACTGGCTCACCAGTTCGTTCAATGGACGTCTCAAGCAGTCCTTTAATTAATTATTTTGATAAATATGTGTTGGATTTATGTTTTTTTAAATATTTTCAGAATCGATCTCTCCTTGTTCAACTGTCATGTACATGCCCTCTTCTTCGTATGTCGAATCGTGCTTAGCCAAAATGCGGAGCAAAGGACGGAGTTTCATCCACCATTGTTGCTTGGGAATTCTTTGACTGCAAATATAACAAAACCTTATGAGTGGTTTGACCATTAGATTTGATTGAACCCTAAATCTTTTTCTCCCTACATTTTTCAATGCGGAATCGACTTATGCCGAGTGCGTATCATCATAATAATCGTATTAACCCGACCCGGCATTGCGTCGGCTTCGACAATCTGGGCGTTGCCGGCGCAATTCAACAATTGTGTTGAAGACGTGACATGAAGAGGTGACATGTCGACGACACCGATGTCCTTCGGTGCCGTCCGAATGCAATCGGCAAACTATCGCACTTAATGTCGTACACATAAGGGTGTTAACGACGTATTAAAGCCGATTCCGCATCGACAGATGTAGAGAAACCCTAACCTGAAAATATCTGGGTTAATTATTACAATTAAAATTATTGCGATGCTAATTCCATAGGCAATCTCTAAGTAACATATTCGTTATTCGTAAACAGAATAACTTAGAACTCATATCGTGGGACCTCTAGCTATAAATATGCCAACTTACGCGAAATTAGTTTGTGTCTTCAAATCTTCAAGAGGCGTAAACTTGTATTGTCTCTTAACGACGCCAAGCAGGCAGACAGAGTCTGGAGTATTGGCGGGGCCCTTATGAATAGTTTCAACCAGCCAGTGAAGGCATTTAGCAGCCATCTTTGTACCCATATTGCGGTCAAAGGGAGTTGGGGAACCACCTTGTTGCATATGACCTGTAAAATAAATAAAAGAACTCCTTTATCTAAGTGGCAAGTGGCAAAATTACATCGGAGGAAAGAAGTAGGTATATGTAGCCGCGTCGGCACTCGCACATTAGACAATTATACCTATGTCACGGGAACTTCCCAAACGAACTCAAAGTGCAACGGCAACTATGCAGACTCAGAAAGATTTATTATTTGTAAATTACACAAATAATAATTATTCCATGTCGGGATCGAATCTATAACAATAGACACGCAGTCTCAGTACTCATATCGAATCAAATAAATAGTAGCTATTTATGAGTCACTACACTCACTACAATTTTATGTTGTGTGATGGTGATTATCCAGATTCTCATGATTGAAATCAGAAACAGATGATAAAATTATACTTTTACAAGCCTTCAAATAAACGAGCTAAAACAGAATTTACAATTTTTGTTTGGAACGACGAAGCTCACCTTAGTGGGACTGTAAACATAATTCGTGACTTTTGGGTGTTAAGACTTTAAGATCTGTCTACCAGGGATATACAGGTATGAATACATAAAAACTGTGAATAATAAATGGATATTCATACCTAACACATTCATCCTAGCAGTAAAAAGCCCCTTGCCCTCTTCAGAATAAAGACGATAAATGAAATCAGTGTTGTAGTTATCATTTGCTTTCTCATTACGCAGGATAAGACCACGTTGGATGCCCCCAGTCATCTTTGATGCAATGTGGTACACGTCCTGTTGCAAGTCTTTGATTGAGAACTTTTCTTCGTAAATGTAGGCTGCGTCAGCGCCACCGGCTAAGCCTGATAAAATAAACAAGTAAATTTGATTATACTCAATAATACAACAGTCAGAGTATTCTTCCTAGAAAGGACTTGGTATGGATATAAGTCCCATGACCTGTATTGATTTTATTTATTTACCTAACAAACATACATCATTACAGGTTATACCTGATGAGCTAGATAGTGTTATACATAACAATTACTAGGGAAGAAATATTATCAAGTGATGAAATCTGACAAAAGCGAGTTCTCCAAGCATTGCATGACTAATATTTTAAAAAAAAGTATTATTACCTGCCAAGGTAGCCAAGTAGCCGCAGTAACCACCCATTGTCTCAATAACGAACACTCGTCGTTTAGTTCCCTAAAGTGGCATTCAAAGTATAAGTAAATTAAATTCAAAACATATAAAAGGTACTAGCTGTTGCCCACATCTCCGTCCCCTTGAACCCGGCTGATTGCGACTCTCCTGTGAATCATCCATCATCATCAACATTCAACTATCCAAACTCGCATTTATCATAATACTTAGATCTTCAACCAATATGCTAATTTAAATCTTTATTTTAAATGCACATAAAAAACTTATCTACCTTTAATTTATTTACATCAGTTAAAATATTTTCATAAAAAAAATTGATATTGCACATCAAATTAACCAGAGCGTACTAACATAATTCTCACACATTATAACAATCGTCGCGGGAGTGAGAGAAGTGAGCTCGTGGACATCGCGTGCCCCGAAACAGATAAATTAGGTAAATTTAGCCACTGCGGGACCTCTGCCGCACCGTTCGTGTTAGGATATTATAGATATTGCAGAAAGAAATAGGAGCCCCGGGTAGCGGGGATTTCGCAACCTACATCATACATTCATAAAAAAGTTCCACTTTTCAATTACTAAATTACGAACTCAAATTGTTCATAAAATAATAATATTTTGATGTAACTATTTAGCTTTGCAATCAGTGTTTTTGATTACGAATGGGATTTTGTTAAATCAAACGGTCATAAAATCACACACACAATCAAAAAATCAAGTCAAACGCACCTGAGCAGATTGGCGGATACGGTCGCAGATCTCAGTGATTTCATTGAGCGCCGTATCGGAGCCAAGCGAGAAGTCCGTACCGGGAACGTTGTTACTGATGGTCGCCGGAACAACTACCATTGGGATACAGAACTCTGGGTACTGGGTTCGGCCTTCGTAAAGCTCTAGACCAGCTTGATAAGCCTGAATAAAATATAGAATATTAAAATAAATAAAGTCAAATAATCATTGTCGGTCACAGTAGGAAGGCTAACGGACAACAAAGCGTAGCTAGGGACGGAACCGCAAGAGGGGCGGCCCTGGTGTTGCACACGTCCAATGGCCGCTGTAAACGAGTCTCATCAGGTGGCCCATGTGCTTGTCTGCCACCTAAGTTGTATAAAGAAATGTATTACCGAAATATTATAATATAGCTCTTATGTTATCAAGCAGTATACAAGGCTATAAGAAGGCCGTAAAAATATTCCTACCATGCTAGGTACTTATAATTTTTATAAGCCTTTATAAAAACTAAGTTTAATATAAAGTGGCATCCAAATATAAAAAGTAGCTAATCGGTACTTGCTAAACAACTAGGGTTGCACGGAATTTTCATCAAACTTTTGTTCAGTAAATTGATCTATGTCACCCTAGCAGCGAATGTTAGTATAAGGTTTATATAGGGTGACCCATATAAACCTTAGACTGACATTCGCAATAATCGAAAACGTATATTTTCTATACGGATTTTATGTTATTCTTAGTTTTCCCAACATCAAGTAGAAAAATAAATATATTATTATCGATCTAATACTACTTACCTCAAATCCACCAATGATAAGCAGACCTTGAATATTCAACTTCTTAATGCGAGCAGCGATTTCGCCTTTTTTATCACCTGGGAGCGTACGCTTAGTGCCCAAGAAAGCTCCTCCCTGAGCTACCCAGCCAGTTACATCAGACCTAAAAAAAAGAAACTTGTTATTAAAAATAAAAATTAGTCTATTGATACAGTTACCAGTTACTACACAAGTGAAAGTAGGTCTCTATTTGTGACTCTGTATTTTAAGAGGGTAATTAATTAATTAAAGTAAAAGTAGTTATACTTATTCGTTTCAAGAATTAAATTTTCTTTCTGTTTATCAAGGCTCAGTGGCGTAACTATAGTGTGGCACGGCTGGTAAAATGACGCGGGCCCCAAACCGGATGTACCCGGCCCTGAGCCGGCGCTTGGCCGCGAGCTCAAAAGTATTCTACGACATTCTACGACATTCTACACAGCGCTTTCTAGACCCAAAGTAAGCATAGTTTAACTAGCTTGTGTTATGGGTTCCAGAATGCGGATAAACATACTTATATACTTTTTTCTTTTTTTTGGAAATACATACATATTATACATAGAAACACCCAGACCAATGCAAATAGACATATTCATGCATACAAATATTTGCACTGAGCGGGAATCGAACCCGCGCCCCCTGTCGTAGCAGTCGAATGCACTACCGCTACGCCACAGAGACCGTCAACCTAACAATTTTAACAAAATTTTGTAATTTTGTAAACTTTATTAATTTTATATTCTCATATCAATTAAAGTTAGAGGCATCACGCATATAGGTTAACTGAAGACATTTAAACGCATTCATAAGAAAAGGCTGTGGATCAATTTTAAAACGATCCATTAGTTGTTTTATTTATTGTTGCGGTACTTTAGTGCCACAAGCACGTGATGCATTATATTGATAAAGTAGGGCTCAAAATAGAAATCTGTAATGTATCTTACATCGTGCATCACTAACGGGAAATCCCGTATTTCAATTATTTTCTTAGGGGAATCCCGTATTTCAATTATTTTCTATACGGAATTCAGTATTTGATGGCTCTACCACACATTCTTCGTTTCATTGTGGTCAATCTTTCGTAGTTTTTGTTTTATTGTATCTGCTATTATTTTAATTTAGCTTTAAAGGGACTCTAAAATAACTTTCTGAAGTAACATTTTCATAATGAGAATTAGTTTCATATTGCAGTACACTGTGTTTCGTTAATACTTTTACCAGTCCATCTTGACGATATTGCCGCTGATAAAGCCCTCAATGCCGTCATGAATACCGAGCACGGTGTCACCGCGGTAAATACAGTTGCGTACGAAGGATCGCACGGCCGCATTCATACCGCAAGCGGGCGCGCCTACATGCATCACAGCCAAAGTTAACCCCTCCTAAACAAAAATAAAAATTTTTTTGTTAAGGCCCATTTACACGATTTCAAGTTTCTAGCCTGTTGCATACGATAAAATTAATAATACTTTTTATTGTAAAGTAAAGTAAACAATACAGAATACAAGGTAGACAATACACATTTGGTGAACAAAGGCGAGCTAACTGTAGTCTGATTGTTAACAAAACTTGGAAACCCTGTCCCTTAAACTAGGTAATATGTACTATAAGGGAAAATTGAAGCAATAAATAACTTGCATACTACTAGGCAATTTTTACATGTTGTTGGTATAAATAACACATACAATAATTTCTTATGCAATTATTGTATTCAATTGGATTCTCTCTTCATTTGCAAACATGAGTGCCGTAACCCATACCCATAGAATCTTTTATCTTTTTCTTTGCCCCATGATAGTGCGTCTTTAGAATTCTTATTTTGTTTATTATTTCCTTAGGTCCGAAGCCTTCAACTCCAGATTCTCTACGCAAATGCACTATTTTGTGCCACACAATTCTTGTAATTTACATTTTCAGTATACTGATACAGTCTTATTCATAAAAAGTTATGGGAGGTTTATAAGACTGCTATAAGGTGATCGTCGAAAATTTGTATTCATAACAGCATTTTAGCACTAATATGCTCTATAAACTCTCGATAAACTTCATATAAGTTATGGAAGGCAGGAACCTACTATAGCCGTGCCATAAAGCAATATTAGGAGAAAAGATGGCCGACCTGCGCAACAGCTGATGTGTTTGACAGCTCTGATTAGCATCGTTAGATACTTTGTTCGCATTACTTTGGTGAATCATTGAATATATCTCTAATATCTCTGATTTGTTTCCAGACAATCACAAGCCTTTATTATTATTATTATTACTTATCTAGGTTAGTTACTTTGTGGAGTTTGTGGTAAATTTATTGCGGCAGAGTGTTTATCAGTGTCTAGTGCCTAGATGTACTTGAAGCTATTGAAAATATTGGGAATCCGCGACCAAAAGTTTATCGACTATAAATTTATTAGGGAGCCATGAACAGTTCATGGCTCCCTAATACCGAAAAGCATAAAAAGGCTATTACATCAAACAAATCTGCGATGACCTGCAAACCTCTGACATCAACATTTAAACCAATTTTGACAGTAAAAAACAAAAATTGCCGAATTGAAAATAGCTGCATTTATTGCGGAATAAATGCAGCTATTTTCAATTCATTACAAACCGTAAACCATATGATCGAGATACTTCCGCAGATAGACCCTTCATCTCAGGCGATTTCCAATCTTAAACTTCACCGTACAAAATGTTCGATGCTGATAAAAAATGTGCTTGGCCCTTGCATGCTACAAGACCTAATAGAGGAAATTGGCGATAGTCCATACTCTATTATAATTGACGAGAGTACGGATCTGTCTACCCAAAAAGTACTCTGCTTCATTATGATATTACGATTTTTTTCCGTAAAAAAAAGGCAAATTTTAACTTCTTTTTACAGAATTATCAAAGTAATCGATGCTGATGCGACAAGTTTGCATGGTGCCATATAAGCTCAGCTCGAAAAAGATGGCTTGAGTGTACAAAATATGGTAGGGATTGGCGTTGATGGTGCGAGCGTCATGGTTGGGAGATATCATTCCGTTTCCAGCTTGTTTAAAAAAGACATAGAGGACGTAATCGTTGTGAAATGTGTTTGTCACTCACTACATTTGTGTGCCGAAAAAGCATCAGAGTCATTGCCCCGGCAATTGGAGTTTTTAGTGCGAGAGGCGCACAATTGGTTTTCGTATAGTCCTAAGCGTAAAGACAAATATAGAATGCTGTACGAAACCATTAATGGCAAGGGGATGCCAAAGAAAATACAAGGTCTTAGTGGAACTCGATGGTTCGCACGATCGGAAGCTATAAACACTATTCTTGAACAGTGGGAAGAATTACAATTGTTATTTTCAATCGCAAAATCCGAAGACAAATGTTATATGGCTGAACAATTATATGATATAATGAAACGATTGCCCTTTAAGGCTTTTTTGATTTTCTTGAAGCATGAACTGAAAAGTATCACCCAGTAAAATTTAATGTTCCAAAGCGATCATGTGGAACCAACTAAGTTGCTCGAAGACCTATTCTTGGTGTTCAAAAATGTACTTCAAAAACTCGTTGTGCCATCAAGTTTTGAAAAATTGACAGATTTTGAATTAGCGTCTTTTGATTTTCAGTCACATTTAATGCATACTTCTTCTATGTATTTTGGGTATGAGTTTCAGTCCATTGCAGAAAATATTGATACAAGAGACTTGCTGGATGTCAAAGAGAGGTGTAAGAAGTTCTTGTGTATTTTGGCTCAAGAAATTCAGAAAAGATTACCAGATAATTTATCGGTTTTGAAGATGATGGCCAATCTTCATCCTAAAATTGCGTTATCACAAGTAAAACCAAGTTTAGCCAAGTTTTTAACAAAATTCCATCGAGACCATTTGTACGGTGACAAAAATTACATAGAGTCCGAGTGGAATCAATTGTCAAACAAATCGTGGCCAAATGTGAACAATTCTGTGGAATTTTATTCAGATGTTTTCGAAGATTGCGATTCTGCTGGACACAAACGTTTTGAAAATATCGCCAAATTTTCAATGGCTCTTCTCACACTTCCAGTTTCAAACGCAAGTGTCGAACGTGCTTTTTCGACTTACAACATAATAAAAAATAAACTTAGAAATAAATTATCTATTGAAGTGCTGCAAAGTATAATGATGGTCAGGTTCACTTTGCAAAGAGACGGCAATTCATGTGTGAAATTTGTTCCTTCTGGCCGTATGCTTAAAGCATTTAACAGCAATATGTACGATTTTAAAGCTGTTAGCAACAGCCTAACGCAAGGTGATAGCCAGGTCGATGCCTTCGACGCAATATTAAATACTTGTCTCGATAATAGTTAAAAACATTGTGTCCAAGAGTAAACGGTATTAATAAAGGAAAACTGTTTTTATTTTGAAAAAGGTTTTTTTTTAACCTCTCAAACTGAGTGTACCGCAAAAACTTCCCATCAGGTTGGTCGTGCGCATGTCTGCCACATGAGTGGTAAAAAAAAAATTTTGGGGTTTTTAGTCGATATTTAGGGGAATTTGAAGTTGGTTCTAGGGGGAACATTCCGTAGGAGTTGGCATCACTGCATGAACTTATGTCTTCACTGTCTATTTTGGTAGGAGGTGGTGAACCACCACCCGTTTTAATTGGGCAAGGGTGCTTGGGGCCCCAAGCCCCAACACATTTTCGCCTATTAATCTCTTATAGCGACACTATAGTTATCGAAGGCTTATAGAACAGTTTTGAATACAATATTTTAAAATACGTATGATAGCGTTATGAGACGTTTTAACTAAAGTACGCTATAAACCTTCGATAAGCATTTTTTATGAATAAGACTGCTAATGTTTAAAAATGTATTAAATCACCAGAATCAAATTTTAACACTTTAGGACTCTTTAAATAAAAACAGCCCTCTTCTAATACATTCAATACTTAAATAAAAATTCGCCAACGCAAATACCTATGTGCAATACTGGAAGCAACACGGCTATAAATTGCAAACTCACGCACAGGTCTCTGTTTAGACGAGTGAAAAATTGAAAGCAATAATTGCCTTAACATAATCGTATAGGTGTAAATAATAAGTAATAAACAAAAGACACTTGCGATTATTTCTTATCAAGATTTGCATTCAATAACTGCATTAAATTTTTTAACTAGTATTTTCCTGTAATCAGTTGCTTACAATTTTTCAAGGTTAATTGCACTCAATCACACTCAATGATTGCTATTGTATGTACAAGAAAACGGTATCATGTAAATGGGCTGTAGGTCTTTCATTTCTTGCCTGAGCTTCCATGAAAATGAAATTGCAATTAATTAATTGCAAGGCTACTAAGTGGTAATAAATTTCAGGGTGCCTGTCACTGCTTATAGGTACCTAACTAGTCTATCATCAGACTTCTAATAAAAATATTACTTTTTTGGTGATGGTTACTATCCGACTATAATACTTACGGAGGGTTTACCAGCAGCATCGAAAGCTTCCTTAGGAGGCTTCAGGCGCGTCAACATTTTGTATGTCTCTAGATTACGAGCAAAACTGCGCCCGCGCAGTTGAACTGCCAAGTCCCAATTCTTATCTGCCATAGCCTGCAACATATAATGTTTAAAGATACCTTGACAGATGTAAGTTATACATCAAATTTATAAGAAGTGAACAAATATAGAAATTTGAATTTAAATTCCATCATTAACTATGACGTTATACATTTTTTAATACTTTTTAAAGTATCTTAGCGAAGCGCGGGTTACTGGAGGGTCACGGGAAATTACAACAGAATTTTACAGAACAGTAAAAACCGGGATCATGAAATAGTAATTTATTACAATGATATTTCGAATGCTTTAGATCACTGATATATTTTTGCTTGACAAAGAATTTTCAGTCTTCACTGTTTATTAATATATCTTTATCTAGGTTAAATTAAAAAGTACTCAAGTACCTAGTTTATTACCTACACATTCCTAAAAAAGTCATATTTACTATTTATTTTTACCTGAGCAACAGCCTTCGTGCGTCGTACACATTCCATAAGAGGTAAACGTACGGCCTGGTTGCCGTCCAAAGTAACAACACAGGCTTCCGTATCAGGAGAAGCTTCCATTAAAGCCATTACCGCTTCAGCACCCATACGACAGCCCTGAAAAAATAATGACATAATTTCTGATTGCCTTCCAATATAGACTAATGACAGCCCCGTATTTTATGTCTCATGAGACGAAAAGACCTCGTCAAATTCGTCAAGGCAACAAGATTGTAAGGCATTCGTATTTATGGAAATAATACTGTATGATTTCCACAAATATACGAGATTTATCTCTATGCGTACGGATCAGTGCCAGATTTATACTATTCTTAAGTAAGCCAGTTAAGCCACCCAGTTTGTGTCGCCGTCTTAGTGCAATTAATCATCAATCATCTCTTCCGTAGATTTTCCAAAATAAATCTTACATACTTTGTAATGACAATTCCGAATAAAGTAAAAAAATACGCAATAGGTACTTTGAAGTGGGGTGTGTGGGTAACCTCCTCGAGTGTCGCTCCGATTCCGATCCCGCTGCAGTCCGGGGGGAGCGGAATCGGAGCGGCCGGTACACCCTGGGCGGCGGTCAATGGCTTCCCCTTCACCCCTTCATAGGGTTGGCATTGATCGTCGGCCAATACCCAACGTGGCGGGAACACATCGCTCTCCGTACTCCTCTGCTTTCAGAGGAGACAGGATGAGCGATGCTGTTAGTGGTGAGATGGCCCAGGGTCAGCCGGGGTGCGAGGGATATGCTCTATGGGTAACCTTACACCCCGGCGTCTGAAGACCCGAGACGGCGTGCGGTTTTAGTCGGTGCAAGCCCGACATAACCGCCCCCGCTGGCCGGCGGGGGGGTATCCGAAGGGATTTCCGCACGATAAAAAAAAAAAAAAAAAAAAGGTACTTTGAAGTGATGATCAGACAAACATTTGTGGAAATTGATTTTTATCTAGATATTTTTTCTTAGTCTTAAATAACTTTGTCATATATCATACGATGGATATTTAACAAATAAAACCGGCTACTACAAAAAAAACTACTTACTAGATCTCGTTCAAACCAATTTTCGGTGGAAGTTTACATGGTAATGTACATCATATTTTTTTTTAGTTTTATCGTTCTCTTATTTTAAAGTCACAGGAGAGGGGGGGACACATTTTACCATTTTCTCAAGCAAGTCTCTCGCGCAAACTGTTCAGTTTAGAAAAAAATATATTAGAAACCTCAATATCATTTTTGAAGACCCATCCATAGAGACACGTATGGGTTCGATGATTTTTTATTTTTAAGTTTCAGTTCTAAGTACCTACCCCCAAAATTTATTGTTTTTAGGGTTCCGTACCTCAAAAGGAACCCTTATAGGATCACTTCGTTGTCCGTCCGTCTGTCCGTCTGTCAAGACCGTTTTTCTCAGGAACGGGTGGAGGTATCAAACTGAAATTTATATCTAATACTTAGGTCTACTGTCCCTTGGAGCTGTGAAAAAATCAAACTTCTAAGCCAAAGCAATCAAAAGATACAGCCGTTTATGCCGCAAATTTCCGCAAATTTTCGAAACTCGCACGGGAATCAAAACCTACAGGGTACTTCCCGTGAACTTAGAATCTTGAAATTTGGTACGAAGTAAAAGCGAAAACCGTAAATTTTTAGGTACATCATACAATCAAAAATATTTTTGAAAATTTTAAAGTTACTACTTCTTTTCTCATGAACGCGTAGAGGTATTAAATTGAAATTCATATCAAATACTCAGGTTTATAAAATGTACGGAACCCTCGGTGTGCAAGTCCGACTCGCACTTGGCCGGTTTCTTTTTCTAATTTAGTGTGAAAATCTTATTGCGGTTCACAGAATACATCTGCTTACCAAGTTTCAACAGCATAGTTCTTATAGTTTCGGAAAAAAGTGGCTGTGACATACGAACGGACAGACAAACAGATATGACGAATCTATAAGGGTTCCGTTTTTTGCCATTTGGCTACGGAACCCTAAAAATGGCACTTAAGTCAAACGAAATAAATTAAACTAGTAAGTGAAGTGAATAAGAATCTTGGCTTCTCAAATTATATTTTTGACCACCATTTTGACTTACCTAACACAATAAAACACTAAGGCAATCTGTTATACGAGGAGGTCGCGGTGGAGGAGAGATGGCGCTCTTATTTCCACGAGCTGCAGGAGGTGCAACCACCGGATCTCCTTTCAAATCACAGATTAGTGTCGTCGATAACGCCTGGAGAAGTCCAGATGTTTCTTCACCATATGAAGAATCGGAAAGCTGTCGGAGCCGATGAGGTTCCCATCGAGGCCTGGAAGGCAATGGGTCCCCATGGTGTGGGCATTCTTACAAACCTTTTC
Source organism: Cybosia mesomella (assembly GCA_946251805.1). Lineage (NCBI taxonomy): Eukaryota > Metazoa > Arthropoda > Insecta > Lepidoptera > Erebidae > Cybosia > Cybosia mesomella. Next base: position 20,020,063 of record OX276391.1, read on the forward strand.
AACCACATACTCTTCACCGGAAAGATTCCGAGCCAATGGAGGTTGAGCATCATCAATCCAATCTTCAAAGGTAAGGGATCAGTGCTAGAGTGTGGCAATCAATGCGATGTAAAGGTAATTTCTCACACCATGAAGCTCTTCGAAAGGCTAAGTGACTGCCGGATTCGACACGAGTGTAGACACTCGGAGTATAAATATGGGTATCGCCCCGGTCACGGGACCATGGACCCTGCTTTTACATTAAGGATCGTCGCGGAGAAAAACAGGACGGTGAATACGCCTCTGCACTGCCTATTTCTGGACATGCAGCGAACTTTCGACTGTATTTCTCAGTCGATGATCTAGCGGGCACTGCGGTCAAAGGGGTCCCAGATGGTTTCATTGAACTCATCCGAGACATGTACCATAACTCCGATTCCGTGGTTTGAACCACTGTTGGCGACACGAAACCCTTTCCCATTATAGTCGGGATACACCAGGGATCTGTTCCTGTTTAGCGTGGTCTTAGACGTGTTGTCGGACAGCATCAGAAATTCACATGGGCAACGCCCATAGCTGCTTATGTATGCTAATGATATCGGATGCGGACAGAGACAGATCGGTGCGACGCGTGAAGACGCGGAAGGAGGCGCTTGAGAACGACGACGGTTTGAAGCTAAATGTGGCGAAGACCAAATAAATGGCGTTGATCTCTACAGATCCTACACCCGTCCCCATAGGCGATGATTTGGTCGAGCGCACCAGGCTAAGTACCTGGGAGCTGTGCTTCACACGACTGGTTACATCGATTGCGACGTCAAGGCACGCATTGCGGTCGCGTGGGCCAAGGAGTAAGATGACTGGCGTCACTTGTTACCCCAAAATGTCGGTTAGGTTGTAAGGGCAGGTCTATAAAACCATCATTAGGGCAGTCCTTTTACACGGGTGTGAAGCGTGTACATTGCTGGAGCGACATAAGCAGGAGCTGCGTGTCACAGAGTTGAATATGCTGCGGTGGATCTGCGAAGCCACGTTTAAAGATCACGTAAGAAACTTACGGGTCAGCGGCAGCCGTCATGCATGACCGCGACATCGCAGATAAAAGCGATACTACATCGATTTTGCTGGTGTGGCCACGATTTGCGCCAACCGCCAGGTTAAGTGGGTAACAAATGTCTGGCTATGCCACCTCCACCGGGCCGCGGTAGGATGGGAAAATAAAAATAAGTGCTGGTTTGACGTCGTAAGGGATGACATGGTTGTCAATGGTTTCATTACCATGGATGCCCGAGATCGTGCGAAGTGGAAAAAGAAAAGCGGTCCTTGGGCTTCGAGTAAAGCCTCGTATGTATTCGGGACACATATTAGACACTTTTCACTTCACTGTTTCTGCATTATCATCATAATGAAACAGTGTAATTTCTCTCAATTTGTAAATTAAATAAATAATTAAATGCGCTTAACACCTACGTATTTTAATAGTAAATCTAAGTAGTTTTATTTAAACCTAAGGTAGCAATAAAATAATCCAAGGAAAATCTAAAAGCAATAAATGTCAACTGTTAAAATTATTAGGACCTTAGGTACGTATTCATGTTTTGCCGCCATGATGTTATTTCGCGAAAACGACAGCCCGATAAGTCCACGTAAGACCTTAACTCCGACTAAAATAAAAAAAATAACGTTATTATTTAACGTAAATAGTCGCTTTTTAGTGATTTATTGCGGGTTAACCACTTTTTAGCTGTGCAAAGCATAGAATAAAATGTCTAGTTTACTTTGCGTATGGACTAACATGGCTTTCTTCAGTATCTAGGTTCTATATTATAATCGTAGTAACAATCCAACACTTAATGGCGGTTAAGTGATTTTAACCGTCCAAATCGTCCAATAGTTAAGCATTGATATTTAACCGCCTTTTACTTACGTGTATTTAAGGTATTGCATAGCAACAAAACCAAGTTAAATAACTACTAAAGTACTGAACTTTTTTGTTTATTTCAACATTATAAACGCCTTTAAACTTGGCATTGACTTTGACAATGTTGAATCTATCCAAACGTTAAACTACTTTACTAGCTTTCTATTAAAGTCTAGCATTGCTACTTAGCTGCCCTTAAGTACTGTGAAGATTTTTTTTTGATACATTAACGCTTTTTTTAAGTCTGTTTTCAAATCGATTAATGATAGAGTATAACCGTTTCTAGACAGATCGATAGATTTTTTTAAAATACTAAATGTCATTAATAAGTGAAAATCGGCCAAATGTGTCTTGGTCGCGTTTTAGTTTGAGGACGGCAGCATAGACCACAGTACCCGCCGTGTGTTCGTTTGTTACCTTAGAATGGATTTCAATAAGGAATATAAAAGCGATTTATTCAATTGCAATTCAGTTTTCACGTTTTAAATTATGAATTTTGAAATTCATTAGTTAAAAGTTTATTTTATTGGTAATAGTAGGTATAAAGAAGTCTAATAAACTGTCTAGCCTTAACACACTATGGATAAAAGTCCCTTACCAAAATTCTATCAAAAGCTGAAGGAGAGCCTCCTCGTTGTACATGACCCAGCACTGTGATACGAGTGTCCTGCTGAAGATTGTCAACTACCACTTGCTTCACCAGTTCGGCAGTAATAGGCTTGCCTTCGCGGTCAATCGCGCCTTCCGCGACTATGATAATATTCAAGCGTTGTCCCGACTTCCTCTCCTATAAGCATGAAGATTTTATTAAGTATATGCTTATGAGTAAGTATTACAAGCATAATACATTAATAGGTTTGAGTTTAGTCAGGTGTAAGCTTGCTAAACAATGAATGTGACAAGAAATTTAAAATGAGGATTTTAAAGGAAGCTACTTATAGATAAGCAGAGGTAAATGCAAAACGTGCAAAAGTATGAAGGTTTATAGAATTATGTAGTAGTATTTACAAAATAATTGCCTGATTCCTATTTATTAGCTTATAAGCTGATCAAATTGAAGATATTAAAGTTACACGACTGCCCAAAAAAAATAGTATAATATTAATTAATATTAAGTTTTTAGGGTTTTTTTTTTCTGTGAGTTTCTTTATTCAATTATGTTATAATTCGTTTTGTGGTGGGGCAGTATTTTTAATCATCTGACAATTTTTACGGTTTTCATCCCCAAAACAATGTGAGTACAAGCCTCTTATGGTACACGGGAAATTTCATACATATGTTTAATATTTTTTAGCTAATTTTACTACTAATTTGTCATAAGTCATTTGGCTAAGACATTTTGTTAACTATGGTTGTTTCGACATTCTTAAAAATTATAGGTACTACGGGTAACATACACAAGTATGCAGCCATGGATTCAAAAAAGGTATCTATTGCAGCTATGTAACTTCAAATAACCCATCACCGTAAGCCCAATCACTGAAAAATCTTAACATTGAGGTATAACAAAGCATTCTATTTTAACCTTAGAACCCACAATTCGTTTCAAAGATGGGTTGTACCCATCTTTGCAAAGGCAAACGCAAATGCACTTAAATGCAATATAAAGCCTGCCATTGACGGCCTCTGTCGCGTAGCGGTCACGGCTACGACAGGGGGCGCGGTTTCGATTCCCGCTCAGTGCAAATATTTGTATGCATGAATATGTCTATTTGCAATGGCCTGGGTGTTCCTATGTATAATATGTATGTATTCACAAAAAAAAGTATATAAGTAAGTATAGCGGCATTCTAGAACCCATAAACTTAAACTATGCTTATTGCGGTCTAGAGAGTGATGTGTAGAATGTCCTAGAATATTATTTATTATATTATTTATTGAAGCTTGTGACCTGTTTTATGCAAGATATTAAATATATCTGGTGCTAGATTAATCATTTCAGGATTCCTATGAATATATTTTTAATGCATCGATTTGAAAATTCATTGGCATGGCATATAGATAGATTTAAAAAGCTTACTCAATAATATTGCATGTTATTACTATACAGTGCTAGTCAATCAAGCCTACCTGCTGCAACCTTTTGCAAAGCTTTTCAACCCAATTATTGGGAACAGGGTCCTCAGGAATGAATACTTGGTCTGCCTCGCTTGCCAGAGCGGCCACTAATGCCAGATAACTGCAACAAGCAGTGCCCGTAATGGTTCATGCAAATGTCCCAAGTTATATGCAACACGAAAATGCCAGTTTTTATGTCCTCAATTTTGAATTTGGAGTTCATTATAAATCCTTCTTCGAAAATCATATTACCATGACTAATCTTTAACCACATACCTATTGTTGTTTTCAATTATGTCAATTTAGTCAATTATGATTTTAGAAGGTAGGTATATACAATAAGTATATTAATTGAATAATGGATTTGCCAATTCATACTAATGAATGTTAAATCTGGTAATACATAAGTGATCCTGCTCCCATTAAAAAATAAACAAAATCTTGCCTCAGCTATTTTCGCACATAACTTTTTATCCCAATTGTTAGGCGCTGGGTCTTCGCAAATAAAACTATAAGTAGCATCCGTACAGAGTGCCGTGTAAACTGCAAGAAAACTAAAGGGCTATTTGAGTTATAGAGTGAAGTAAAAGTTATGATTGTATATGATATTTCGACTGATATTAGGGGACAGGGACAACAAGATGGGGCTAAGCTTGCCTGTTCTAATTTATCACAAAGTTTATCTCTCCAGTCAACAGATGGCGGAGCTTCTGGGATAAAGACAAAATCCGCTTCAGAGGCCAAAGCCGTGACCACAGCAAGGTATCTAAATGAATAAACAACCATTAGAACATTACAAGATATTACTGAATTGGCACACATCCATTTGTATTACTATGTACTAATATGTATTACAGTTACAATTATTTACCATATCATCATTTAATGTAAAATAAAAGCTTGTAATTATAACCTTCTGTTACCTAGATTAACTAAAAGTTCACTTATTTCAGTTAGTGTCTTACCCACAGTGTCTTCCCATGACCTCCATGATAAATGTCCTTTGATGGGAATATGCCGTGCTTACAATAGCATCAATGGCCTCAATAATGCGATGCAATGCAGAGTCTGTGCCAATTGTCATATCAGTTCCACAGAAGTCATTGTCAATTGAGCCCACCTACAAAATATAACAAACTATCATACTAGTTTTTCTTTACTTCTACCTCTACAGGTTTCACTTGAGTGATAGAACCTTTGCCCTTATTGTACCTGCATATACCCAGGCCTGTGAACTTGTTCTACACTGGAGATGTCACATGTAAATTGCCAAGTACTGAGAGAGTGAGAGGGAAAATAGGAGAATTAGAAAAGGAAGGAGGGTGAGATCTCTGGTGCTCTAGCAAATTAATGCACTGCTATTTAAAGTTGTAATTAGGTGAGTTTCATTTTGGAATTACATAAATTAATGTTATTCTATGTATCAATATCATGAATATTTTAATAAAGTGCTTACCATGCCAGCAATATGCAAGAATTTATATTTCTCTCTTTGATCTTTAGTAATCTTGTTGTTTTCAAGCAATTCATCAAGTAAGCTAGCCCATTCTTGTCGGAATAAATTAGCACCAGTTAGGGACCCATCACCACCAATTACCACTAGATTGGTAATACCTCGGGTAACTAAATTGTAGGCAGCTTTAAGCCTACCTTCTCTTTGCCTGGAAGAAAAATAAATATTATATATAGAGCAGAGAAAGAGAATATCCAGGACCAGACTGTAACTGTTTAAACAATGTTTATAAATGATTGCAACATCCTTAGTCATCATAGTTTGCAAGAATTACGTTAGGATGGCTCCAGCGTTGCCTCAAGATGAATATCGGAGAATTTCAAATTTCTAAGACATGTCCGGCTACCCCCTGTAAGTAACTGGTCGCAGGTTCTATCTATAGGTAAAGTTAGCATACTAATTCCTTCAAATTTTAAATTGAAATAAATATTATGCTGATATTTTGATTATCTCTCTTTTTTCAATAATGAAAAAAGTAATGGGTGAAAACAGTATTAAAATATTGAAATATAATGATTGAATATGGTGAAATATGATCAAATAATTTCTTATAAAATCAGTGCTATATTAACCAACATTGAGTAATTAATATTGTTAAATTACAGAAATTATTCCAAATAAGCTAACAATATTTTTTTCTAAAATCATGACATCTAAGTGTTTAGATTGGCATGACAAATTACTGGCTCTCTGAAATGTTATATGTTAATGTTGTGTAACAAATAGATAATAAAATAACTTACACAAACTCCATGCAGCGAGCTGATCCAATTATAGTTCCCCCTTTATGGATGATAGAACTGACAGAGGACCAGTTGGCTTCTTCAATATTATCACCACCATCCACCATACCCTGGTATCCTTCACGGATGAAGTATACTTTACAGCCCAAGTATATACCCATTCGGACCACAGACCGAACGGCGGCATTCATTCCTTGAGAATCTCCACCGCTAGTAAATACGGCTAGGCCCTTGCCTTTGTGAGACCCACGGCCAATAAATCTTTGAGTTGTTGTCATATCCATCGTTAAAATTTATTTTTAATCCAACACCTGCAATTCATAATAAAGCGATATTTACGGACCTAACAGTCTATTGTAACACTAATTATTTGGCACAACAAATTTCACAGTACTTCACTTCATAATCGTATGGCTTATAAATTTCTTATATACGTATATTTTAGTACAATAAACATATCTACATACCAAAATAAAATAATATAGCTCCAGAATTCAAATCCTGAGCTTACCAAGGTGACCTTTGTAGAATGACATATAATGTCACTTATACTCCTTAAACTGTTTATATACCGTATATGCACGTTATATACTATGTATATACTGTCAATTATCACGAAGGCCAATGACACATTGACATTTAAGGGCGCCAGTGTTGCCAATGTATATAAAAAACTAGCAGCTGCCCGGGGCTCCGCCCGCAGGGAATTCTGATCCTGTTCCCGTAACTCATGGGACCTATTATAAGGATAAAAAGTAGCGTATGTGTTCTTTCATACTCTAATCTTTTCCTGTACCAAATTTCAGTCAGAACGTGATTGAGTAACAAACATCCAAACATCTTAATAGGATTACGTTTCTGTGCACGCTAGTGTACGTGGGGCACTCGGCGAAATCGCTGTCCGCCTACCGGCCCTTAGTGTTGTTCGACGAGGTGTGCAAACTCGTTGAAAGAGCGAAGCGCCTCGTCGAGTACCTCTCAAGTGTGGGGTTGGACCTGGTCGATGGCCAATACGGTTTTTGCAGGGGGCGCTCCACAGTGGATGCGACCATGCGTGTGAATTCTCTGCCGAGGGATGCAGATGTCCGGGTTGAAGTGATGTTGGCGGTGTCCCTGGACATCGCCAAACGCTTTCAACACTCTGTCCTGGAGTTGCATTAGGGAGGCGCTTGTCTATTACAAAGTACCTCTCTACCTAAGCCGCATAGTCGGGGCGTATTTGTCGGAGAGTGCCGTCATCTACCCAAGTGTGACTGGACTCGGTCGGCGTTAGATAGCGCGTGGAGGCACCAACGTCCGCTATGATTGCGACGCGAGTGAAGACTTGGGGTTACACACTGGCAGAGTACCTAGCACGAGAGGTGACGAGGCGTGACCTCGTGGCGGCAATCGGGGTGAGAGTCCTCTCGCTCGAAACTATGATTGCGGCCATGGTGCGGAGCGCGAGGGCCACTGCCGCCTCCTTCTGTGACCAATAATGCTCGAGAAGGAGGCGGCGGAGCGAGCCCGGGAGAGATTTAGAACTCTTCCGGCCCGCCGAGCAGGTGACTCAGACGCCGGAGGTCCTCCATGAGCGCTGGCCGGGGGTGACAGATGAGGCCGCCTGTCGTTCCAGCAGAAGTAGACCGGGGCGGAGGCGCAAGGCGCGCCCCCCTCTCCCGGGCAAGTTGGGGACACCGTGGTTTCCACACCTGAAATGGCCATCTCGAAGCCGTAGGTGGCCCTGAGTCAGCCTGAGTGTGAGGGAATTTCATTATTGGACCAACTGACACCCTAGCATTTCGAGTCCGACATAACCACCCCCGCTGGCCGGTTGGGGATAATCTGTGAGGATTTAAGCACATCAAAATAAAAGAAAAGGTATTGAGTAACAAATTTACAAACTGTGACGTTTATAATATTAGTAGTTTATTTATTATTTATTTATAATACGATCTAAAAATAAATTGCAACTTTACATTCAGTCCAATATTTTTATGCATATTTATATATTTTAACGGTTTCATGATTATGACTGTAACCCAATACAAATACAAATATATATAAACGAAAAATAACTTATGAAAGCGATTACTCAAGTAGGATGCAATGATTTGAGAAGAGTCAGGGAATCCCCGTTACATTACAAGTATCTATGGAAGAATACGTAGAGCAACAGCAGTAAATGTTTTGTTTGATCACTTAGTGAGTCAGATTTTTCAGTATTGGAGGAAGGATTCCCCGTTGGAGCTATTCAGTTATAAATGAAGATTATTGGCCTCCATTAAGGCGAGGATATTCGACGACTTTAGGTATTTTTAGCATAGTTAAGTTGCTACTTTACGCCACAGCTAGGCACTGGCGGTCCGCGTCTAGTGTCGTCCTCGTCAATATACAGAAAAACGACGAAGGTTAACTTAAGGTGGTGTTGTGGTATCAACACAAATAATGACGCAACCCAATATGCAATATGTAACCCGTGGGGCGACATTCACTTATGAGGCCCCGTACACATACATCACTCATGGGGCCCATACACCCATGGAGTGACATAGATCCGTGGCACCCCATACACCTATACGTAACCCATATGGCACACATCCCACCCCATATGGCACATATACGTAACCATGGGACCCATATACCCATGGGGTCCCATACACCCATGGGATCCATATAGCCGTGGGCACCATTAAGATCCGTAGAGCATCTGGGCCCAAGCAAGATGTGAAACGGCAGTCACGCCCGTAAAAGTCACAATGAACCAGGTTATGGAAAGGCAAAGTAGAAGAGTGTACCCTGAGCTCCAAACTGTAAGCTTTGGATGCAACCGGGACTGGAGCTCGGATTAATGAGGCCCCAAAGGAAAAGCTTCAGTAGCAATGCAGATATTATATAGATAATCAGAGGCAGGTAGTATTATTATTTGGTAGTGCTGAAGGTTCATGTCAGTTTAAATTATGTCGCTGGTAGGTACTGTTCACCTCCTCGAGTGTCGCTCCGATTCCGATCCCGCTGCAGTCCGGGGGGAACGGAATCGGAGCGGCCGGTACACCCTGGGCGGCGGTCAATGGCTTCCCCTTCACCCCTTCATAGGGTTGGCATTGATCGTCGGCCAATACCCAACGTGGCGGGAACACATCGCTCTCCGTACTCCTCTGCTTTCAGAGGAGACAGGATGAGCGATGCTGTTAGTGGTGAGATGGCCCAGGGTCAGCCGGGGTGCGAGGGATATGCTCTATGGGTAACCTTAAACCCCGGCGTCTGAAGACCCGAGACGGCGTGCGGTTTTAGTCGGTGCAAGCCCGACATAACCGCCCCCGCTGGCCGGCGGGGGGGTATCCGAAGGGATTTCCGCACGATAAAAAAAAAAAAAAAAAGGTACTGTTCACAATATTTAGTACCAACATTCGATATACGTCTATTAATCGTAGTACCAATGTCAATCATTACAAATTCTTGTATTGAATCGACTAATGTCATAAGACATTTAATGCTATTATAATATCGATATATGACTTAGTTTTAATATTTGTGCAATAAGTAACTACGTACTTATTTACACAACTTATACTTTACAGAAAACAGTGTACTTATACTAGCATTGTATTCGCAAAAGTTCGAGTCTCAACTTTTTACCATTGGATTTATACATCTGGCACATTCTCTACGATATGGCATTTACGCTAAGCACCATTTAAAAATCGTACGATTTCACTGTGCATCTGCCGAAAGCTGACACGTGTCCTGCCTCTAAAACGCTCGGGACTGTGGGCCTACCGCCCAAGTGTCGTCGATATCACAGCCGTCGAAATGTTGCGCTGGTCAAGGTCGACGGCCATTTTGTACCGCCCCATTGATAATCGATGCCGGCGCAGCGTAAGAATGAATGAAACGCTGTTTTTGACAGTTAAATAGCTGCCACCTAAAAAAAATCAAATCTACGGCGTCGCTTTGAAGTGTCATTTCATTACGGCACCTCATGAGGTGCCGTAATGAAATGACACTTCACACAATGAGCTGTCGTTTTGAATATTATTTTCTTTTTCGACGGTTGATTACGATGCCGATTGCACCTAACACTGGGCTACTATGGCTTTTATGGGTGCGACTGCCGACGAGTGGATTCTGCCGTCTTATTGCACCTAACACTGGGCTACTATGGCTTTTATGGGGGCGACTGCCGACGAGTGGGTTCTGCCCTCCTATTGTACCTAACACTGGGCTACTATGACATTTATGGGGGCGACTGGGTTCTGCCCTCCTATTGCACCTAACACTGGGCTACTATGGCTTTTATGGGGGCGACTGGGTTCTGCCCTCCTATTGTACCTAACACTGGGCTACTATGACTTTTATGGGGGCGACTAGGTTCTGCCCTCCTATTGTACCTAACACTGGGCTACTATGGCTTTTATGGGGGCGATTGGGTTCTGCCCTCCTTTTGCACTTAACACTGGGCTACTATGGCTTTTATGGGGGTGACTGGGTTCTGCTCTCCTATTGCACCTAACACTGGGCTACTATGGCATTTATGGGTGCGACTGGGTTCTGCTCTCCTATTGCACCTAACACTGGGCTACTATGGCTTTTAGGGGGGCGACTGGGTTCTGCCCTCCTATTGCACCTAACACTGGGCTACTATGGCTTTTATGGAGGCGACTGGGTTCTGCCCTCCTATTGCACCTAACACTGGGCTACTATGGCTTTTATGGGGGCGACTGGGTTCTGCCCTCCTATTGTACCTGCGACTAATTAAAACACTCTTTAATCTTTACCTTACCTACTTAAACGTTTATGCTGTGTTGTTTGTTGTTTTCGTATGTTTCAGAAGGAAGGAATAAGCGAAGGAGTTGGAGGACGAAATTCCATCGTCGGCAGTCGCCCCCATAAAAGCCATAGTAGCCCAGTGTTAGGTGCAATAGAAGGGTAGAACCCAGTCGCCCCCATAAAAGCCATAGTAGCCCAGTGTTAGGTACAATTGGAGGGCAGAATCCACTCGTCGGCAGTCGCCCCCATAAAAGTCATAGTAGCCCAGTGTTAGGTGCAATAGGACGGCAGAACCCACTCGTCGGCAGTCGCACCCATAAAAGCCATAGTAGCCCAGTGTTAGGTGCAATCGGCATCGTAATCAACCGTCGGAAAAGAAAATAATATTCAAAACGACAGCTCATGAGACGCGGTCGATTAGAATTTTTTTAGGCGGCAGCTATTTAACTGTCAAAAACAGCGTTTCATTCATTCTTACGCTGCGCCGGCATCGATTATCAATGGGGCGGTACAAAATGGCCGTCGACCTTGACCAGCGCAACATTTCGACGGCTGTGATATCGACGGCACTTGGGCGGTAGGCCCACTGGTTGACTCGCCGAACACGTTATATAGGTAGAAAGCGTAGGTATTTTGAATTTTCATGGTATAATTCAGAATTTATGTAAATTTTGATAACCGGTTTTCATTTTCCTCTTCAATGACCTACATTTTGGTATAATTTTATTTTTCTAATCTGAACACAACTCAAATAAAACTGGAAAGCGTTTTTGGTTAGACCAATCTTTGAGACCAAATTCTATCAAGAAAAGTAAAAGTGATCGTCGGTTATTAGTATAACCGAAAGTACTAGTTTGGATAGTCTAGTATAACATATATGATTTTCAGACTACAGGGACTAATCATTTTTTTTTAATCTTAATCTAAAATCACCCTTCCTCAGGGACCCTCGCCCTAATTCTACTTTATCTCAGAGGATCGTACACTCCTGATTTGATTCATATACAGTGCCATTGTGCCCTCTCACGATTATTATATATATACTAAAAAACCAGTAACCATATGCCATATTGGCTTTGGCATTAATGAATTTTCAATTATTTTTTATTTTTTTTAATGGAGATCGAGGATGATTAAATATTCATTGATCCATCAGCCCGGGGCAGCACTTTAAGGGAACCGTACAATTTCACAAATAAAAAAAGAATTATTAATTAATTAATAAAATTAGTGTCTGTTTGTTATATTACAATAACCGCCTTTTATTATATACGTATGAATGTACCTATATAGGGTACTTATAAATATTTTTTAGTCGCAGGTAAGTTATTATTCCTTATCATATATGACGAAAGCGGGGAATTGCCTTTTTTTAGATCCCAATCGAACTTTTTTCTTTATGACTGCCTGCGTTGCAAGGAAATTACTAGGATCCAGGGCAGTATTTGTCAATAAGCCCTATATATTGCAATATAGGGGTAACAGCAGCATAATACAGAAGAATAAGGAGAATTCTTTCGACCTTAAAAAATAAAAGTATTTTAGTACTTAATTAAATGCGAAATAAAAATAAGTTACCTAAAGTACGGCCGCTGAGTTATTACCGATTTGACAGATTATTCTTAAATTAATCGATATAACCTTGCACGAGCGACACATTTGCCGAATGATTTAGAATACCTCTTTAATATAAAACTTTATGTCAAAATGTCAGAATCAAGTAATTTTCCAATAAACTCTGTTTCAAAACTTAAAATAGTTTGTAAATAATATGAAAACATTTATTTTTTGTTCTTTGGCGCGCTTGTTCAAAGTTACATCGTGCGTCTAGTTTTCATAGTGATGTGCTTGATAGTATTCGGTCCGAATTCATTGGAATAGATATGATATTTATTTTATTTGGATATTTTTATTTTACTTATTCCTTCGAGCAACTAGACTAAATATAATGCTACCATTTTTTTGCGTCTCTTAATTGCACTGTGTTGCCAGAATCTTATGATTTTTGATATGACGATATACGTCTATTAATCGTAGTACCAATGTCAATCATTACAAATTCTTGTATTGAATCGACTAATGTCATAAGACATTTAATGCTATTATAATATCGATATATGACTTAGTTTTAATATTTGTGCAATAAGTAACTACGTACTTATTTACACAACTTATACTTTACAGAAAACAGTGTACTTATACTAGCATTGTATTCGCAAAAGTTCGAGTCTCAACTTTTTACCATTGGATTTATACATCTGGCACATTCTCTACGATATGGCATTTACGCTAAGCACCATTTAAAAATCGTACGATTTCACTGTGCATCTGCCGAAAGCTGACACGTGTCCTGCCTCTAAAACGCTCGGGACTGGTTGACTCGCCGAACACGTTATATAGGTAGAAAGCGTAGGTATTTTGAATTTTCATGGTATAATTCAGAATTTATGTAAATTTTGATAACCGGTTTTCATTTTCCTCTTCAATGACCTACATTTTGGTATAATTTTATTTTTCTAATCTGAACACAACTCAAATAAAACTGGAAAGCGTTTTTGGTTAGACCAATCTTTGAGACCAAATTCTATCAAGAAAAGTAAAAGTGATCGTCGGTTATTAGTATAACCGAAAGTACTAGTTTGGATAGTCTAGTATAACATATATGATTTTCAGACTACAGGGACTAATCATTTTTTTTTAATCTTAATCTAAAATCACCCTTCCTCAGGGACCCTCGCCCTAATTCTACTTTATCTCAGAGGATCGTACACTCCTGATTTGATTCATATACAGTGCCATTGTGCCCTCTCACGATTATTATATATATACTAAAAAACCAGTAACCATATGCCATATTGGCTTTGGCATTAATGAATTTTCAATTATTTTTTATTTTTTTTAATGGAGATCGAGGATGATTAAATATTCATTGATCCATCAGCCCGGGGCAGCACTTTAAGGGAACCGTACAATTTCACATATAAAAAAAGAATTATTAATTAATTAATAAAATTAGTGTCTGTTTGTTATATTACAATAACCGCCTTTTATTATATACGTATGAATGTACCTATATAGGGTACTTATAAATATTTTTTAGTCGCAGGTAAGTTATTATTCCTTATCATATATGACGAAAGCGGGGAATTGCCTTTTTTTAGATCCCAATCGAACTTTTTTCTTTATGACTGCCTGCGTTGCAAGGAAATTACTAGGATCCAGGGCAGTATTTGTCAATAAGCCCTATATATTGCAATATAGGGGTAACAGCAGCATAATACAGAAGAATAAGGAGAATTCTTTCGACCTTAAAAAATAAAAGTATTTTAGTACTTAATTAAATGCGAAATAAAAATAAGTTACCTAAAGTACGGCCGCTGAGTTATTACCGATTTGACAGATTATTCTTAAATTAATCGATATAACCTTGCACGAGCGACACATTTGCCGAATGATTTAGAATACCTCTTTAATATAAAACTTTATGTCAAAATGTCAGAATCAAGTAATTTTCCAATAAACTCTGTTTCAAAACTTAAAATAGTTTGTAAATAATATGAAAACATTTATTTTTTGTTCTTTGGCGCGCTTGTTCAAAGTTACATCGTGCGTCTAGTTTTCATAGTGATGTGCTTGATAGTATTCGGTCCGAATTCATTGGAATAGATATGATATTTATTTTATTTGGATATTTTTATTTTACTTATTCCTTCGAGCAACTAGACTAAATATAATGCTACCATTTTTTTGCGTCTCTTAATTGCACTGTGTTGCCAGAATCTTATGATTTTTAAGATTTATGTGTGATCCAATGACAGAAATACTGTTTTCTATGATTTAAAAATAAAAACAATTAAAATGATTATGTATAATTTTTAACATTTATAATATATAAAACAACATTTAATAAATATAATTTTCTCCCTCAATTAAGCAATGTTATAGGTGTATTTTTTTAAGTAATTGGCGATACTATTCTGGCAACATCCTTACCACCGCTATTTTAATCTGTTTAGTCGTCTTCCGTACTCTCGTGCGCACAGACTACGTTCTCTTGTGTAACCGTTGTTTTTTAACTCGGCTTTCTCCTGTTTATCGTTGCGCTTTATTGGACTAATTTTGTTTGTGTTTGGTAATTTTGTTGAAAATGCCGAAACGAGGAAAAACATTGAATAGTCAATGTCGTGAGCTTGTACTAAAGCTACAGGATTACTTTGAGCGTGAGTCACAAAATGGCGGCCCTTTGATTCCTGTCACTCAAGTGAAAGATCGGGTTTCACAAGCTCTTGGAATTGGTGCAAAAACACTATATAATATAAATAAAGAAAAATTTGGTGCTTCTGGAAGTGAAGATAATATTTTACGCACTCCTAAGAAAAAACGAAGACAAAAGCCCGTGACAGGTGTTGATGTTTTTGATGCAGATGCAATAAGAAACCACATATATGGTTATTATACTAGGAACGAGTTTCCAACTAGACGTTTGCTTTTGGTCTCTTTAAAAGGAGCTGGCTTGTTTAAAGGCGGTAAAACGGCGTTGTCAAAACTATTGCACGAAATTGGGTTTGAATATAAAAAAACGAATAAAAGGAAAATATTAATGGAAAGATTTGATTTAATAATTAAAAGGAGTGACTTTTTAAGAGAAGCCAGAAACATCGAGTCTTGGGACAACGTCGTTTTTGTTGACGAAACATGGTTAAATGCGAACCACACTGTGTCACGCTCTTGGACTGACGAAACAAAAGCATCAACCTCTAAGGTTCCAATTGGAAAAGGATCGCGACTGATAATTTGTCACGCCGGTTCTACTGGAAGTGGTTTCTTTGAAAATGGACTGCTGGCTTTCGCGTCAAAAAGTACTTCCGATTACCACGAGGAGATGGGTACAGACACTTTTACGAATTGGTTCGAAAATCAATTATTACCCAGCCTGCCAGAGCCTTCTATCATAATAATGGACAACGCTTCATATCACTCGAAACAAGTGAATAAAGCGCCTACTCAGGCCTACAAGAAAGCTGATCTCCTAGCATGGCTACACCAAAATGGAATTGAAACTACTGCCGAATTGCTAAAGTCTGACTTAGTAAAGTTGGTACGCGAAAATAAATCATCAAGAGTCCGTTATGAAGTAGATGAGATAGCTCTGGCACATGGACATCGGGTACTTCGAATTCCTCCTTATCACTGCCAGTACAATGCCATTGAGCTAATATGGGCACAAATCAAAGGTATTGTTTTTATCGCATAAGTTATGAATATGAATAATTTGTACTATTATAACATCCAATATTCAGCATATAAGTAAAAAGATACATAACTAAGAAATAAATATCTCATGTCCCTTACATGTAGGTAATTGTGTAACATTTCATTTATTTAATGTAATAAATTAACGTTATTTAATGTTTACATTACAGGTTACGCAGCTCGTAATAATACGACTCCGCCATTCAGTACTAAGAAAATGATGGGTCTATTAAAAGATGCTTGCAGCAAAATAACGAAAGAAGATTGGGTCAAGGTCGTCGAAAAGACTCGAAAACTAATAACAGAAGATTATGAACGCGATATAAGAGTGGACACCATTATAGACAATGAAATTGTCATACAACTGACTGATAGCGATGACAGCTCTGGCGAATCTGGTTCAGAGTCTGAATAATTGTTTTAATAAATGATAGGTAGTCATTTATTAAAACATCTTGTACCTACTCTATTCATTAAAATGTGTAACAGTGTTTACAAATTTGTTTTATTTTGATATGTCCTCGACCAATTATCTACGCCCATCAAGGATACTCCACCTAATAAAGAACCTGTGTCTTTAACTCTTATTTGTTTTGATTTTATTTAATTACACACTATACTACAATATTTAAAAACAAACTGTTCCCAAATGATATTAGGGTTACTGGTTCAGTCACTTCACTAGTATTGTCAATTCGTCATGTGTCAAATCGGTAATAACTCAGCGGCCATACTATAATTATTTAAACAATAACATTATTTTTCACTTACAAGATTATTTCATTCATTTTTAAACAATAGACAACTAAAGTAACATAAATCCCAAAATATGCTTACAATTAACTATAATCACAGATTACATAATATTATTCAGAAGCACCACCCGTGCTTCCCCGGTCGAGTCGGCCCATTCATGCAACTTGCATGCAACGGCCGAAATGACTGTTGCTTGACTCTACCACCTACCTAGGTACATCTCAACATATGTGGTATTTCAACCATCACAAGTATTAGCTCTCCTTTTTATCAATAGTTGCACAAAAGTAATTCCTTTTATTGTCTAAGTCAATATTTCATTTCTATTTATCTTGATTTTATACGTCACTATTTCAGTAAAACTGCTGCAAGATGATTTACGAAGGTACGTAAATACCTGATATCACACAAAAAAATGCAAATAAATTTTTGGTTATTCCATACATTTACCATATGACCAAGGTGACAAGTGTTGCAATTTAATCATTCGAGTTTTGAATATCTACCAGAGAGTAAAGTTATACAGCTACCTTAAATTGCCAGGGGGGAAGTCAATTTTTTATTTATTTTTTGGCTAATTCGATTTGTCGTCAACTGTTCTTCAATGTTACACCAAAACATTTTTGTTCGATTTTAATTTCCTGTTAAAATTAAAAACAAAATTTGACCCTCGAGTTGGCACGGGAAAATCATTTTTTTGAGCTGAGTGAGACGAAGTCGAGCGAAAGCTCCTCATACCAGACTTCAGGATTTTCTTTGTCACAGGTCTCCTCCTAAACTACTAATCCAATCAGAACCAAATTTGGCATGATTAAAGAGGTTAATCAGAGGAAGGTTTATGGATATATTTTGAAAAAATTAATGCTACCACAGAGGAATGATCACCGTTAAAAAAATTCCAGATGGAATTACATAATAACCGCTCACGACACTGTGACCAAACTTAACACGCTAAGAAAGCATGTCCAGAGTTGTGACTTTCAAAAAGAATCTTCAAAATCGGACTTGCCACGGAGGAATGATCACTGTTCAAAATTTTCAAAATCTGATTCCGCAATAGCGGTCAAATCTATTGGACAAGAATCACGATGTCTCACTCAGCTCAACATTGCAAGCAGCGATTCGCCTTGCAGATCTAGTTATTGATGGTTTTGTTTAAATCAATTGTTCTCCATTATTCTGTCAGCATTTTTTTTAAATTTCTTGTTAGCATCAACTACAGATTTTATAAACTTTTTTCAAAATCTTAACCATTCAATTAAGGATTACGTGAATAGTATAAATAATTAGAACACTGGATCAAATATATGTATGCATAATTTCAGCTGAAAATACCTTCAGTTTATAGAATAACAGTAAAAACCAGTAAAAACCACCAATATCAGTTCTTGAGCGATTTACCGACTCAATACAAATGGTTACTTAAAAGTGGTGGTACGGTACTTAATGCCAAATTTCTTAAATTCGCATAATTATATGTCATGTTTGCTACAGATGTGTAGATAAGTGATTATTTTTAGCTATTATAAATTATAGTTTGTTATTGACTGACTAGAGAGAAAATAAATAAATAAAACAGGTGGTTTTCCTGCCGGTTTTTAAATTTCCTCTATTCTTTTACCTATATTATTAGCGTTCCTTCTACTCTATAATAATATAATTGTTTAAACTAATGACTGCTTACCATTTATATGGTTATATATGAAATTAATATGTATAAAATTATGGCAAGAAAATTAGGTGTAAAAGGGTGAACAAATAATGCTTATTTCTAAACGCAATTTTAAGTTTACACCTAAAATGGTTTGCGAGATCTAGCCATCAGCCAAACGTTACTCCAGCAAACACTCAAATAACATGGAAACTATAAAGGCTACAAATGTAAAATCTGCATATTTAGCACAAAATAAAAGCTAACTTTTTGATAACTTTCATCCAGCTAGGCCCACGTTAATTTTTTTTTTCGAAACGTTACCTCAGCAAAATCGGTTTTTGTGAATTACTCTTCAGCGGTTATATATAGGTACAAATATGAAAAGTTATGCAATTTTGTACGACATAGTGCTCTCATTGTTGGTATTATACAAATTCATATAGGATGGAAAAATAAAGTTTTGCTGGCGTGAACGCGCACTAGAATTCTTTGTGAAATATGATTTTTAGTGTTTTGTACGATCCCTAGCTCATTTATACATTCGTGCGAGTGGTGAGACGAGCCGCGAGTTGAGCCACGAGTCACGTATGATGGGCTCGTGGCTCGGCTCGCGGCTTGTCTAACCACTCGCACGCTTGTGTCCTAAGTGGTTTTTGGGCACGAGTCAAAGGGATCCATAGTTGATAGTCAAAAGACTACTAACTGTACGAGTGTGTGAACATAAATTAATTAACTCGTGCGCATGCGCGAGATACGAGAACTGCGAGACGAGCTGCGAGGCGGGAGTCTAAAAGATCTATTGAAATAGAAAATTGGCAACATTGTAGTAACAGCGAATGAAAAAAAATGGCTTAAAGGTCTTGTAACCAAGCCAAAAAACTTCTCAAAAAAAAGAATAGAAAAAAAGGAAAACGGGGCTGTGAATACCTACTTTTCGTTGTTGTTGTTATTTTACAGAATCTTTGCATTTCATTTTTAAGTATGGAGCTGCTTAACGTGAATATATTATGACTTAACCAAAAATATCTGGAACAAAATTATATTTTCCAGTGATTTCCATCGTCTTCGTTTCATCTTGAAATATACCAACTAACAAAATGTCTGCGGAATCTGATATGGAATATTCTGATAACGACGACTACGATTACTATGGCGAACAAGATGACTGTGACATGGACACTGTAGATCGAACTAAGTCAGACCCTGAATATTTTGCATTTACCTGTTTGAGGGTAGAAGAAGTAGAGAAACTTCTAAATGAATCGATTGAATTGCTCAGCAATAGCCTTCAAATAACGCCTTCACTCGCTAAGGTTTGATATCAACTCATAAACCTAGTTAATGATGACTTTCATTATATTTGCGAGTGTATGAATAGTGATGATTACTGTATTACAGGTTACACTTCATGCATATGAATGGAATGCTCAAGAGATTATAAATAATTATAAAGAAAATGCAAATGAGGTATTGACTTTTAGTCATGTGAAGCCGCGCGTGCCTTCGGTCCAGGCGGGCTCTAGCCGCACTAGCTGTGCTGTATGTGCTAACACTCCACCACTACATAAATACAGTGCACTTGCTTGTGGACATTACTTTTGCAATGACTGCTGGGCGATGCATTTTGAAGTACAAATCATGCAAGGTAGGAACTATATGTTGTATCCATACATGCTAATTTCATTACATATAAAATGTAACTAATACTTCATCTTCATGTATAAGTACCATTATTATAAGTACGATGTTAATATCTACAATAGGTTCCCCAACTACACACGGGACCTATAAAAAATTGGCTATAATTTTAAATCTAAATATCTATTGTGATCAATAGTTACATTGCAACCTTGAACATGTATTGTGTTGCAAGGGCACAGGAATAACCTTTACAAACTTAATTATTAGTATATCTGTAAGAATGATGCTGAACATTAATTCAGTCATGATTTATATTGACTATTGTTACATTAATTTAGTAATTATCTTAATAAATAAAAGTATAGTTGCCTGACCTGTACTTGACAGTAGTATCTTCTATTCCATTGCTATCGCATCAAGATTGGATCAATAATAGTGTTAACAGTGGTTTAAATTATACCCCAATTTAATTCTATTTCAGGTGTATCGAATACCATTCAATGCATGGCACAAGAATGTGAGGTTAGGGCTCCTGAAGACTTTGTTCTGTCCCATGTAACCAAGCCTACATTGCGTGAAAGATATCAACAGTTTATGTTTAAGGATCATGTGAAATCACACCCTGAGCTTCGATTTTGCCCTGGTCCTAATTGTCAGGTGAGCAATTTTGCAACTTGTTGCTTTCCTTCTCATTTTCAGTTTCAAAGGGTTGAGCCCCAGTCTGATCTGGAGTGCATCCGTGGGTGTTGTCCTCATCTTGCAAATTGTCACAAGAACCTGGAGGAATTCATGTGCATAAACTAATGAGAAAAGTGTTAGGTTAAAAGAAAGTAAATGGGCCAATTGGCTTAGTTTGACATTTACCTGATAAAAATTCCCCAGAGAATCAGTAATGGAGATGAATTGATGAAATATTACTTATGGTTTATCCACACACATCAGGGCCGTGTCCCGGATGTGTTAGGGCCGTGGCCGGCGTTAGCCCAGGCACTGAACCTTTTTTTTAGCACGTCCACGGCCCAAATATGGCGCTGATGTGTATATAAGTCTTTAGTTGTTAATTTTAGAATTCTTAACATTAAGAAAGATAATCTTATTTGTTATAAATTTGAAGTCCAGATACTTCAAAAAATCATATTATGCAGTCATATTTGTTTAGGTTGTAAAAAATTTAGAATAATTAGTAATTTGTTTTATATTAATATCTTGAAGGTATGCTGATCAAATAACTATTCATTGCAGTGGATATTTCGAGCTGCAACTCGAGAAGGCGCTCGCCGTGTAGAGTGCCAAGGTTGTGAGCTACTGACTTGCTTTTCATGTGGAGCCCCGCACCATGCTCCTACTGATTGCTCCACCATTCGCCGCTGGCTTACTAAATGTGCGGACGATTCTGAAACTGCGAATTATATAAGTGCTCATACTAAGGTAATATTAAACCACTTTAAGATGTTATTATTATGGAAGCCATTACAGCCGAATGGATCTGCATGAAATATGGCACAGAAATAGATTATAGTCTGGAATAGCACATAGGCTAGTTTTACTCTGGGAATAGGTTTCTGTGGGTCGTGGGAATATATTTCATGCAGGTGGAGCCATAGGCAACAGAAAGTTAGTTGTTTATTTGTAATGCATCAACATGGCTATGGATAGGAATGAATGACTTAGCCATAGGGCTAAGTCACACACCTCACTTGGCAAACCTTGCAAACGCAAACATCTCATAGCAAATGATGTAAAACATACATATGAACTTACATATATACATATACTTATGCCTTTTTCTCTCTAGGGTAGGGAGTCAACAGACTACCATATGCTTCTGTCCTTACATCACTTGCTCCACTGTCATGAGCCTGGGCTTACTTCTGATAAGGTGACAGATAGCCCGAACCCTCACCCTCAGGCCCGCGCTCATGGAGGACGGAGATCGTTCTGTGACCTCCGCCACCCGATGCGACCTCTGTCGCCCGATGCGACCTCTGCCGCCCGATGTAAAATGAAGGACCACATTCACGTAAAACACAAGTGGTTGTATGTAGTACAGCCTATTGATTTTTTTTTGCAGGACTGTCCTAAATGTCAGATCTGCATAGAAAAGAATGGAGGGTGTAATCATATGCAATGTGGTGCATGTAGGCACGACTTTTGTTGGGTTTGTTTGGGAGATTGGAAGACCCATGGTTCTGAATATTATGAGTGCAGTCGCTATAAAGAAGATCCTAATATGACCACTGATAATCAACATGCTCAAGTAAGTTATTTAAAGAAACTAAATATTTAAATGAAACACCAGGAAATTGCTAATGTTGATTATATTTCAGGCAAGAGAAGCTTTGAAGAAATATTTACATTATTATGAAAGATGGGAAAATCACGCACGGTCATTGAAATTGGAAGAACAAACTTTAGCGGAACAGAAAGGTCGTATCAACCAAAAGGTAATTTATCTACCATAATTTCTTATACCTACTGTTATAATACTTTTATTTTTGTACCAGAATTTTTCGACCTTTAAAATATGTTTCTCAGGTTATGGCTGGTGAAGGCACTTGGATTGATTGGCAATATCTTTGGGATGCTGCTAAATTGCTAAAGCGTTGTCGCTACACATTGCAATATACTTATCCTTACGCTTACTATATGGAAGTTGGTCCTCGTAAAGAATTATTTGAATATCAACAGGTTTGTTATAATATAAGTAATGAAAAAGACACTTTAAATATTTAATATATAAGCCAGTCTTGAAGAAAAGAAAATACTGATACTAATCATCCAATATATAATATTTCACATTTATCTGTTGCGCTTTTGTTTGCAATGAAATGTATCAGTTCATATTTTCTGTGTTATTGGTACCTATTCTTTTTATATTTCAGGCACAGTTAGAGGCCGAAATAGAAAACTTATCGTGGAAGGTTGAAAGGGCAGAGACTACTGATAGAGGTGACTTAGAAAATCAAATGGACATAGCTGAGAAGAGACGAACTACTTTACTCAAAGATTTTCTCGAATTCCATATCACTAATGCTTCCAGCAGTAAAGTATAGTAAAATAAAATAATAAAATCAAGTCTTCATAAATACCTACATGGTTTCTATATACCGGAAGTTTGTATTATATTTGTGAATGCTAGAATTTTTTTGTTCTGCCAAAGTATATTTATTATCATGACTTTGCAATAAAAATAGTAATAATTTTACGTGTTTTTATTTAGAAAATACATAAATGTATTCATTTGTAAAAGGGTTAGTGATAAAAAAACCTAGGGCTAAACTATTGTACTATGGTAGTTGGGGAGCGTTCAAGTATTACGTAACGCAATTTGGGAGGGGGTCTTTTAAAACGTTACGGTTCGTTACAAGGGCAGGGGGGGGGGGGTATTTTAACAACGCGACGTAACTTTTTTTTTTAAATAAAAAACTAAGGAATCAGAATCTTCCAATCGGCAACCCTTTTCGTTTATGTTTTACGGGGAGTCCCTGGATTGTATTGTACGTTACTTTTATTTTTGTTTTCCTAAGTTGGCAACCCTTTTCGTTTATGATTTACGGGGAATCCCTCTATTGTATTGTACGTTAATTTATTTCGGTTTCCCAAGTCGGCAACCCTTTCATTTATGTTTCGAGGAATCCCACGACTGTGTGTACGTAATTTTTATTTTAGTAGGTATTGATGTCAGTATTCATTAGAGTTTACACAGAACCACATTGCTGTTGTCAGTGTGTGAGAAAATACCGTAATGTCTTCGAAACCAGGAGATTTGCATCATCAGCTGTTCTTGGCATATTAAAGCTGTAATACTAACTTGCCAGCACAATTGTGCCAAAAAAATGCCAACGAAATTTGGAAAACGGCTAAAAAAACACTGAAAAACAAAGAAAAGTTTGTAGAACATATAAACGATGTTATACAATAGTTCAAGGTGAAGGCCACGAAGAAGAAAGCAACAATGCTTAGTTATTTTACACAGCTAATTTTTCTTCTAAAATGTATATTACATATATATATATATATATATAGGTATATAGGTACATATACAGGGTGTCCCGAAACTCGACGTCAACCCGGGACAGGGTGAAAAGGCAAGTCATGCTGGTTGCCAGAAAAATATTAAAAAAAATCTAAGTTGCATAATTTTAAAATTACAGGCATTTTAAGAAAAAGTGCTAAATTACACACCCTGTGGCAGTCTTTTTACTCCTGTTGCCACAAATCTTAACTTTTTCCAACAATTTTTTTTGCTTTGTAACCCTGAATAATGCGTCTCTAAACTGTAATACAAATTTGTAAATCAGCTGCTCTATCTTTCATAACAATAGGACTTATTTCTTAGAAAACAACTAAAATAATAACATTACCTAGTTTTTATTAGTTTTTATTGAAAAAAAAGTGCACCACGCGAGCTTGGCAAGTTATGTCAAAAGTTGGTGCATTTAGTAAGGATTCCAAAATGGTATAATACTTGGTAAGTTGTTGCTGCTATCGTGGGCAAAAAAATTTTTTTTGTAAATTTGAAGGGCCGATTCCAATACTGAATAAATCTAACTCACTGGCACCTGTGCTTGTCTATCATAAAAACTATGAATAAACAGCTTATTCACTAAATTTAAAGTACTCTTAGTGTGTGCATTGGAATAGGCACGATGTTTTTGTAAAATTTTAATTAAAACTAAAACTAAATTTTATACTAAGGTTTATTTATTAAATTTACAATTAAATATTTTTATTACAGCAAATGTTCGAAATGCCTTCCTTCGGCGGCAATACAAGCCCGATATCTCTTTAAAAGAGATCGAGCTATTTTTCGGGCGAATCGTCCATTATTTACGAAATCGGCTGCTTCGGCTATTCTTTGCCGTAGTTCAAATTCGTTTTCGATTGCCTTTGAATAGACTTTTTCTTTGACTGCTCCCCAGTAAAAAAAGTCCAATGGATTTAAATCCGGTGAACGGGCCGGCCACGAGATTGGACCAGACCGTCCGATCCATCTTCCGGGAAACTCTTCATCGAGATATTCTCGAACTGAGCGAGCATAGTGCGCTGGGCACCCATCTTGCTGGAACAACATTTCTCTGTAAATGTTTAATGGCACGTCTTCTAGTAAATTTGGTAGATGGTTCTGTAGAAAGTCCAAATAGGCCTCGCCATTCAACCGGCCATTCCGGTCCACATGTTGACTTTGAATCGGTACTGGGACCGGTCCTGCCTCAGTAAATGAGGGTTCTCTACATGCCATTCATGCAAATTATGCATGTTCATGTAGCCATCCTTTTTAAAAGTTGATTCATCAGACCATACAATTTTTGTTAAGAAAAGGGGGTCATCCCTGTACCTCTCCAACATCGTACGGCAAAAATTTATTCGAGGTTGGTAGTCCCTGGGTAGTAACGTCTGTACTCGCTGTACGTGGTATGGGTGTAATTCGTGCCTTTTTAAAATTCGATGGGCTATACTTTTTGGCACGCCGGTGGTTATCTCAATAGCCCTTACTGAAGTGCTTGGGTCTTCTTCGACAGCTGCAAGCACTTCGTCTTCCATCGGGTTAGCGGGTCTTCCTCCAACATGCTCATGATTTGGTAGGCGGCCCTCTGAGAAGAGTAAACGATGTACGTTCGTAAACACGCGATGATCGGGGTAACGAGCAGCGTTTGGGTACCTTTCACGGTAAAGTCTGGCAGCAGCACTAGCATTGCACCTGCATTCGCCATAAATGAGGTGCATATTAGTGTATTCACTAGTGGTATACACAGACATCTTGGCACTAGTCACGTGAAGTCCAGGAGAAAGCAAAAGTCGTCGTTTAGGGAAAACAAACAGTCCCAATCCAAATCACAAGCAATCACAAGTCCATAAACGAAGCCAAAAGTAGTCAGTACGAAATCAACACAAACGAATAAAAAATAAGCGCAGTAAACGAAGGTTTGGCATGTGAGTACAATAGCGGCTACCTGGCGTCACTCTCTGTCTCGCTTGCACTTGGTTAAATGACTCTCTCCGTTTCAGTCTCGTCTACAAAACCCGTCTTGCTCGCACTTGATATGGTGACTCTTTCCGTCTCAGTTACTTACGTGTTAAATTTACTCAGCAATGACATCGGCTCTTCAAAAAAATTGTGTCTATTCCATTGCACACACTAATAAACTATTTATTCATAGTTTTTATGATAGACAAGCACAGGTGCCAGTGAGTTAAATTTATTCAGTATTGGAATCGGCCCTTCAAATTTACTAAAAAAATTTTTTTGTCCACGATAGCAGCAACAACTTACCAAGTATTATACCATTTTGGAATCCTTACTAAATGCGCCAACTTTTGACATAACTTGCCAAGCTCGCGTGGTGCACTTTTTTTTCAATAAAAACTAATAAAAACTAGGTAATGTTGTTATTTTAGTTGTTTTCTAAGAAATAAGTCCTATTGTTATGAAAGATAGAGCAACTGATTTCCAAATTTGTATTACAGTTTAGAGACGCATTATTCAGGGTTACAAAGCAAAAAAAATTGTTGGAAAAAGTTAAAATTTGTGGCAACAGGAGTAAAAAGACTGTCACAGGGTGTGTAATTTTGCACTTTTTCTTAAAATGCCTGTAATTTTAAAATCATGCAACTTAGATTTTTTTTTATATTTTTCTGGCAACCAGCATGACTTGCCTTTTCACCCGGTCCCGGGTTGACGTCGAGTTTCGGGACACCCTGTATACAAAAAAACTGGTCATAAATATTTCACATTTATTTTCTTCTTAAAGTGGCTCTCTAGTAGAGGTTGGCCGTCAACTTAAGCTCCTCTCTGTCCATCGCCAAGCGAAACTCTCGTTCAGCTTTGGCGATACCGGTCCACTCCCTTATATTTCGGAGCCATGACTTTTTACGTTCTCCAGCTCGTCTTTTGCCTTCGATTTTGCCCATCATAATAAGTTGAAACAACTGATACCGATCATGTCGTAACACGTTTCCCAAATAATCTACCTTGCGTTTTTTGACGGTTTGAAGGAGGTGGTTTTTAGCCACTTCCGGTTCCGGTAGCTCAACCAGAAGTCCCAGTTTCCTAGTGAGCCAAATGAATATAAGAACGCAACACGTTTTTTTATTTCAGCTTGTTAATTTATTTTAGCTACGTATGAAAACATCAAGCACGCCAGCATCACTAATGTCAACAAGGCCTAACGTCCTACATACTTCGCGTACTCTTTTACTAAAACAGGTGCGTATGTACACTTTTTCAGTACACCTTGTCTGAGTCTGGATGGTAATATAAATTATTGTACTTAAGTACCTTTTTTTATAAAATTCTATGTCGATTTTACTAAAAAAAAAAAAGGTTTATCCGACTCAGAACGGTTTTCACATTAATCTGCTAGGGCTTACCCGGGGTGCCCGGCAATGGACACTTGGGCAGGACTTGGTTTTAGTCGATGCACGACATAACCGCCTCCGCTGGCCGGTGGAGGGGTATCCGAAGGGATTTCCGCACGTAAAAAAAAGGGTTAATTTTAAATCCCATCACTGAAAGCAACAACATTTGTTATACGCCCTTTTGTCTAAACTGGATGTTGTTCGTAACCGTAATATTAAAGATTTAAATTTTGAATCCAACTCTTAATTTTCATTACTCATCTGTCGTATTTTGCTAACTTAGGTTTGACAAAGTATCATTTGAGGGCAATGGACTTTAGAATAAATATTTTTTTAAGTCTTGCATGAAAAACCGAAACAAATAAATTATGAAAAGTCGTAAAAGAAAATTGATACTTTTAGTGATAGGTAACGCCGCAATAGCGGCGGTAAGGCCCATCATGGAGGATTGGCTAGAGAGGCGACACGGAAGCCTCTCGTACCGACTGACGCAGGTGATCTCCGGGAAGGGGTGCTTCGGGGACCACCTGCATCGGATCAGGAAGGAGCCAACGCCTGAGTGTCATCACTGCGATGCGAGCGAGGACTCAGGGCTGCACACGCTAGCGGACTGCCCGGCGTGGGAGGCGCCGAGGCGTGACCTCGTGACAGCCATCGGGGTGGGAGTCCTCTCGCTCGGCAGCATGATTGCGGCAATGGTGCGGAGCGCGAGCGCGTGGGCCGCCGCCACCTACTTCTGCGAGCATGTAATGCTCACGAAGGAGATGGCGGAGCGCGCCCGGGAGAGATTTAGAACTCCCCCGACCCGCCGAGCCCGCAACTTGCTCGCCGCGCGTCGCCTAGGCGACTCAGGCGCCGGAGGTCGCTTAACGACCTCCGTCCTCCATGAGCGCAGGCCTGGGGGTGACAGGTGAGGCCGCCTGTCACCCCAGCAGAAGCAGGCCGGGACGGTGGGGCGACTAGCGACCCTCCCCCAAACCGGGGCAAGACGGGGACACCGTGGTTCTCAAACCCGAGGGGGCCATCTCGAAACCGGAGATGGCCCAGGGTCAGTCGGGGTGCGAGGGATATGCTCTATGGGCAACCTTACACCCTGGCGTCTGTAGACCCGAGACGGCGTGCGGTTTTAGTCGGTTCAAGCCCGACATAACCGCCCCCGCTGGCCGGCGGGGGGGTATCCGAAGGGATTTCAGCACGAAAAAAAAAAGGTATTACGTTACGGGCCGCTTTCTAGTGAATTAAAATTAATTAACCCTCTATTTATGTGAGAGTATATATTATTTATCACATGTCTCAATAATACCTATTTTCATATATTTCACTTTGTTTATAGGATTCAAATGTTGTACCCGCATGTTCATCTGATATGGAATCGATTGTCGGAATCGCTAGAATAGAGAGCACAGCCGTGAAACGAAAGTTGAACGATACTCATAATATGCGAAGTAATAGTACTGATGAGAAAGTTGTGGACAACTTGGACATCTCGTCTACGGAACTACACATGACTACGATTGTTTCGAATATTACTAAAAAAGTTCCAAACAAACCGGCTCATGAAACTCTTAGGGAGAGAATTAACCTGTTTCAACAGAGAATAAATGTTCTTACTCAAGCAAGGGACACTGTGGTATAGCCAAAGATGATGTTGACGAAGAAATAAAAAAACTACGGAAAGAATTGAAAGAAGATGAAAAATGCTTAAGGAAAAAAAGAGACAATGCCAAGCGTGCAAAAAAAAATCGAGCCATAGAAAAACTAGAGAAAGCTGAACGTCGCAAAACCAATCCTGCTGCAGTAAAACCTCGATCTGGCCCTGGCCAGCCCCCTTTGGTTGATTCACAACCTGCTCTCTTGAAGACCATTATTAACATTGCAATGAGATGATTAGGAGTTGTCTCACTTTGGACGACCTGCATGAAAGGCTGTTATTAATGGAATTCCAAATTTCTCGAAGCGGCACGTATCTTCATTTACTCCCACGCGTTTCTAACACTCAAGAGGAGAGGAGGCATGTACGCACCGTACCCGTGAAGTTAGCAAGA
Source organism: Cybosia mesomella (assembly GCA_946251805.1). Classification (NCBI taxonomy): domain Eukaryota; kingdom Metazoa; phylum Arthropoda; class Insecta; order Lepidoptera; family Erebidae; genus Cybosia; species Cybosia mesomella. The sequence continues at coordinate 20,049,734 of OX276391.1, forward strand.
CCACAGACCGAGATGCACAAAAAGCACGAGGACGGCGAATTCTGCACTGCTACAATCAGGTCCTTGGAATCTCTTGCGGTGCTTCTGGGACCACAGCAAGTATTTATTCGCTCTCAAGACGATAACGCCCGTGTACCAATAGGTTTACCGGCAGTGAAAAGTCAAAGCCCTCTTTTAATTTAATGTATATGGAATACAGAGTACTTTTACCTAACCATGACTCTGGGTCGTAGCAGAGCGGCACAAACTTATTCTGTCTGTATATGCCACGTCAACGTGGATCCTGACGGTTTAGGTAAGGAAGAAGCTGTTGGTTACAGTGGTCCGATACACATATCCATAAGGAGTGGAAAACACGCATCCTCCACAGCGAACACCCATGCTTATGATTTCGAAACACTTTTATCAGTGGCTGCATTCAAACCCTTAATGATGACACCTCCTCCACTATCATCTCCACTACAAGGGTTTAAGCAAATGCCTTATGATTTTTATTGTCCATCAGTACAATCCGATCTCAAGAACAGAATATGTGCAACTTGTGGGATCTATTTCACATCCCAAAAGAGTGTGCAAACGCACAGTCGTTACGTGCATGGCAAGACTGCCCAAAAACCTCGTGAGAGTAGAGTACGGCCACAGCGACTTGCTGCCAGAAGGGCAAATGAGCTACTCTGCTTTGTGCGCCATAGTGAAGCATTGTCTGAGGATGCCGATTGGCTCGATGAAGACGAAGTTGATGCAAGTGGTTTATCAATACCGGAACCTTCAACGTCTGCTCTCCGATTCATAGTAATGAAGGAGATTGAGTGGCTGGCAAACCCGTGGACTGAGGGGCAGTAATTGCAACTGAATTGTGTTTTTGCGTACATACCTACAGTTATTGGATTTATGTCTAAATAAAAACATAAAATTATCTCCTTTTGTTTATTCCTACTGCAAACGCATTTATTACAATAACAAGGGTATACTTTGTGACTTTAAACTTTAATGGTCACTTAAATGTTACGTAACTTTTAGGGAGGGGGGGGGGGTTTAGAGGAGTTCTAAACCACGTCGGCAGCCGGGCCGCCCTAAAACTGCGCTCGTTGTTCCGTGGTCGACGATAGGGGTTTCGCGATGAATGAATTGGTTTGAACGGAGTTCTGCTACTTCGAGTGATAGTTTCTCTATTTGTTTTGTTAATAGGTTGAGTTGTAGATTTTCGACTGCAGTTTCATTTTGACTTTGCGATGGGCTTGATACGGGAATCGAAGTAGTGAGCTGCAGCTGTAGCGGGTTCAAAATGTTCTATCTTCTTGTTAGCCATGGCGGCTAGGGTTTCCAGTGACGATTCTTTGTTTATTGATAGCACGCCGCGTATTTGGGTAGGTAATTGGTTTAACCATATGACGCGTAGTGTTTCTTCTGTTAACATCTTCCCACTTAGGTCTCTCATTTTTAATAGCTGGCTCTTCGGATTCTTGATACGTTGATATGAGCCTTTCGTTCAAAGTGTTGTATTAGCGGGTGGGTTGAGGATGATATCCGCTATTTGTTCCAGGTCATTGCATGCGAGTAGTGGCATTGCTAAGTTGAATTTTTGTTCTTCGCCTATCTTACTCGTCGCGATGGCAGCATCAAACCAACCATATCAACCATAAAAGAGAATTCTGACGACAGAAGGGTGGAAGACGCGCGGGTAATGATATTGCGGTGACGTCGCTTTTGATTGTCGTGGTTTGTTTGATATCGCTGCCTGGTACGTTTTCTTCGGTAGACTTGATGGTAGATAGGTATGTAGGTCGTGGGGTGCGACTGGTTGGATCACCTCCAAGTTTGGTGCACCCTGGGCAACGTGGGCGATGACGCATCATTGATTGCTCCTCTGGAGTAGCTGGCGTCAACGTCAACGGCCAAGAGTCTGACCAACCGGCCCTTTTCAGGGCCAGCTGACCCCATTGCACGAGGGGGTCGGGGTATGGCGGGCCTGCAAGGCCCGCGGGGTGGGTGGTCACTCCAGGTACCCCTCTGCTGTTATCAGAGGGGACACTGCGAATGGCCCAGGGTCAGTCGGAGTGCGAGGGATATATTATGTTCTATGGGTAACCTTACATCCCGGCGTCTGTAGACCCGAGACGGCATGCGGTTTTAGTCGGTTCAAGCCCAACATAACCGCCCCCGCTGGCCGGCGGGGGGGCATCCGAAGGGATTTCCGCACAAAAAAAAAGGTATGTAGGTCGTTGAACTCAGTTTCAGTTAGCTGATGCGTGCTGATACCGTAGGTATGTAGGTATCAGCTGTTCTGGTTATTCGAGGTCACCGATGTTGGTGTAGGCCAACGTTTCCCAAAGTGGGCGATAACGCCCCCTTGTGGGCGCTGCAGGCCAAAAGGGGGGCGGTAAGAGACCCAGAAAAAAAATGGGAGCGTTGTGTAGGCTTCGGGGGCGATATGTTATTTCATCTAGCTAGGAAGAGTCTTAGACACCGACAGGGCGCTTAACGACCTCCGTCCTCCATGAGCGCAGGCCTGGGGGTGGCAGGTAAGGCCGCCTGTCACCCCAGCAGAAGTAGGCCGGGACGGTGGGGCGACTAGCGCCCCTCCCCTAAACCGGGGCAAAACGGGGACACTGTGGTTCCCAAACCCGTGGGGGCCATCTTGAAACCGGAGATGGCCCAGGGTCACTCGGGGTGCGAGGGATATGCTCTATGGGCAACCTTACACCCCGGCGTCTGTAAACCCGAGACGGCGTGCGGTTTTAGTCGGTTCAAGCCCGACATAACCGCCCCCGCTGGCCGGCGGGGGGGTATCCGAAGGGATTTCCGCACGAAAAAAAAAAAAAAAAAGTCCGACATAGCTCTCGACTCTCGGTTACAACTTGTGAACATCAACTAATATTAATTAAGAGATTGCCCAAACTCGGTTCGATATTTCTCTCCGCGTAGTTCATGTATCTGTCCTGTTTTATTCAATAAATAGAAGAAAAAACATGTCAATCGGTCGCTCCGTTTCGAAATGAAAGTAGACACAAACAAACAAATAAAAAGGCAATAGACACACTTTCGCATTTTAATAGTTATTAGTATTCCTAGATAGGTAATATTCATAGATAATAGACCACGGGCAATCATGTTTTAACAATTTTTTGTTAAATAACCCGATTTGTGCATTCCTGTACCACTCGGCTGATTCATAGAATACTTGTTCTTACTTGTTGAGTACAATTGAGCGTCGAATGAGATAAACGAGTTAATGCATGTTTGTCTTATTCCTGTCGGTGCGTGCTGCTTATGCAATCCTATATAAACAACGGAATATTTATTTTATTTTCATTTGCGGTTTCGCGCGTAATAGATAAGCAGTACTTAAGTTCAACACTTACTTACGTATTTCTTAAAACAAAACAATGTCGGAAGTAAAAAAGAAGAGACTGCAATACTCTGTGGAATATATTAAATTCGGATTCATTGAAAATCCCACAAACCCATCGTCGCCTCAGTGCCTTCTATGTCTAAAAACATTTTCGAATGAAGCAATGAAGCCTTCAAGACTGCAAGATCATTTGAATAAAATGCATCCAGATAAGAAAGACAAGAATGTAGCATATTTTCAAGACCTAGAGATGAAGCATAATACTCAGCTAAGTGTAGCAAAACTATATTCGGCAGCTGCTAAGCAAGATGACGACGGACTTCGAGCTTCGTACAATATCTCTTTGTTAATTGCTCAAAAAGGCAAACCACACAACATCGGAGAAGAGTTAATTTTGCCAGCAATAAAGGAAGTAATAACTACTGTGCTTCATAAACCGGCCGCAGATATTATCCGAAAAATTCCTTTGAGTAATAATTCTGTGCAAAGACGAATTGATGAAATGGCTGAAAACATTGAAGGATCATTGTGCAATCATCTGAAGACTAGTCAATTCTCAATTCAGCTCGATGAGTCCACTTTACCTACTAATGAAGCATTGTTGCTGTCTTACGTGAGGTTTATTAAACATGAGAAAATATGTGAAGAACTATTGTTTGCTAGAAATTTAGAGACCGATACAAAAGGCCAAACCATATTCAATACATTGGAAAAGTTTTGTGATGAGAAAGAGATTCCTTTTAAAAATATTATATCAGTTGCTACGAATGGCGCTCCGGCTAAAACAGGGTGCCAAAAAGGCTTCATAGCGTACTTAAAAAATAAAATTCCAGATGTACTTGCTGTACATTGCGTTATTCATAGACAACATTTGATTGCTAGAAACTTAAGTGAACGACTATTTCAATCACTGCAATATGTCATCAAAGCAGTCAAAAAATTCCGTACCAGCTCTTTAAATGATAGATTATTTCATCAGCTTTGTGTTACTAATGACGAAGATTCCAACCGTTTGTTGCTTCATACTGAGGTTCGTTGGCTATCAAGAGGCAATTGTCTGACTCGATTTTACAACCTGTTTGACTCTGTGATAGAGTTCTTGGAAACTAAAGATACAGAATTGCGCAACAAGCTCATTACATCAAACAAGTTGAATTCCTGAGACGAGCTCAGCCGAATACAAGGGATTTTCGATTTTGCGTTTTTAGTTATTCTTTTTGCGATTTTTTCTTTATCTTGCAATGGTTCACCCCAGCACGAATCTATTACCGAAAACAGCAACTCGATAGCTCATGTCCTTCATACCCACAACCGTGACAGAAAATTGGCAACGACGACGTCGACGACAACTCGATAGCAATAGGGCCAAAGAGTATATAAGAGGGATAGGGTTTATCTAAAGAAAATCCCTTTTTTTTTATCTTGCAATGGTTCACCCCAGCACGAATCTATTACCGAAAACAGCAACTCGATAGCTCATCTCCTTCATACCCAAAACCGTGACAGCTTTTTTTTTTATCTTGCAATGGTTCACCCCAGCACGAATCTATTACCGAAAACAGCAACTCGATAGCTCATCTCCTTCATACCCAAAACCGTGACAGAAAAATGGCAACGACGACGTCGACGACAACTCGATAGCAATAGGGCTTTTCTAAAGAAAATCCCTTTTTTTTTATCTTGCAATGGTTCACCCCAGCACGAATCTATTACCGAAAACAGCAACTCGATAGCTCATCTCCTTCATACCCAAAACCGTGACAGTTTTTTTTTTTATCTTGCAATGGTTCACCCCAGCACGAATCTATTACCGAAAACAGCAACTCGATAGCTCATCTCCTTCACACCCAAAACCATGACAGAAAATTGGCAACGACGACGTCTCGATAGCAATAGGGCTTTTCTAAAGAAAATCCCTAAAAATGATATAGCTTACATGACAGACCTGTATAAATTGTTCAAAGACATGAATCTCCAACTGCAAGGCGATGAACTAAATTTAATTAAAACAAAAAATGTCGTTGCTGCTTTCGCAGCCAAACTGCTTCTACACTAAAATAATATGGGCAGCGTGAGTTTCACAATTTTCCGAATTTATCAGTATCCTGCAGTAACGACGACTTGTTTGCCTACTGCCAACATTTGGAAAACCTCCACATTGACTTCACCGAACGATACCAGGATATTTTGAACTTGGAAATACCAGGCTGGGTGTTAGATCCGTTTTCAAATGTCAACACAGCAATCTCACCTCAGCTGGAAGAAGAACTTTAAAAAAAGTTTAGAAAAATCAAGTTCAAAAATGGCTATCAAGAATTTTGGCTACAAAAACCGATCCCGCAATTGTACCCTGGATTGTGGTCAATCGTTCAACGATTCTTGATAGCATTCCCATCGTCATATTTGTGTGAACGTGGATTTAGTGCTGTGGCAACGCTGCTTACTAAAAAGAGAAATCGTTTGCATGTTACCGAACGTGGCGACTTGCGGCTGTTCTTGAGTAAATTGGAACCTGATATCAACAAACTTATTAAACAGCATCAGATTCATCCTTCACATAAATTTTTATATAAGAATCGATTATGTTTGTTTTATTTTGAATAAAAGATACTTTTTCTGAATACTATAAAGTTGCGTTTCAATAATCATTCTCATTGGCAGGTGTAGCCCGTACGAGTTAACTTGAGACCTGAGCGTCGTTATGTACTACCTACTATGCTCAGGTCTCAAGTTAACTCTTGCGGATTATAGTAAAAGTCTATTTTACAATGAATGTTTAATCTCCGCTAATATAGCTCAAAACAATTAATTAATTGAATTTGAAGTTATAGTGGTTTTTAAGTGGGTGAAAAAATCGGGGCGCTAAAAATTAATTTAGTCTCAAAGTCGGCAGTAGACAAAATAAGTTTGGGAACCTCTGGTAGGTGGTAGGCAGTGGTTCGCCTAACCGAACGTGTGTTGAGAGCCAGCTGATGTTGTGGTCAGCTGTGGGGTCACTGACCCGTATTGGATGTACTTCCTAATTTCTATGCCAGCTGGCTGAGTTCCTTGGAACGGCCAGGTCTGCTCTCAGACCTTCGTACCGTCGCCAGGGATCTGCTCTGAACTATTGGACCGGAATGGGGAACCGTAGCCAAGTAAAAGATTGATCAAGTGTAAACTGTGTTTATTGATCAAAATTTGCCGTCTAATATATACAATATTCAGTTACAAGTAGTTACTATTTACGCGAGCAATAATCTCCTTTTTGTACTATAGTATAGGCACTGGCACTTGAAGTTGAAGTTGAAGTCTTGCCACATGAGCTTGGCCAAATCTTAATCTGTTTGTAGTAACAAAGGACACAGAGCATACAGATTACGAAACTTGTAAGCCGTGCGCCAGCACGCTCCAGCGCACGTCCGCGCGCCAGTAAGGAATTCGAAAATGGACGCTAACCAGTTTTAACAATTTCTAAACGCCCAACAGGCGCAGCAGGAAGTTATTACGAAATTGCTCTCTATGTTAGTAGCTCAGACTCAAATTACGTCGACATCTTCCGACACCAACGATGTATGTACAGTCGGCGCGACGAATGCTGGTACTGCACGTCGATGGCTACTATCAAGGCATTTGACATGGAGAAATTTAGTCCAGATGGTTTCAGAATTGACGACTACATTGAGTTTTTTGAAGCTAAATGCAAAATACATAATATTCGTTTTAAAAAAAGACTTGTTACTAAATTGCCTTACACCAGACATATTTCGGGAACTGAAAACAGCCTTGACACCGAAGTTTGACTACAGCAATTACATGAAAATACGCTGCAAACTCCTTGATTTATTCAGAGTGAAAAAAACAAGATATCGTGCACTCACAGAATTTTGGAACTGCGTAAGGGGCAAAAATGAAACTATGGAACATTATGCTAATCGATTAAAAGAATTGAGCAAGGTCTGCAGGTATGATGATACTTTACTAGAAAGACAGTTGCGCGACAGATTTGCAACTGGCTTAAATCACACGCAATTAGAAACCGATTTAAAGCAAAGATGGCCAGATCTAACGCAATTTTACGAAGGTCAAACTACTGAAATTACCTTTCGGAGATATTTGCAGTCTCGCAATCACGTGAACTAGCTGAATATGAATATGATGAGCTTCCATCGACCAGTGTACAACGTATTAAAAAGGAAGGACCTGGCGGCCGCGAACTTCAAACTTACCGAAGCCCTCGGAAGATACGTGCTATCACACAATGTTTACGTTGCGGTAAAAAGGATAAACACAACCTTGCTAGTTGCAACCTTGCCAGCCAAAGACCACTGTTGCAAAGAGTGCAATACAGACGGACATTATGAAAGTTGCTGTATAAAATCTGGTAGAGCATATGTCGACAAAAGTGGAAGTTTGAAACAGAGATATAAACTACAACGAGTCGTTAAAAGGAATTCATCATCTGGAACAAACAGCTCAACAGAAGATAGCGACATTGATGACAATGTTGTGTACAGCATCACTGGAACTCACAACAAGAATTGTAAACATATTGACGCTATTATTAACGGAAAGAGTTGTACAATGGATTGGGATCCTGGCTCGGCATATTCTATCATAAGCACCAAATTCTGGAAACAAATAGGAGCTCCAACATTAACAAAAGCACCGAAACTAAAGGTATACGGCAATCACAAGCTGAAGTCAAAAGGCATTACAGATGTAACAGTTGAAATTCAAGGCAAACAAAAAATATTATCTGTAATAGTTATCGAAGACGCTAATCCGATGTTTTTTGGCCTTCAGTGGAGTGAAACCTTCGGGATGGAGTTTCCTAATTCAGTCTACTCAGTCAAGAGTACTAAACCAACCACGCTTAAACAACTTTTATACAAAAATATACAACTTTTCGACGGCAAACTTGGTAAAGTGAACAACTATCAAGTTCAACAAGGAGCTGAGCCTATACATCTCGCAGCACAACCTATCAAATTAGGCATGAAAAAGAACATTGAGAAGGAGTTGGACCGTCTTGTATCGGAAGGTATTATACATCATGTAGTATTAGTCCTAATATAACACCTGTCGAATGGGCTACGCCCACAGTCAATGTCATAAAACCAAACGGAGACATAAGAATTTGTGGGGACTGGTGGGGACTACAGAAGTACACTGAACCCAGTTCTCGTAAAACATTTACATCTAGTCCCTATCTTTGACTTTCTACGACAAAAACTTGCACACGAGCGTATATTTTCAAAAATTGATCTTAAAGCCGCACACTACGCGGATATTTCCAATACAATAGAATGCCTTTCGGGATATCTACGGCACCATCAATTATCCAACATTATTTAGATAAGTTAGTTGAAGACATACCTAACGTTGCAGTTTATTTCGATGACATAGCGGTGACTGGAACAGACTTACAGGATCATTTAACTACACTTTATTAATATTTGAACGATTGATGAAGCGGGACTCAAAGTTAATTTAAAAAAATGTTTATTCCTACAACAGAACATAGAGTATTTAGGACACAAGATTGATAGACATGGTATACGTCCTACTGACAAAAAAGTCGATGCTATCACAAAAGCCGCGGAACCTACTAACGCAAAGGAATTGAGGTCTTTCTTGGGACTGGTAAATTTTTACGAACGTTTTTTGCCTAACTTGCATGGCCAATGTGCAGATTTACAGTTGACTAGTGGCAAATATTGCAGTTGACTAGTGGCAAAATGCCATGGCGTTGGTCTGCTCACGAAAGTCAAGTGTTTGAAGCTACAAAATCATATATAGCAAACTCTAAACCCTTAGTAGCATACGACCAACCTGTTTTGCTCGCATGTGATGCCTCAGAAAAAGGCGTTGGAGCTGTACTATACCACAAAAATGGAAAAATTGAACGCCCAATTGCTTTTGCATCCAGAAAACTCCGTCCAGCAGAATCCAGGTATTCTGTCATAGACAGAGAAGCACTCGCTATCCTGTTCGGAATAAAAAAGTTTGACCAATATCTGCGCGGAATTAAGTTTACGTTAGTTACAGATCACAAACCATTAATATACATCTTAGGTGATAAAAGAAACTTACCTAAGCTAGCAAATGACAGACTTGTGAGATGGGCCCTCATAATTGGAAGTTATAATTACGATATCTGTTACCAGAAAGGTGAAAACAACGTTCTAGCCGATTTCTTGTCTAGATTACCAAACAGCGATACCCAACCCTCTCAGACGGAACGAATGGTACACAAAATTGAATCGCGTCTACTAGGTGTCAAAATGACCGATTTACATCTAACTGAGAATATCATCAGAGAAAACACAAAAAAAGATCCTGTACTATCTCAAATTCTGCAATATCTTAAAACGGGTTGGAGAGACCTGGAATATAGCGGGGAAGTAAAACAATTTCTCAGGAAACGCAGTGAACTTTCGCTGTAGAATAAAATCATTTTAAGGAAAGGACTGATGGTCATACCAATAAACCTACAAAAACAAGTCCTAACTTACCTGCATAGAGGTCATCCGGGTATATCCGCGATGAAAGCTTTGGCACGCTTCTATATTTGGTGGCCATCTATTGATGTTGACATTGAAAACTTTGTCAAGACATGTACAGGTTGTCAAGAGAATAGACCCGATAATCCAGAACTTTCAGTCTATTCGTGGTCTATTCCAGAACAAGTATGGGAAAGAATAAATATTGATTTTGCTGGGCCTTTCCAAAACACATACTGGCTAGTCCTATGCGATTCTTTGTTGAAGTGGATTGAAGTGAGACCAATGAGAAATTTGTCAACAAGAAACTTGTGCTCAACGTTAGATGACATATTCTGCATATTTGGCTTACCACAATTGATTGTGTCTGACAACGGGCCTCAATTTACATTAGATTTCAAAGAGTATTGTGAAAGTCACGGAATTCAGCATTTGAGATCATCACCCTATCATCCACGCACAAATGGTTTTGCTGAAAGGCTAGTGAGGACTTTTAAAACACGATTTTCATCAACATCGGAGAGGGCGCAGCAGCAACATCTGCGCGAATTCCTCTTTTCTTATAGAAACACCACATACCACCACTGGCAAGTCCCCTTCAGAAATGATGTTTGGTCGGCAGCTAAATTGCTTGCTTTCTAATGTCCGACCCAACAAGAGACGAAGATTACAATCTGAACAAGTGCAAGCTAATATCAACTCAAATGAAATGGCAGAAAAGTATAACTATAAAACCGAGGACAAGATTTTTCATCGAACACGACTGGATAAGACATGGCAGCCTGGTGTTATACCCACCCGTAAGAATAAATACTCGTATATTATCACCACGCCGCAGGGGGATACGATACGTAGACATGCAGATCAGATTCGACCACGGTCAATTGTTCCATCACCAAACTGCTCATCTATCTAAACGTCACTTATTTTCGATCCTCACCCGGCCTCTTCACCTTACCACTACCACTACCTCGACACCCGGACCATTGTACCAATCTCCACTGAACTCTCCTGCCATTTCCAGTCCTAGTCCAATACGAATGCAACCAAGGCGCAGCCTGCGGAATATCAAGCCTCCTCGTAGACTCATTGATGAGATGTAACTTTGGTACGAGGGGACGAATGTTACAACCTCATTGGTGTTACATGTATAGAGTTACAAATTTAAAATGTTTTCATATCTGTGTCGTATAACATATTTTAATATATCCTATCTTACTATGCAATTTACGTTTTATTATAGCTATTATCATTATTAATATTTTGTTTGAAAGTTGATTTCAAGATTTTAGAACTCTGTATTAAATTTTGTTATTATTGGCCGCTTGATAAATTAATTCGATCTTCAAAAACAGTACTTCCTAAATGCTATCCATTTTGATGATAAATTTCGTATTACATAACAGCTGTCACTTTTCAAAACTGTAATAAAAGTTGCTGTTTGTTAGCTTAATGTTGTCTCATTCATACACAAAAAAAAACATAAAATTTGGATTTGTCATTCCTAAAAAAATGCATTAATGTTAGTACTGAAAATTGAGTTTCCTCCAATTTCTTCAAGAAAAACGGCAATTTCGTATGTAACGACCTAATATATATCAACCATACTCCACCTTTTTTTATAGAGGCCACAAACACGTTACAAACTTGGTGTCGAGGACCGCAAACGAAAATTATTTAGGTCTTAATTAAAACGTAGTCCCAAGTTAACGATGTATTTACTTTAATGAAAATACTTTAATGAACAAAAGAAGTTTTGACAAAGATGTTTATGTATGTTTTAATGCGATTTTTGATACTGTGACCATATTTTCAAAACTTTTACAAAATCTGGCTTGTCACTACATGCTATCCTTATTACGTCATCCAGATGAGAATCTGTAAGTTTGTTTCTGTACACGTTCTTTGTGTATTTCATTTTTGAAAAAGACGATTCGCAGCCATACGTAGACCCAAATAAGGTTAGTAAGATTTGGGCACATCTTTGGACGCTTTTATATTTTTGGGGAACAATACTCCAAAATTCCACATATTCCCTGCTTTCCCTTTTGACGTGACAACGTCTTATAAATCGATGGAGCCGGCTGCACGCACGAAAAAACATGACGCAATATGCCGTTACCGGCGTTACCTCGTATGTAGCTGAAGCTAACTTTGAGATAGTGGTTGTTTCTAAGTGCCATGGATTTTCTATAAGTAACAAACTTTATTTTATTTTTCTTAGATATTGGAACCTTTTTCGAAATTCGTTTAATAGTGCAAATATTATATAACTATATAATTTGAAATTATGGAGCAGTTTTCTTCCGAAATGTTGGTTCCGTCCTGTGTTGTTGTTTTTATCATAGTTGGAAAATTTTGCTGCTGTTTTATTTGTACTTCTTCATGATTTAAATGCTTAGCTTTTCTTCAAATGCAAACACTTTATTTGCCATATTGGAGACTATATTATCTTCACCTTGTAAACTCCGATAGAGATTATTGAATTTTTCCGTAATATCACATAGAAAGGCTAAAATACACCACCATTCATCATTTTGTAATTCAGGGTACACTTTATTATTTTGCTCTAAAAACACTATTATTTCATGGCGTAAAAGTTTTGGAGGTTTTTTTCTACCTCTCCAAAACTTTTCTTCTACTAAGCCATCGCATCGAGAGGACGAGGACGTCGTTATACTCATTTCCCAGTTCTTCCAGAAGGCTTTTAAATCTTCTGTGATTCAATTCTCTTGCTCGTATATAATTGACAATATTAATAATTGTCTTCATTACAGCTTCTATTTCTGGATTTACAACACGTGCCGCCAAGTTTTCTTGGTGGATAACGCAATGAAGTGTTATTAAATTGGTTAAATTATATTTTTGTTTAAATAACGAAATAAATCCATTTTCTGATCCAGTCATTGAAGGTCAACCATCTGTACACACACAAGATTTTTTGTAAGTATGTCAATTTCATTCTGCTCTAAAAAATTGCAAATGGTATCAAGGTAATCTGTGCCTCGGGTTTGACCTTTCATTGGTAGCAATTTCAAAAACTTTTCTTGTACTACATTGTTTTCTGTACGTTATCTAACAAACACCCGGCGTTGCGATGTTGCTAAAATGTCGGTGCTGGAATCGAATGCCAAGCTAAAAAACTTGCTCTTTGTTAGGTTAACTAATATATCATCGTGAATGAATATAGAAATGTCTTCAATAAGCCTCATACAGGTTGAATCCGAGAGCGGTAGTTTTTTTTTTATATCAGACAGTATTTGCTTTTTGTTACTGAATTTATAAAAAAGTATATTGGCAGCACTAACAAAGCGCTCCTTTACAATTTCTGCATCTGTAAATGGTTTCATATGCTTACCAAGAATGTAACAAATTTCATATGATGCCTTAGTTACCGCGGAGTCTTGTGATAATGCCACAGACATAACATTTTGTTGTTGATGCAATAATCTTTTATAATTATAAAAAACTCTATTTTGCATTTCTCAAGGACGATCCAAGAGGAAACGTTTCATCAAAAGATTTATGTTTTGTGGTAAAATGACGCGAAATATTGTATTTCTTCAATATAACACTTTCACGACATATCAAACAAGTAACTGCATTGTTTTTGTTTGGTACCTACAACAAAATAATCCGTTTCCCACTCATCTTGAAACAATCTATTTTCACTAGATATTTTTCTTTTTTAATTAGAAGACACACCTGACATTATTTTGAATTATAAAATAATAATTTTATACTAAAAGAACACAATTAACTGCAATTACTGGGTGATATTAGGTTTGATTATTTGTCTTTGTCTATCTATTATCACCGTAGCGTAGCGTAAGGTACCTATGTAAACATATTCTAAACAAGTTACAATTTACAAACGGCAAACAAAGCGACACGACGACGACGCACAGGTTCGTGGATGGAAAGGGGATTCCTGCCGCCCGTTCCGTCTCGCTCTTGCAACCACAGATTAATAATAATTTATAGACTGCGTTCAGATTCACTGATAAACCGATTCTAATGGGCGCGAAATTTAAAATGGTTTACAATAAATTTGTAACTTCAGAAGGGCCAATGAAAAATGCATGCATGTTGAGTATAGCTGATATTAGTTATTTATGCAACTGTGGTATAATGAGGGGTATTAAAACATGAATGTGGGTTTATCACACGAAGCGAAGCTGAGTGTGATAATAGTATCACATGAGTGTTTTAATACCTTGCATACAAGACTTTATCTACACCCATGATAAACAGATAATACATCTTCAGAGAATGATGTACTGCCCTTTGATATTTTCCAATTCATGAAAACTTGGTACGCCTTTTCATACTGTTTTCTAGATTTTTCCGGTAGTAATTTGTTAGAAATGTCCTTTGCTGCATTCGAAATGTCTGGAGGTGTGTTATCAAAACTTGAATCGCTCATTTTCGTAAGTAAACAAAACAATTTGCAAAAATAATAGCGAAGAAAAATAGCGGGAATTCGAATTCGAACGAATAAGCTTTAATTTTTTTTTACGGCGCGCCGCCGCTGTGGTAGTGCAATGCAACGCGCGTGAATGACAGTTCTTTTTTTGAAACTCATACAGATTCCACGCATCGAGCGGTAAGAATTTGGCTGTCTGATGAGTAACCCTTTGCGCGGAAGAGATTGAAAAAGCGAAAGGAGTGTTATTATGAAATTTCATACAACATTATAACACCCGTTCGGATGATATTATGGTTATTAGGACATTGGATGTATTAATGTTGGCAATAAGCTAACTGTTTCAGAATCTTTTATAGAGGATTTAAAGCATGGGTGTAGATAAATATAATAATCTATGCGCGTTAGTGCGTTAGTGGTGCTCGCTATGGGTGCTCGCAGCGCGTGGTTGCAAAGACACAATGTTGACATGAGGGGGATGAACTACATCAAGTCGATACTGCTAAGTTCTTGGGCATAACTATCGATAGTAGGCTCAATTGGAAGGCTCATGTGGAGCAATTATGTAAAAAGGTTAGTAGCCGTTCGTATGCACTTTATAAACTGTCTCCTACTGTAAATACATCAGCACCACTAACTGCTTATCACGGTTCCGTTGCATCGTTACTTAGATATGGCATTATTTTCTGGGGTAATTCAACCCATAAAGATCAAATATTCAAACAGCAAAAGCGGTGCATTAGAGCTATGTTTGGACTAAAGGTGACCGATAGTTGCAGACCATATTTAATTAAATTCAACATCCTAACATTACCATCACTGTATTTATACGAAACAGTGCTGTTTGTAAAAAGTAACCCACATAATTTCTCCGACTCTCCGACAACACCACCCGCAGTTGTCGGGATGTCGGGATGAGTATAGATTGTGTATGCGTGGCGCCAAGACAGCACTCATGGGAAATAGTCTTTTGTGTATGGCACCAAAAATATTCAATAAAATACCAAATAGCTTCAAAGAATTGAATATAGATATGTTTAAGCATAAAATAAAAATGCTTTTATTTCGAAAGTGCTACTACACAATAAGAGATTTTATTAATGATCAGGACATACGTTGACTAAATTTTGTTTACTTGAAATGAGATTTTGATGATATTAACACTTTTTGACATAAAGCACTTTGACATAATTATTTATAAAATTTGACATCGGTTTACGTGAGATTCTGACAAAAGATTATAAAGTATTTTTTTGACATCAACCTGTTTTCTGAGTTGTAATATTTGGACTTTATAATATCCCTTCATACTGACATTAATTTTAATCATTTATTCCTTTATTGACCGATAATAGATACATTTAACCATGCTAAGTAGAATTAAGTATGATTGTCAAAGGATTTAAAACCAAAAATATGTAATAAATAAGGGAACCATAATATACCTCTCTCGTGCTCATACAAAAGCTCGCGAATACTCACATATTTTGTACGTCTACATTGACAGAACATGTTGAAACTTTACCTAATATTATGTAACGTCATCTGTACACATGTTTCTACAAATAAATTTATCTTTATCTTTATCTTTAAATTTGATATATCTCTAAGAAAATGTGATTTGTTGAAATTAATCAAGCAACACGGTTCAGAAAATGTGTACAAAATAGATGAAATTTTAAAGGCGGCAGGTCATGAAGTCTTAAGACTGCCTCCATATTCCCCTGACTTGAACCCCATCGAGTTGATCTGGGGGGACATCAAAGGACAGCTCGCAATAATTGAAATTGATTCTAATTTAGACAAAAAGAAAAATACACTGGAACACTGGAACTGGAATTCTCTGTAGAAAAATGGGTTAATTGTTTTTTTCGTGCGGAAATCCCTTTTAATACCCCCCCCCCTCTCCCCCACCGGCCAGTGGGGCGGTTATGTCGGGCTTGAACCGACTAAAACCGCACGCTGTCTCGGGTCTAAGTCTTTGGATTATTGACTCCGTGTGTAGCGCTACCCGCCTCCGCTCCCTTCTTACCGCGCAGGCGATACGCGAGTTAAACGGTCGGCCTATAGTTTCTGAACTTCAAAGCATTAATAGTGATATGACTGTGAAGTGCCTACAGAATTAAATAAACTTTTAGTAATCCTAAATATTTCGAACCTATATATAACTATATAGTTAGTATGGTAGGGAAAATATAAAATGTATTTCTTTAATCTGTCTGTAAAATGTATTTTTTATTATTAAGGAGCATTAAGGACTTTGTATCCAGTTTCCAATAAACCTTTAAAAAAAATTGCATAGGCAAGACTGGGCAAAACCAAGCTGACCAAGACGGGCAAGACTATTCTACCATTCTACCAACCGTAGAGTAAGTTTATATATAGTTGCTACCATACCAACACTAGTAGTCAACAAAATGGCTACCACGAACGATTCGAAGGCGCCTTTGCGCCAGGTAAAAAGAGTGCAATTTGGTATATTATCACCAGATGAAATAGTAAGTAATGTTTTTGAACATACATGCTACAAGCATTATGAAAAATATGAATCTGTTTACTTGGATAAGCTGTTTGTAATGTAACAGCAGTTGTTAAAGTGGCACGTAGTTGCGTTGAGCCATAAGTTTTCTTATTGTAACAAATTAACTTTGCTGTCATTTCTGCATAATTTGTTATTTTTTGGTGTAACATAAATAAAGTTCTTCTGAATTTCGGTTTAGAGAGTGAACTATTGCACAATGTATCACTTTTTTATGAGACCTTCATGTTGCTATTGTATGAAGCTGATAATCGAACCTAGGTTTATCGTTACGAATCTTATAAAAATGTATGTAAAAAATAAACCTAATTGCAACTAACTATTTTACAAGTTGATACATTATTATTTATGTCTAAAATTGATACTAAAAATGTTACGACAGTTTATTCACATGATACATAATGTTTTTTTAGCGACGGATGTCAGTCACAGAAGGGGGCATTCGATTCCCCGAAACAATGGAAGGTGGTAGACCAAAACTTGGTGGTCTTATGGATCCGCGACAAGGGGTAATTGACAGAAGCTCCAGATGTCAAACATGCGCTGGAAATATGACTGAGTGTCCAGGACACTTTGGACACATCGATTTAGCTAAACCAGTGTTTCACATTGGTTTTATAACAAAAACAATAAAAATACTCAGATGTGTTTGTTTTTATTGTTCAAAATTGCTTGTCAGCCCTGTAAGTGCATTTTGTTTTCTATCTTTACTAGTATATCCAAATTTATAGGTAGACAACACATTCATACTCGCTATAATGTTTTAGACTAATCCAAAGATAAAAGAAGTTGTAATGAAGTCAAAAGGACAGCCTCGTAAAAGGTTGACTTATGTTTATGATCTCTGTAAAGGCAAGAATATTTGTGAGGGTGGTGAAGATATGGATATAGGGAAGGAAGGTGAGGAAGGCAAAAGAGGCTCAGGACATGGTGGATGCGGTCATTATCAACCTTCAATTCGAAGGCAAGGCCTTGATCTAACTGCGGAATGGAAACATGCCAATGAAGATACACAGGAAAAGAAAATTATTATCACAGCAGAGAGAGTATGGGAAATTTTGAAACATATCACAGGTATAGTGTAGAGTTGATAAGAAATTCTTATGGCTGTGATTTATATTTTTCTGCATAATCTACTAGTAAGACTAAGTGATTATATCTACAACATACAATAAGACAATATCTAATCCTGATTAGATTTGTTGATTGCAGATATAATTAAAGCAATACAAAATTTTCTAATACACACAAATTACCCAAGATTCATCTCCTGTGTATTTTAATTTCTTAATTGGTTGCTATAAGTAGGAATATACTCTGACAAGATTAACACTTGTAATTTGTATTTCATAAGTACTTTAATAAATAAGAACTTGATAATGATTCATAGGGGAATTTCTTTACAGTTATAATTGAAGTTATGTAACACCAGTACATAAGATTTAATCATACATTTTCCTTTTAGACGAAGAGTCATTTATACTGGGTATGGACCCAAAGTTTGCTCGGCCAGATTGGATGATTGTGACTGTATTACCTGTACCACCTTTGTCAGTCAGACCTGCTGTAGTAATGTTTGGTTCGGCTAAGAATCAAGATGATTTGACACACAAACTTGCTGACATTATAAAATCAAACAATGAACTGATGCGAAACGAACAATCAGGTGCTGCTGCCCATGTTCTGGCAGAAAACATTAGATTACTGCAATTTCATGTAGCTACATTTGTTGATAATGATATGCCTGGTATGCCTAAGTAAGTATATGTAGTATTTTAAAACTGGTGTCTTAGTGGCTAGAAACACTAGAACAAAAAATTATAATTCTTTTTAACTTAAACATTCTGTCTCTTTCTGACCGATGTTCTTTACCCACCAAATCTTTGTGTGACTCATGTTGATAGTGGCAGCGTACTGCCTTATTTGCAAGTATGTAATTGCATAAAGTGATAAGATATTTAAGATAATAGCAGTGTTTGCGTGTAAAAAAAGGTCCTTATGTAAAGACCAATAGTTGAATTGCATTGAATTCTAAACTTTGAGTTTGGTAACCCTAACAACAAATTACTTGGTACATTTGCTGTTATTTCTGTCCTAGTCATTTTCAAAAACTGTCCTTAGCTACTGCTTAACTACTGCATATTAGATGTCTTCACTGGGAGATACACTCTGTATAAAGTAATCAGCTATCAACAAATCTGTTCATAGTCAAGAGACTGATCGCAGATGAACGCACAAGTGAATTTATAAATTCACTTGTGTTTATTTTAGAAAACCTAACCTATTCCACTTTTGTGGTTTTTTTGTGTTTATCTGCGATCAGTCTCTTGACTATGAACAGATTTGTTGATAGCTGATTACTTTATACAGAGTGTATCTCCCAGTGAAGACATCTAATATGCAACTTGAGTGTCCTTTCAATGAAGCCTTCTGACATGTTGCCCGGTAACAAGTAAATTGGGGTGGTTTTCCAAACTTAGGTACTTCCAAACCAAGGTACTTTAGGGCAGACATTTGGATTTCTTTCTCCGTAGTATTTATCTGGAGGTTTGTTTGGATCTTGGTGATAAGGAGTGGGGCTTGTGATATTGTTCGGAGAATAATATTTTGCATCCCCCATCTCAACTAGCCAATGAAAGTCCCTGTACTGCAGTTTTATTTCCTCCTTTTTAGCTTTCATATGGTTCTTCCATGTTAATCGCCAATCACGATGTAAGCCTAGATACCTGACGGTATGTGGTAATATTGTGTTCCGTTAGTCAGGTAGACAGTTCCCATTTCTCAGAGTGAATGTGACTTGATTGATTTACTACTATTTGCTTTGATTTTCCATTTAGTCAGTCACTCTGTAACAATATTGAGCCCTTTCTGTAGTGTTTCTGTGGATTTCAAGAATGGCCATATAATTGTGGGATTTGACAACAATTTTAATTGATATAACTTTTGTAGGTTTGCTGCTCTGCCTAAAATTCTTCTTTTACTTTTTAGTATAAAAAAATCTTGTCTTTATCTTCTTCATTTTCCTGAGGTATATAAAAATAATATTAACTTTTATCCTAGTTTTCAGGTGGTTTTGCCATTCAAAAAATTTTTATGTCATTGAATTAATCTGTTTATATAATAACATTTAGGACCATCAACATTTAAATTAAAAAAAAAAACAAATATTTAAAAGTACCTAGATGTTTGCCCACATGGACCTCGATTTGTTTCACTTTTTAGCGCGAAGCCCTAATTCTTTTTCTAAAATTATAGTAGCCTATGTTACGCCTTGTAATATTAGCTATCTACCGGTGAAAGTCCCGTCATAATCGGCCCAGCCGTTTTAGAGGTTACCTAATTCAAACAGACAGAAACAGACAGACAGACAAAAGTTATTTTTTTGTTTATGTAAGTAGTATGTGTAGTCATGTGTATTCATTGAATAACTGTTATTTTATTGCAAACAGACACTTCTATTATATTTATTTGTACAGACGAAACCCTCAATTGACCCTTATTTTTTTTTGTAGAGCTATGCAGAAGTCTGGAAAGCCCCTCAAAGCTATTAAAGCCCGTCTCAAAGGAAAAGAAGGAAGAATTAGAGGAAACCTCATGGGAAAACGAGTTGATTTTTCAGCTCGTACGGTCATCACACCTGATCCAAATTTACGTATTGATCAAGTAGGCGTTCCCAGGTCAATTGCACAAAATTTAACATTCCCTGAGTTGGTAACACCATTCAATATTGATCGAATGCAAGAACTTGTACGGAGGGGTAATGCACAATATCCTGGTGCAAAGTATATTGTACGTGATAATGGTGAAAGAATAGACTTAAGGTTCCATCCAAAGCCATCTGACTTGCATTTACAACACGGCTATAAGGTTGAACGTCATTTAAGAGATGATGATCTAGTTATTTTCAATCGACAACCTACACTCCACAAGATGAGTATGATGGGACATAGGGTAAAAGTACTTCCATGGTCAACATTCCGTATGAATTTAAGTTGCACTTCTCCTTATAATGCTGATTTTGACGGTGATGAAATGAATTTACATGTACCGCAATCTATGGAAACAAGAGCAGAGGTCGAAAACATTCACATAACACCTAGACAAATTATTACACCTCAAGCTAATCAACCTGTCATGGGTATTGTACAGGATACTTTGACTGCAGTTAGGAAAATGACAAAACGTGATGTGTTCCTCACAAAAGAGCAAGTTATGAATCTTCTTATGTTCTTACCCACATGGGATGGTAAAATTCCTCAACCTTGCATTTTGAAACCACAGCCACTTTGGACAGGAAAACAAATATTTACTCTGATCATTCCTGGTCCGATTAATATGCTTCGAGCTCATTCCACACATCCCGATGAAGAAGATGATGGTCCTTATAAATGGATTTCCCCTGGAGATACAAAAGTTGTTGTAGAACATGGAGAACTACTTATGGGTATCCTATGTAAAAAGTCACTGGGTGCTTCAGCTGGTTCTCTACTACATATTTGTATGTTGGAATTAGGCCATGAGACTGCTGGTCGCTTCTATGGTAACATTCAGACTGTAATCAATAATTGGTTGCTTCTGGAGGGGCACTCTATCGGTATTGGTGACACAATTGCTGATCCTCAAACTTACCAAGAAATTCAGCGCGCCATTGTTAAAGCCAAAGAGGATGTCATAGAAGTTATTCAAAAGGCTCACAACATGGAATTGGAACCTACACCTGGTAATACTCTCAGACAGACATTCGAAAATCAAGTAAATCGTATTTTGAACGACGCTCGTGATAAAACTGGTGGATCAGCTAAGAAATCTCTTACTGAGTACAACAACTTAAAGGCTATGGTGGTAGCTGGTTCTAAAGGTTCTAACATTAATATTTCTCAGGTTATTGCATGTGTAGGTCAACAGAACGTTGAAGGTAAACGAATTCCATTTGGTTTCCGTAAAAGAACTCTACCGCACTTCATTAAAGACGATTACGGTCCTGAGTCTAGAGGTTTTGTAGAAAACTCGTATCTTGCCGGTTTGACGCCTTCCGAGTTTTATTTTCACGCTATGGGAGGTCGTGAAGGTCTTATCGATACTGCTGTAAAAACTGCCGAAACTGGATATATCCAACGTCGTTTGATAAAGGCTATGGAGTCAGTAATGGTACATTATGATGGTACTGTTCGTAATTCAGTTGGACAACTTATTCAGTTGAGATATGGTGAAGACGGTTTGGCTGGCGAAACAGTAGAGTTCCAGAACTTACCAACTATTAAGCTATCTAACAAGGCTTTCGAAAAGAAATTCAAATTTGATCCTTCAAATGAGCGATACTTGAAAAGGATATTTAGTGAAGACATTATTAAAGAATTGACAGAATCAGGCTATGTTATTGCTGATCTTGAGAGTGAATGGGAGCAACTGTGCAAAGACCGAGAAGTTTTACGCCAAATTTTCCCTAGTGGTGAATCAAAAGTTGTATTGCCTTGCAATTTTAAGAGAATGATTTGGAATGCACAAAAGACATTCCACATTAATAAAAGAATGCCTACTGATCTCAGCCCCATAAAAGTTATATCAGGTGTTAAAGAACTTTTAAAGAAATGTGTCATTGTAGCAGGCGAAGATCGTCTGTCCAAGCAAGCTAATGAAAACGCTACCTTGCTATTTCAATGCTTAGTGAGGTCAACATTATGTACCAAATTCGTGTCTGAAGAATACAGATTGTCACTTGTTGCTTTTGAGTGGTTAATTGGAGAAATCGAAACCAGATTCCAACAGGCTCAAGTGAATCCTGGTGAAATGGTTGGTGCTCTTGCTGCTCAGTCACTCGGCGAACCCGCTACTCAGATGACACTGAATACTTTCCATTTTGCTGGTGTATCGTCCAAGAACGTAACTCTCGGTGTACCGCGTCTTAAGGAAATTATCAATATTTCAAAGAAACCGAAAGCTCCATCTCTAACCGTATTTTTAACTGGTGGAGCAGCTAGAGATGCTGAAAAAGCGAAGAATGTACTTTGCAGACTGGAACATACCACATTGCGTAAGGTGACGGCAAACACTGCTATTTATTACGATCCAGATCCTCAAAATACTGTTATAGCTGAAGATCAGGAATTCGTTAATGTTTACTATGAAATGCCTGATTTTGATCCCACAAAGATTTCACCATGGTTGTTACGTATTGAGTTAGATCGTAAAAGGATGACAGATAAGAAACTTACTATGGAACAGATTGCCGAAAAGATTAATGCCGGATTCGGCGATGACTTGAACTGTATTTTTAACGATGACAATGCTGAGAAGCTCGTATTACGTATTAGGATTATGAATAACGAAGAAAGCAAATTCCAAGATAATGAAGAAGAAACCGTAGATAAAATGGAGGATGATATGTTCTTGAGATGTATTGAAGCTAACATGCTGTCAGACATGACACTGCAAGGAATAGAAGCCATTGCTAAAGTGTACATGCATTTACCACAGACTGAAGCTAAAAAGCGCATTATAATTACTGAACAAGGAGAATTTAAGGCCATCGCTGAATGGTTATTGGAAACTGATGGTACTTCATTAATGAAGGTATTGTCTGAAAGAGATGTTGACCCTATAAGAACATTCAGTAACGACATTTGTGAAATATTCCAAGTACTGGGTATTGAAGCTGTGCGTAAATCAGTGGAGAAAGAAATGAACGCTGTGTTGCAGTTCTACGGTCTTTACGTAAACTACCGTCATCTTGCTTTGCTTTGTGACGTGATGACTGCCAAAGGTCATCTTATGGCTATTACACGTCACGGTATTAACAGGCAAGACACTGGAGCGCTTATGAGATGCTCATTCGAAGAAACTGTAGACGTGTTATTGGACGCCGCAAGCCACGCTGAAGTGGATCCAATGAGGGGTGTATCTGAAAATATTATTATGGGTCAGCTGCCGCGAATGGGCACTGGTAAGTTATTGTCTTTTAAATTTATCAGTAAGAACCAAAATTAGCATATAGCCTGTATTTCACAAATTGTTTCTTGTGTATGTTTATAGGTTGTTTTGATTTGCTGCTTGATGCTGAGAAATGTAAACATGGAATGGAGATGGGCGGCTTAGGTGTCGGTGGAGTAGGAGGTGGCATGTATTTCGGAGTCGGCACTCCTTCAATGACACCGCTAATGACCCCGTGGTCGACACAAAACACTCCTGGATATGGCAGCAGTGCATGGTCTCCTGGTCAAGGTGAGTTTAAAATTTAACTTACTTAATATTATCTAACATAATGTGAATTGAGTGTACGAAAATTAAATGACTGATTTTTATTGAAGTTATTCCCGTGCAACAAGATTGTAGGTAATTTCAATTCCGCCCCAAAAAAGTTAGTAGTTGAAGTAAAACTATTTTTAACAAAAACTATAGCGATTTATTTGATGTTATTGTATATTTTACATTGAAATAAAATATAATTACTATTACTACTATATATACTACTACTACTATACTACTATAATTATTATTACTACTATTTCAATGTGTAACATTCGCGTAAACTTCCGACAATATCAAGTTAGTAGTTGTTGCCAGCTAATTTATATAATACTTTTTTTACAGTGGGAAGCAGTATGACACCTGGAGGTCCGTCGTTCTCGCCATCTGGTGCATCAGACGCGTCAGGTCTCTCACCAGCTTACAGTGCTTGGTCGCCACAGCCTGGTTCTCCTGGCTCTCCCGGACCCCCACTTTCCCCGTACACGTCACCCGCTGCTGCGTCACCTTCATATTCTCCTACTAGCCCAGTTTACGCACCAGCCTCTCCTAGCCTCACTCCTACGTCACCACATTATTCTCCTACCAGTCCCTCGTATTCGCCGACGTCGCCCAATTATTCGCCGACTTCCCCGATATATTCGCCAACGTCTCCTAGCTATTCTCCTACATCCCCCGGCTATTCTCCCACATCACCTTCATACTCCCCGACATCACCGAGTTATTCACCGACATCACCAAGCTATTCTCCAACTAGTCCTGCGTACTCGCCTACGTCACCGAGCTATTCACCAACATCGCCCAGCTACTCGCCCACAAGTCCATCTTATTCACCGACTAGCCCGTCTTACTCTCCTACAAGCCCGGCGTATTCTCCAACATCTCCTGGCTATTCGCCATCTTCACCAAGTTATTCGCCAACGAGCCCTGTTTACAGCCCCGCTTCTCCAAGTTATTCGCCATCTTCACCAAATTATACACCTACATCTCCTGGTTACTCTCCTACAAGTCCATCATATTCTCCCACATCCCCAGCTTATTCCCCGACGTCACCCAGCTATTCACCCTCATCGCCCAAATATTCTGCCTCGCCCAACTATTCTCCGACGTCACCGTCCCTTGCAAGTGGAAGTCCGACCTATTCTCCAACCAGTCCTCAATATTCACCCACCAGTCCTCAGTATTCACCGGCAAGTCCTGCCTATTCACCATCATCCCCTCAGCATGCGGGAAGCACACGATACTCGCCATCTTCACCGAATTATTCACCGTCTTCGCCAAATTATTCTCCATCATCTCCCGGCTACTCGCCATCCTCCACCAAATACTCGCCGACCTCACCCACATATACACCAACCTCATCAAATTATTCGCCCTCGTCTCCTGCCTACTCCCCATCATCAGCTGGACCTAGCACATACTCGCCGACATCACCGACATATTCGCCAACTTCGCCTAACTACGACGACGGCGATGATTAGTTTAGATAACATATTTTTTTCATTTCTATTTTGTCATTATATAATATCTATTTGTAAATATATCTATTACCAACATTGGTTAAATAATAAAAACAAAAAAATATTACTTTAGGTTTAAAATACAGTTGTATAGGTTAAGTGTCTTAATAAAGCTATGTTATTACCATAGTTATATTTCCATCAGTTTGGTCACTTAAATAATTTTCTTTATCAATTTTAATTATGCACTGTGTTGTGAAATACTTTTGCGTTAAGTATGTCTAACGTATGTTTACTTTAATTAAGTTGAAGCTAATATAGTCATTAGTAATGACTATATTACGACTTAGTGACGTAAACCCTGGATTTTCTGTATTCATAATGAAACATAATATTAATTGATAATGATTATGTTAGACTTGTAAAATGTTAAGCATTTTGTGGTGGAAAATAAAATAAATATTTATATTTTGTATGTTTTATTTAATCAATATGACCCACTTTTAGATATTACATACTAGTAACTGTACTTATCGCTGACGTTGTTTTTGCAATGTTACAATAAATATTGTTGTAATTTAACATTGGGTTTAAGTAATTTATGAGCAACAGAAACAATATTAAATTATATGAAGTACATATGTAAAACAATAGTAATGTATTGTAACAATTTAAACAAAGACCAGAAAAGAGCGTAAGATTAACGCTTGTTCTAAATGGTTTGATTGAAATATCTTGCGACAACAAGGTTTTAGTTGGATTAAAAATAAGAGTTAATGTTATCTGCTATCTGCATTCCTATAGGTACATCATAGTTTAGTACAGTTACAAAATACAAACCACTTACTACTAATTATCTATTGTGCTTTTATAAACCTCGAACACAGCCATTTTATATTCTTTAACTTACTTATACACTAAGCCGGAGAGTTTAATATTAGGTACATTTGCACGCGGGGGGGTATCCGAAGGGATTTCCGCACGAAAAAAAAGGTACATTTTAGTGATATTTGTTTGCAACACAATTCAATGTTTCTCTAAAATTCTAGAGAAAAATTAAGTTATCATGTAGGTATTTCTGTGCTGAACTTGTCTACTTATTATCAGTATACAAAACATAAGCTACTTATACGAAAAAATACAAATAGATAACAAATATTATGGAAGCCTTTTTAAACAATTCTGGTTTGTGCTTATTACTCTAAGACTTATTTCCCTCGATATATTTCTATGATGCGGTCCTGGTCGACGTATTCAAAGATGTGCGGTGCGTCCATAAGGATACCAACTGTGCCCGCAGTAGTGACGATGAAGAATATATATAGCTGTAATCTGTCGATTACCATTGCTACGTATTTCCAATCTTCACGAGTCTGTAACAAAATGAACATAGTAATTTTTATATGAAACTATAAGGGTATATCCCTAATGAGTTAAAGAGGTACCTGTAAGGGGCGATCTGGGCCCAAGCCAACTTCACCTGCAGCCGTCTGCCGAACAACGACTGAGGCTCCGGTGCAGGTTTTCTTTCCAGTGGAGGTCAGATGGCAGTCGCTCCCGTAATAGCCAAAACTACTTACCATTATTAATTATTAGTACCTACTTGGATGACAGAGCTTCGCTCGGTTTCTTTTCGATGTTTTCTGAAAATGAAACCTAGCTAGATCGATTTATCGCCCCAGTTGGAGCCGTTGCCGAGATTCAGATTGCTCGTTTAAAGGTATCAGATTTATCTTGTGCTTTCAGCAGAAATTTCATATATATATTAAAATGGCAGATGTAATGTTATGTGTGCATTAATAAATGTTAATTATCGCTCGCTTAATAATGTGCCCCGTAGATGGCAATAGGCTCGCCCCCTATTACATTGGGACCTTAACATAACTGGCGAATCGTGGGTGTGTAATACACCTCTGCCTACTCCTTCGGGGATACAGGCGTGAAGTTATGTTATGTTATGTTATGTTATGTTATGTAATGTGTACCTCTTACTATGTTATGTGTACCTACTACTATGAGATGTGTACTTACTACTTGTGATGTGTACCTACTAATAAGTGATATGTGCCTACTACTATGTGATGTGTACCTTTTTTTTTTTTTTTTTTTTTTTTATCGTGCGGAAATCCCTTCGGATACCCCCCCGCCGGCTAGCGGGGGCGGTTATGTCGGGCTTGCACCGACTAAAACCGCACGCCGTCTCAGGTCTTCAGACGCCGGGGTGTAAGGTTACCCATAGAGCATATCCCTCGCACCCCGGCTGACCCTGGGCCATCTCACCACTAACAGCATCGCTCATCCTGTCTCCTCTGAAAGCAGAGGAGTACGGAGAGCGATGTGTTCCCGCCACGTTGGGTATTGGCCGACGATCAATGCCAACCCTATGAAGGGGTGAAGGGGAAGCCATTGACCGCCGCCCAGGGTGTACCGGCCGCTCCGATTCCGTTCCCCCCGGACTGCAGCGGGATCGGAATCGGAGCGACACTCGAGGAGGTTACCCAACACACACCCCTGATGTGTACCTACTACTATCGCAATGACAAAAGTGTACTGTGTTGTATAACAAAAGTACTAAACAGGTACGTAATATGAAGGACTAAATACTTTATTGTCGTTTACATTCACTGATTAGTGCATGCGCTGTTGCGTTCGTGCTTGCGTTGAGGTAGGTTTATTAGCTTAATTTCGAGTGACCATTTTTTAGGCGCCAGTGCCGTATCTACCTGTTTTTAATATGAGATCACTGATATTTACTCTTGAATTAATCTATAATTTTATGGAAGTTTCTGAATTCTACTAATTCGTACCTACTTGGCACGAGAGTTAAAAAAGACTGTGACTTGCACGCAGTTACAGACTTAATTATAAATTCACTTGCACATACGTAGTCGCAGCCTCGATACTATTATGTACCTACTGAACCGTTCAATGGGTCATATCAATATTTGTTTCGAACGGGAATCGAACTCGCGAAACGAGAGGCTTTGTGTACGATGTCCCACTTACCCAATGTATATAATCAACACTCACATCTTCAAAAATGAAAATTCAATGACAGACAGCAGGACTCAAATTGAATGGATGACAGAAGAATAGTAGATTGTTATACAAGGAGCTAAAATGACCCATTATATACGAGGTAGTTTTACTCCCGAGCCTTAGCGAGGGAGTAAATAGAAACCGAGTTTTAATGGGTTTTAGCGCCGTGTGTTACACTATACTTTTCACTACGATTGCGAGAGAATAAAACAATCCAATACAATATTAAATAATTTGCAATTAGAGAAAAGTTATGAAGATTTCGCGCCGATCTTTTTTTTGTTTCTTCTGTAGCCGCAACACATTGCATGCATTCTACCAGAGATCGCCGATTTTAGTTCTATTTTCAAAATTAAAATGAAGTTCTTTTTTTATGAACCAGTAATAAGTCGAGTCTTTATTCATGATTATTCTACTTATGACTAAAGACTTTTTCGTTTTTGTAGGCTCATTGTCATTTGACACACAAAAATATTAAAAAAAACTGCTAAAAAAAAGAATTGCTATTTTTTCTTCGCTCTGGTACGCCACAATGACGGTCTTTTTGAGCAAGAGGAGTGAAAAATATATTTATAACTCACCTGTATATAAAGATCCTCATTACGTAGATGTTCTGCGATAAACTCTACAGCTTCTGTCGCCTTCGCTGCTTCAGGGGAGAGTAGGAGTGAATCTGAACTTTCCGATTCTCGCCTCTCTCCTCCGAGTCCTAAGCCTCCGAGTGCACCGAGGCCGCCTAGAGCACCGACCTCGCCGCCGCCGGCAGCTCGGTTTATCTTGCAGTTCGGATGGTGCAGGTCCGACATCTCCATTGCCTCCATTTTGCTTTGTTTTACACCAATCGCACTAAGAAGTTAGTATATTGACGAGGTTCATGTGTTAGACAAAGACTGACTAACATGAGCAAAGAGTGATAGGTTAATTAACTGTACTTACCTAATGTGTTTAGGAAGATCATGCGGAGCAGCTGCATGTGGTGGTGCACCCATTCCTGGCATTTCCATCATCCAACGCAGCCTCGTTTTGCGTGGTCGACGCATGAGCAGGGCTGCTGGTAGGTAGTGTAGAAATACACTTCGGATCCACAATGGCATCCTGAAAATTGATATTATATTAACAGTTTATCAGCGACCAAGGCTAAATCTCTCAAAACGGTAACCCGACAAAGCCTTCTTAGTTTATTAGCTGTAACCTTAAGTTGATCACATATTCGAAAGGGAAGCCAGTGGAAATTGTGTTAAAAGAAACCTGCACCTTAGCACCTGCTGAACTTTCAGTTTGATCTAGTATGGCCCTCCTCGTCTCTCTTTGCTCACACTCTCTCTCCTTTCTCTTCCTCTGCTCTATCGGTTAGAATCTAGGTAGGTACATGCGCTTATAGGACATTTAGGAGTATTACGTATCACCTATGTAGGTACCTAGTGTTTATCTATAAGGTTGATCTTTTATTCTGTTGTCTTTATCGGTTACCTGTGAGTTCTTGGACCTCTGAAATTCCAGTTGATGATGATGACGGTAACAAGGATACTAACAGTATTCATTATAAATGTGAACAGTAAGTATTTTGCGATAAGTGGAAGCACCAGTGACGTCGGTGGAAGAATTTTTGACACCAGCAGCAAGAACACAACTAGTGATAGTAAAATGCTGATACCCAAAGTCACCTGCAATATAAAATGTTAGTAGCCTCTCAGTTATATTTTATTCAAAAAAAGAATCATCTCATAAAGCCCTCCAAATAAGCTACTTAGGTTATCGACGTATAAGTATTATCATACCTTTTCACCAGCTTCTGCAGGCAAATAGAATACGAGAACGCAAAGGAAAGAAATCAAAACCGTTGGTAGAATTAAGTTGACGGTGTAGAACAATGTTTTTCGCCTAATTATAATATAGAATGTGATGTCAGTTTCCGTGGGATGATTGCCTTCATAAATGTTCAAGTACGCTGGTACTTCTATTATATCCCACGTTCCTGATTTCCAGTAGTCGGACAGATCAACAAAGTTTTTGTTGTTGTATAAAGCAAGAGATACTTGGTCGCCATTGAATGTCCACGACCCAAATTTCATAATACAAGTTTGCTGATCAAAAGGAAAATATGTAACATCGATTGTGCACGAACTCTAAAAACAAAATATGCATGTTATAAAAATGTATATGCAAAAATATTTCAACATAATAAGTGATATATCCTTTAATTCTGTTCTAATGTACCTGGTAAATAGCTGGTGGTACCCAAAGCACTTCACCATTTGGGTAAATCAGTACGTTAGACTTGTATCGCACTTCGTAGTTTCCGTCAGCACTGGAAAAGCATACACATTTAAAAGTTCAATTAAGTGTATTAGATATATAATTAAACCAATTCAAGAATAGTACTCACTTGTTAAAAAGGACTATGTCAGGTTTCCAAACTTTATCGGGTGGCAGACGTAGTACGCCTATACCACCGTAATCAGCCTCATCCCACATCAGCTGGTAATCCATCCATACTAAACGGAGCCATACATTTGATTTCATAATCTGATTCTTTTCATTCTGTGAAAGTTTAAATCATTTAATCAGCTTGAGTAAGCCTGATGATCAGTGAACGTTAAGGTGTAAAGTCAGGGCTGTAAAGTAATAAATACCAGAAGTAAAACTCAGATCAGTAAAAATCAGCCAAGACAGTGATTGTTGCATTTATGCAGGTTGTATGTAATATTAAAAGAATTTTATGTCGGTCTGAACTTATAAACATACGGCAAGATTATGGTATGATATTATGCGGTAGGTGTACGCACAATGCACAGATCATTAGTTAAACTTGCCATGGTAAAGTTGCTGTAAGTTATATTACATTTTATATAGAGGGCAATGTAAAGGAATTTGCAATACTTATATAATTTTTACGATTCATTTACTCAACGGTTATATCAGCGATTGGCTCATTGGGCTCATAAAGTGTTTTAATGCTGTTTAATGTTTTGGCTGAATATAAATGTTCTTTGGCTTCACATGTGATGACACAAGAATGACGATATTCTATTATGTTGCCAGCAAGACTTTTCGGTAGAGTAATCTTTATTTGTTTCTATTACTAATTAGTGTATCGTGAGATATAAATTCACATAATTCATACATATTCACTGTATAAACACACAGTAACATCTTCTTCTTCTCTTATATATAAAAATGAATTGCTGTTCGTTAGTCTCGCTAAAACTCGAGAATGGCTGGACCGATTTGGCTAATTTTGGTCTTGAATTATTTGTGGAGGTCCAGAGAAGGTTTAAAAGGTTTGTCATCGATTGAGGCAGTACGAAGTCTGCCGGGTCAGCTAGTTAATTAATATAAATAAGAGTAACATACAACGTTGATGAGCTGTACAAAGGCCAAACCGAAGCGCACGTCGACTTTCTGTGTCATATTTTGTACTGGGCGGATAAGTTTGTTGTAGCCACGAAACAAGTCGCGGACCAGCCGCTCCTCGTCTTCTGAACACCATCCTATAATCAGTAACATATATGACAGTTATTAGATTAATTATTCAACCAGAGATGATTTCAACGTTGCTGCAAGGGACTAGAATCATAAGTCATAGTCCCTATCGGACGCTGGACACATGCAGAGTGAGTGCATGACACTTCTGTTGTTGCACATGTTTTTAGGCACAGTTAAGTATCATTTTTGAAGGTCCTTATAAAAATAGAAAACTATGCCTTAAAACGCTACTTTATACAAGGTTTAGAATAGGAGAGTGGTTTCAAGTGAACCTAATTCCAAGTGGTTTAGCGCCTTCTTAGTACATATCATCAGTCGGTTACTCTTATCGTTAGACATAAATGATTGGTTATTTGACTACCATAGGCACAATTAGCACATCGATTTTTTTGATAGTGTAGAATGCTTATACAAATAGAATTGCGTTCACAACATTGACGAATAATATGTAATGTAATAACTTGTAATGTTTCAGTTTAGTTAATTGTAGAATTAAAATTAGAAACTGCTAAATAAAAGGAGCAATAACAGACCTTTTTCATAGACGTGGCCATTATTGATTTATAAATATTTCTAATGGGCGTATTCATAATCATGATATTACAATATATATGCCAATTATAATGCGGTACAGTAAATATTCAAAAACCACCTGCATTATTTGAATATTGTTGTATTTTGATCTCCGTACACTAATATAATGAAATGATCTCTATAAGGATATTCTTACGGAGGCTGTTGAGAGAGAAATATGTAAGTATGTAGAGCATCTCTCGTCATGAGATGCTGCTGCGTTGACAGATCGATAAAGAGCGAACCGTGAGATAAGTTTGATTGAGAAATAGCTTTTCTCAACTTTAAATATTTTTTACGCTTGAGTTTTGTCATACAATGCACAATGTGATGTAAGTTAGTTATTATGAGGTAGGATAAATTAACGAACCTACTATGTGGTAAACAATTTTTACTCAAGTAATTCAATTTTTTACTTATATTACACCATGCTTTGAAGTACTTTTAATGAGAAAATAAAAACCTTACGATTATTATTATTTTTATAAGCAAATCGCTTATTTACAAAACTAACCGGTAGCGATATGTGTAGAAAAACATTATTGTTAATTTCGTTTGTTGTTATTGTGAAATTTTGAACCTTTACAGCAGGATGTAATTCAGTAATGTGTTTTTAAAATGTGTTGAGTACAAAGTACCTGAGTAAAGGAGTGTGAGCAGCGCGGCTGTGAGGAGGAAGGCGCGCGTCCCGCCCGACATGGCGGCGCACACTGCCGCACGCAGCGGCGTCGCCTCCCGCCCTGGCAGTTCCCCTTTTGCGCCTTCCGTCCTATGCACCTCACCTATGCCGCCCGCCCAAATACCGCTACTAACTTATTGCACAATGATGCATACGTGCAAAGCATGTATTTTATACAATTAATATTAGATTATGAGAATTTAGTAGCGTTATACAAGTTGTATTGAAACACCAATTAAGACACCCAGTTTCGCTGGTATAATCGTTTCGTTTAGTCGTATTTTATATATAGGTATACTTACTAAGTAGCTGTAGGTACTACTAAGTAGCTCTTTAAAGCACATAAGGTCTAGGTGCCTTGTTTTCAGCATATACTTACGTTAATGCGGTCTCAGTAAGCAGGTGGAATGCGCATGTGCTGTTATCCCACGGGATAGAATCGATTACTGCTCGCTTGGCTCCAGCGACACCTCACCGGGATTATTATGTAGGTCAGGGATGACTTATACAATGGTTTCAAGTTTTTGATCTGAGGGGTCGCAAGGAAATTATTTTCAATATGTTGTATGCCCATCTATTATATACTTACTTAGATGCGTTTCATCACATACTTCATTATGAGTGAAAACTGGTCAAATCTACTCTCAGTAAGTGAACTTGGTCGTTTTTGCTCTTATAAAAATTGGAGATACTGTAATATTTATTTATTGAAATAGCATTTTAGTATCCACTATTTAATAAATATCATGATATTTTATAGTTACCCAAGGGATTGATTGATGTATTGTGATTAATCTTAGTAATAAATAAAACCAAGTTTTGTTTCATTCGTTTATATTTAATAAACAAAGTGCAATTCAGAGTATTAACCCTAACAATTGAACAAATCTTGGGGACATCGGTTGTCCCATTGCCGACGGAAAGATGCCGCACATCGTTCTATCAAATAAGGAGATAGAAACCGCACGGGCGGGTCCGTGCGCGGCGTCTATCGTCCAGGTCGTCACACAACCTCTAGCGAATGGTAGAAGATTATATAACAGTAAATAAAGATATGATCGAAAACATTGACGCGTAATCATATCCGGCCCGCAACTTCCAAAGGGCCGTCTAAGATTACTTACAAGACTATCCCGGAGAAGGCAAACATTACAGGAGCTTTGCGAGGGTACATTCGTGTTGTCGAGTGTACCCGAACATTCTCGCCGCATACATCACGTTTTCCTTCTAAGGGCTTACAATGCTTCGTAGTATAACATAAATTAACAATGACGTAAAAAATTGTTTGATCTTGATGGAGCGTTATACCAACTGTGTTTGTAGTTTCGATAAGTTCTGGTGTGGCAGACGAGCGATAGGGTTGGCCTAGGTGCTTAGGGCATAGAGGTACGTGTCAACTGTTCCAGTCGAGCATATCAGTATGTAGGCACCTTTGTAATATTTATACCCTCTATGTAAACGTATGACCTGTTTATTTTTAATTCATTTACATAAAAAATTGTATATCTTACAAAATGAGTTATATGTACATGTAACGATGTCTGTAACGATGGTCGTATTTTGTATTATTTGCCGAAGAAGAAAATTACAAGCTAATATTATTTTCAGCATATGAATTACTGTAACTGTATGGAAGGAAGTACAAATGTGATAGCAATATGTTATTTAATTATTTGTATAAGTCGTTCCGAAAGACCCAGTTATGACTTTACTAAAATAATATTTTGTTTAACTACAACTTTTAA
This sequence comes from Cybosia mesomella, assembly GCA_946251805.1. Classification (NCBI taxonomy): domain Eukaryota; kingdom Metazoa; phylum Arthropoda; class Insecta; order Lepidoptera; family Erebidae; genus Cybosia; species Cybosia mesomella. The sequence goes on from OX276391.1 coordinate 20,084,760, forward strand.
CGAACGTTTTATTAAGCTATAGCCCATGGGTATTTACCATTTATAACAATATGGACCCGTTCACAACGAGGCATATCACAACCTGTACCAATTGAATCAACATTGTTTGTAAAGTTCTATACTAGCTACTGACACAAATATATCTGAAAATAAAACTAGGGATTATAACCACGATTCATGGAATCGAACAAGAAGGAAACAAAGGGCCATTGTTTCACCGCCCAAACTCTAAAACTGTACAAGATTTCAAGAGTCGAAGAAGTTCTAACAAAGTTTAAATTTTAAATGCGAATCAGGTCGTTCAACGGTATGAAGGAAGACGTTTTTGTGCTAAATTTTTTGTTGCCACAGTTTTATGTTGTCGGTGGCCACTTGTTGCGGTGACTACTCTAGCGCGGACTCACCGGTCCGACGATGCCTGTAAGATACATAGCACGTACTGCCACAATATCGCTTTGGGCGACTGCTCCACGGACGGAACGTCTGTGTCGCGGAACCGTTCATCGATCTCAAGAGATTACACCTCTTGACGCACCCTAACGATCGCTCATAGAGTAGGTACGTGGTTCCACTGAGCGTGACGACCATTTGTCATTGGAAGAAAAAGTACACAATCGCTGAAGGTCTCAGAGGATTAGAAGACGTTATTCGGATAGGCAGTTATTTTTGAGCGTAAAAGGTTGGCAGTCAGCGATAACTTATATCTACAGGGGGGCGCGGGCGACGAGGCTGGCGGCGGCAACTTCTGCGCCGCGGCGTCAGCGTCCGCGCCAATTCGCACATCACAACTTAACAAGTATTCGCGGTATCACAGAACGTTATGCATGCGTAGCCGCAGGCGGGCGGGTCGCTACGACACCATGATGTGTGGAGCGGACAGCAGCACGGCTAGCGTGGCGATGATTGTGAACAGGGTAAAGATAATAAGGCACAGTCTGTCCACGACCATGGCGGCGAACTTCCAGTCGCGCGAAATGTCCGCTTCTTCATCGTCCTTGCGCATCTGGAAAACATTCCAATATATTTATTTTATGTTACGTATTTATAAAAATGCGTGAGTATGTACAGGTATCCAATTTTATTCTTTCATTCTTATAGATATAAAATACAATTCCGCTTCGATTTTTACCTGGTCTGTGATGACTCGGATTTCTTTGAGTATGAGCGAGAGCTCGTAGTCGACACCGAAGCAACTGTGCGCAGCCAGCCCCGCACCGTTCTCCTCACCCCCTCTGCAATAAGTACAGCTCTGTAATTACCGGCTACATTTGCGCCCTATACTAATCAAGGTGGAGCCGAGGAACGAAGGACACTACGGGAGTTATGCCGATTATATGTTAAAGACCCAAGACCCAGGAGTAGAAATACTAAATTCAAAGTGAAATTCATGTGATGGCCCATGAAACAGTGTGTTTAATGTCAATGCTTATTCGTGAAAGCTGTTAGGGTCGGGTATACTGTGGAACGTTCTAGGCTGGGGTGAATTATCGTAACCGTGCTATTTACGGCGAGTAGTGTTCGTGTAGATCGTCGAGGGACCTGTAGTATCGGCAGCAGGGCGGCTGCTGCGAGTGCGCGTGGCGGAAGTCATCATCGATGTCAAGAACATTCGCTAGGAGCGACTTGGAAGAGCGTTCACGCAGCTCCAGGTCCGGCGGAGGGGGCGCGCGCGCCGGCGGCGGTGTCGTCGCCGAGCCGGGCCGGGACATGCGCAGGACCCACGGCAACCAGTACAGGAACACACAGCGAATCTGTCGCATACATTGCATCGAATAATATTGTTGATAAAATAAGATTGTTCGATTTATCTATCGTCTATAAAATAAGACTAAATGGTAATTGCACATCTTATTCACATAATAATAGATGTTGGCGTGATATGACCATAGATATTATTATGGATTATTATAGATTAGAACGTCAGGACTATTATGTTATATTAGTGTTTAATATTAACGAGGTATTCAGGTAGGTATGATTCCCTGAAAACTGCTTCACAGTGGATGAGATTTATTCTATTTTATTTTCTATTCCGATCTGAACCGCCCCCCCGCCTCCCTCCGTTAAGTAATTAGACCTTAATTTTATAGTAAAGATATACTTACCTGTATTAGGACTATTGTTACAAGTTATATAAATATAGGTATTGGTCCAAGTCATTTCCGATAGACAATTAGTATTTTATATTAAAGGTGCAAAAGATATTTTGACACTTAGACATCCTATTTGGAGCTCATATATCCCCTAGTCTTTTAAACACAGAAACCTCAAAAAGTTTCAAAGGATCTTTTTATGCATTTTATTTGTAATTTTCATAGAAGCTTGTTTTCAGTTTTATAATATTGTCTGTAGAAAACGACTCTCAGTATTGATAAAAATGTCCTAAAGGTAGAAAGACAACTGATTATTTTTAAATGAAAACAATTTACATTTCATGGTCACATCTGATCACTTACACGGGTAATCAGATTGAAATAGGTAATAAAATATAATAAATCAGATAGTCACAACAATGTGATACTATGACATTTAAGTATCTATATATTTACGCAATTACAATTAATTGCTTACACAGCTTTGCATAGGCCAGTAAAAATATTTACGGGATGTCGTTAGACCAGTCCAAGGTGGACTGCGTGATTATTATTATGTGCTTCGAAAGTGTTAGTTGATACAACTAGCACTAATCCCCGAAACTACTCGGGGTTTCTGCTTCGAGGAGTAACTCTTCTATCAAAAACCCAAGATTAATAAATTCAAAGGAGGAGCAGAAGAGCGGACTCCGGGCTCCAAAGTGTGGGCTTTGGACGCTTACGAGATTGGCGATTCGATGATTTTATCAATGCTATTAAAGTCTACACAGCACTATCTAGACTCAAATTAAGCAGAGCTTAACTAGCTTGTATCATGGGTTCTAGAATGCGGATTAAACATTTTTTTAAATACTTACATACAGATTATATATACAAGCACCCATACCAATGCAAATATATATTCATGCATACCAAAAATTTTCCATGGAATCGAAAGAAGATTTAAGAGTAAGACGTACCCAGTCACTCATTTCGTGAGTGTCGGAGTGTCGATGGTGGTAGTTTAGGATTAGTATGGTGGACACGACGGAGGACGCCACCATGAACATGATGCAGTTGAAGTATGTGCCCAGTAGCGGGACAGCGTCCGATGTCGCCGGCATCGTTTCTGCTACCATGTTTAGGAACACCGTCAGCGATAGTAGAATCGTCACACCTGATGTCAAATAATAAATGTGTTGTCATTTTAGATGTCAGTTCTCTTTTTTTGACGTGAATACCTGTTCAATTTGCTTCCATAGGGAGGTAATTCAAAAAAGCAATTGAAAAGAAAATCGGTGAATGCAGTTTGGTGTTGCAGCTAAATATCTATTATCTTCGTCAAAAATTCAATTATACGACTGGATAGCTAAAGGATCAAATAAATTATTACGCTAAGGACTGTGACACATAGGGAAGCACCGCTATTTTGAGCTTATTCTGCTGCGTATTACCGGATACGAGACGTATTCTCATACAACACACGGCCGTGTCCATGACACAGCATGGCACTAGTAACTGAAATTACTAGTATTCCCGTTAACCACTTCAGCTAAGCTGAATTACTTGTGTGAGTAGTAGGTTCACTTCGGTAATTTCTTTCAATCGGAAGGCCCACTCCTTAATCACTAAGTTACCGACGCTTTTATACAAGTTATAGTTGTCATCATCATTCTAGTGTTGAGCCCCAGTTGCATCCTGGGCTTTCACCTCGGAGCTCGGGATCCGCTTACCCGCTTATCTCGTTTGAAGAAAAGTGAATGCACGAATAGTAGATGTACATGTGAATGCATAAAGGTCGAAAAGTCATTGAACAATCTTGCTACTTAAAATAAGTACATGAAAAAGTTGATTAAACTACATGAAGTTGAGATGAGTGCTTGATACTCTTTCTCGCAAAAACTACTGAATTGATCTGGCTGAAATTTAGTACAGAAATAGAATATAGCCTGCAAGTCTTAGACCTCTTTTATCCAATCAATAGGTTCCTGTGGGTTGTTTGAACGGGATCAGTATGTCACGCGAGCAGAGCCATGGTATAACAACGAGTTTTGTTTAATTTAACTAGCGTCATTTTTACATTCAAAGAGTTTATTGACACGATACATAAATATTTTTTACATTAAACTTTTACTCTGATAAAATCGAAGCTTGTTCTATATCTATCCATCTCTACCTTAGCTCTCTCTCTCTCTTTATATCAGCTAATCTTTGTAAGATTTTAGCATTTACTATGAGAATGCAAACTAGAAACCGTAAGAAATCTCGATCGTTGATGTCTTTTACATTAACATATCTTTCATGTTGTTTATAAGCGTTGACACCTAATATAATGTCACCTGTCGAATGCATCAGATTAGATATAATCTATACATATATTTATTACGTGGTTACAATGGACTAAGATCAAAATTAATCTATAAATTTAAAATAAAATTATTCACACGAGTATAGTGATAGATTTTCTCATCAATACTATAAATAGATGAATTGTGGCCATTCAGTTTTATTTTATTCGTTTTAGTTTTAATGTGTAGTTAATTTGTTGATCGCGTTCCCGTTACCCACAGGAACCTATTTCCACAATAAATTCAGATAATAATGAGATAATTTCAACAGCCCTGGTTGCAAGGAGACTAAGATAGTCACGTTGCCACTGTTTCAGATTTTGAAGTGTGAAGTTATCTCAAAGTACCGAAACATCGGGATCAGTGTAAATAATAAAAATTATACCAAATAAATCACGATAGAATGGATTAAAAATAGTTATATTGCAATATGCGCAGCTCATATTGCAATATAACTATTTTTAATCCATTCTATTTATTCTATTGCATCCCTGCGGTTGCACCCACCGTCTCTCGGTCGCAGCCACAATCCGCTCGCGTTTTTGTCATTTTTTTCTTATCACTCGGCTCCTATAACCTTACCCAAGTACTGGGCTATCAAATGCAATTCTTTCAAATCGCAGATGCTGTTATAGAGATTAGCGCATACTAGCTGATGCCCGCGGCTCCGCCCGCGCGAATGTAGTTTATCGTTTTTTGGTCATATCTTTGGTTTAACTTAACTAATTGCATACTAACGTGCGGAAGGTTGTAGGTCTGACTAAGACCTAAAACCGCATTAAAGTCTTTTCAGTAGTTTTTGCGTCCATCGAACAAACAGGCAAACAGAATTCGAATTCGAAAAAAAAAATTGTGTTCAGAATCATTCATTTAAAATAACCCATATTTTTTTTTTATATCTCCAATGTATACACACGACTTATTTACAATTTTATAATAGTATACATTACCTATATCGTTAGCCCAATGGCGTACGCAACGGACTGCTGAGACGAGGCCTCGAGTTCGATCCCCAGTCGCCCCGGGCACACACCTCTGACTTTTCTTAGTTATGTGTGCATTCATCATCATCATCATCACCATAATCAATCTATGCTAGTCTAATAAATGTTAATTATCGCTCGCTTAATAATGTGCCCGGTAGATGGCAATAGGTTACCCCCTATTAAATTGGGACCTTAACATAACTGGCGAATCGTGGGTGTGTAATACACCTGTACCTACCCCTTCGGGGATACAGGCGTGAAGTTATGTTATGTTATGTTATGTTACATTACCTAAAGACAACTTTTCGCCTGAATCTGGAGGTAATGTGAATCCCAGTAAAGCCATGGAGGCAATGAGCACACATGGCACGATCAGGTTGAAGAAGTAGTAGAGGGTTTTCCGTCTGATCACTACCGCGAACGTGATATCGATGTACGGCTCCGGACAACAGTTGTAGTAGATCTCGTTGCGCTTTCCGGGGACCCCTGCACCAAAATATAACGTTACTCGAATGGTCTCTTTAGAAGAATGTTGAAAAAACGTTAAGGAGCGCATTGACTGGCGTTATACGGCGTTAAATATACTCAAATATCATGTCACAAACCGATGATGAGATAACGAAAATAGGTAGACATGACACAGTCGCTTCGGTTTGTAGAACGTTCTCTTCATCGTACAGTGTGTTTCCACCGTGATGTCTTCATTAAGTAGTTAAATTACACGACGCTATAGTTTGATATGTATCTAATAATAAAAGGGTTTTACTACTCTATAAAGGTATCAAACCGTCAGTGTTTTGTGCGATAGAGAGAACGCTCTACAAAATCGAACAAGCCGATCATAGCCGGACTCTCACTCTTCTTCTAGACGACGACGTGCCAAATCAAAAGTTATGTACCTACTTTGGTTGTCAGTACCCGCGATATGCTCGCTGAAAATGTTACATTCCGGCGGGGGAGTATCCGAAGGGATTTCCGCACGTAAAAAAAAGGCCCTGTAATACCGGTCAGTACACAGCTTTAGATTTTCAATAAATTTACAATTTTAATGAAGTTGTGCTGTAACAGTAGTAGACATAATATTATAATTATATTATATTTGTTTGTGTAGATGAATTTTAATATGGAAAATTATAACCTTAAGATGGATTTCGTGACGTAACAAATCTTGAGACAAATTTCACTGTATTTATAATATGACAGACTAATTGTATTGAGCTCCTTTGGCTAGTCTTGGCAAGCACTCTAGTGCTACAAGACATTAGGTACTAAAAGAGAATGATGAAGCGTTTTAGTTATTACATAAAACACTTGAAATTATTTCCTGACTAGCTTACCTATTAGTTCCCATTCGCCATTCGTGACAAAACTGCTAATATCTCCACCCCCTTCGTCTTGTAATTGTAGATCCAGCTGTAAGAAATTATTATAGAGGATTCTGTTTGCAAAAAAAAGCAAGTGAAACGCATTATTTTTAATCATTTCGGTTAGGTAGTTTCATTTAAATATTGTTTATTATTTACGTTAATTCTTATATACAACCTTACTGTTCCTGTACCATAAAACCCTTAAAACTTTCGTGTTAATAGTTTCATTCACATGAATTCATAATGAAATCAAGATATTCGTATTTACAGATTCCAGACTCGTTTTGGATACTAGATAGATAAATAGGTAAATGGTGCAAGAAAAATATGCTGTATATTTCGTTTTTGTTCCTTAACATTCCAGAACTAATTCTAATTCCAACTCTTTCAAAAAAATATATTTTTTCTAATCGAACCTGATTTCCATCATAAGTCCAGCTGCCAAACTTCATCTCGCAGCGTTGGTCATCGAAGGGAAACCAGGTGATGTCGATTTTGCAGGTGCTTTTGAAAATGCCAGGCGGCACGTATAGGCACGAGCCGTTGTTGCGCACCACCACGTTCGTCGGGTACGTGCTGTCGAACCCTTCGTCCGCACTTTACAAACAAACAACGCCTGTTATACAACCATCTAGGGTGTATTCCAACAGTTTTATTCTCTGAAATTTTGCATTCTACCGATACAGGACAAAACAAATTCTACTAATTCAGTTTTAGATCGGAAAAAGAGAACCAAGTCCCGTCCTAGATGTTCTCTTTTTCCGATCTAAATCTTTAGAAAAAAGTAAGCATACAAAATGCTTAAAAATTTAATTGAATTCTACTAATTCAATTAAATTTTTGAGCAATTAGTATGCTTACATTTTCTATAGATTTAGATCGGAAAAAGAGAACATCGGAAAGAGAGAATGCTCTGACACGACTTGGTCAGAGCATTCCCCCTGTAAGGGACTGGTCGCGAGTTCAAGTCCCGTCCTAGATGTTCTCTTTTTCCGATCTAAATCTATAAGAAATTCTACTATAATATTGTAAATGTGAAAGTTTGTAAAGATGTTTGGTTTGGATGTGTTAATGTTTGTTACTCAATCACGTTATAACGGCTGAACGGATTTGGCTGAAATTTGGTACATACATACATATAATCACTCCTGTTTCCCATTGGGGTAGTCAGAGACAACATCTTTCCACTTGCTACGATCTTGGCATACACCTTTCGCCTCTTCCATTTTCATAATTGTTTTCACACATTCACGTTTCTTACTGTTTCTCCTTCAATCAGAATACTACAATTTGTCATGACTTCTTCTCTTTGAAAAATCATCACTTTCGTCTTACTTACATTTATTTGCATTCCTTTGCTTGTTAAGGCCCCATGCATAATATTAATCATCGCCTGCAACGCCTGTTCCGATGGTGCCAATATTACTTGATCATCAGCGTACAGGAGGCATTTGACGGTCAAGTCATTCATTCTTAATCCATACGCACTCTCTTTCAGTTCTTTCAAGTAATCGTTTATAAATAAGTTAAACAGTCCCGGCGATTCAACACATCCCTGTCTAACACCATTTCCGATGTTAAACCAGTCTGTGCAAACTCCGCTTATCCTGACACAAGCACTGGGACCCTCATAGAGAGATCTCAGTGCTCGTATCAAGCTGCCCATTCATGAACAATGTTCACCACAATTGATTCCTCACTATCATAAGCCTTTTCCAAACCACGAAAGCGCAATAGACTTTTTGGTTGTGAGCCAAAAATTTCTCGGCTACACTTCGTAGGGCAAAGACCTGTTCCATGCATTCCCTTCCTAAATCCCGCTTGTACATACCACAATTTTTCATCAGTTTCATTCATCACTCTTTTAATTAAGATTTTTGCATACAGTTTCCCGACGATGCTGAGTAAACTAATGCCTTGGTAATTCTTACAGTCTTGCTGTGACTATTTTCCTTTAGACAGCGGTAAGATGACGGTTTGGCACCAGTCTCCTGGTACACAGCCGCTCCTCCAGCAAAGGTTAAAAAGGAGGTACAGCTAACTAGCTACCACGCCTTGTCCAGCTCTCAGCATGTCGGCCGTAATCCTGTCGCACCCTGTAGCATTGCCCAATTTCATACTGTTCAACGCTTCCACAATCTCTTTCATACTGATATCACTCTCATCACTTACTTCTCTCAAGTCCCAGGGAAGAACTTGTGCACATCTTCTTTCTCAAATAGGCTTTCAAAATACTCCTTCCATCTTCTTAGCACACATTCTTCTCCTCTCAGGAAACTTCCGTCCTGGTTTCTGACTTTGTCCAGTTGCGAAGTCGTATTTACACCTCTGGATGTTCTTAAGAAAGTTCTTCTCTAGAAGAAGTCTCTGTTCTGCTGGAAGACATTCAGATAACTTTCTAATAAACTCATTTCTGTCACTCTCTTTCTTTCTTTTTACAACCTATTTTACCACAGTTTTGTACCCCTTATACTCATCCCTTGCCAATTTTACCTCTTCATCCGTTGCTTTCTGCACTCTTTGATTGGCTCCTACCGCCAACCATTTCACCCAAGCTTTCTTCTTATCAGACACTGCCTTTCGGACTTCCACACACACAGTCTTTAGTTTACACCCTTTTCTTATCTTGCATACACTATATGTTTCAACAGCAACTTCCACAAGTCCTTCCTTAAACAACTTCTAGAATTATTCAATCTCGCTTATTTCGTTTAAATTGTGAAACTTCTTCCTCAATTTACTCATAAACTCCTCTTTTATACCTTTTTCTTGCAAATTCTCACCTTTTATGCGCTCTAGTACACTCCTCATGCACACCATGCCGCCACCGCTTTGGGTACAAGGATAGAATATATACTCTGCTTTTTGTGCCTGGAATAGGTATAAGCCGCGAGTAACAGCTAGTTGAAAATAAAAATACGACTGAGTTCATGCTTATATGGCCGATGAATGTCTGGCTATAAACTATAAAGTGTTTCTCGCGTTCGGAAATTTGGAAAAGACGTGAAAGTTATTCCACATTCGGAATGGACCACCTTCTTATACTTTAAAATGTTTGTACAAGAATTTCAGAGGGAGAGTTAGAGAAGCAAAACTTAACCTACTAGCTATTTTTACAATATGTGATCCCCACTGTAATTGAGCATCAATACTTAAACAAATTACATAGACATTCGATTCCATAAGGCTCAACAACTGTCCATTGAGTTGTGCATTGGTTTTCACTTGTCTAATATTAGGTAAGGTGAATTTAATTACCTATATAAATAAAAATGATTCGTCGAAATGTATGTACGCGCATAACGTCGGAACGACGGCACTAGTATATAATAAATAAATATACCATTTAAAACCAGCGTTAAAAGGCTTAATGGTGTTAGAGGAAGAAAGTGTGTAAAGACATAAGCAGACGGCCCCAGAGGAAGAAAAGTTTGGGTATATATATATATACCCAAACTTTTTAATTTATTTTTTAAATTTAATTCCGCCATTTCTTTATTCTTTTATAGATATATATCTATAAAAGAATAAAGAAATGGCGGAATTAAATTTATATATTAAAAGAAGAATGATTGCGGGCAATCGTGTGAAGGGTTCACTACATTGGTGTACATGCCTTCATAAGTAGACAGACAGTAGGTACCGAAAAAGGCATGCCTAACAATTCATAGTAGCGTGCTAGTTCCACTATAATCTATGGTAGCGAAATTGGTAGCAAAAAGAAAAAAACAACACCATTGAGAAGAGATCACTACGCGTTATGGATAAAGTAATATTAGTTGATAGAAAGAGGAATGTAAATATAAGTTTAAAGCTAAAAAAAGAATTAAAAAAGGACTATTGATAAGGAATTTCATTTCTTATCGCTATATTACAGATATCGCATAAAATACGTCCTCCAACATAAAATTTTTTTTTTGATGTTTCATGCGTATGTAGAGTGGAATATAGTATATAGGTGGAATTGAACTGCTCGTCTAGGATGGTGCAAGTGTATGAAGTTAATCAATTTCGTTGTGCATTCTTTTAAGTGAAATCGATAATAGACGATAGACTGGCAAGATACTTTTGATCCTCAAGGTTTTTATACTGTTAATGAAATTAACGTTAGAATTTAATAACATATAATACGTAAATATAACTGCGATTGCGACTGTGAAAAAAATCTTCAATCATCACGGAATAAACAAGTAAAATAGTCCTGATTCTGCAGAATTTATATTCTACCAAAGTTTTTTCATAAAGATAACTGAAGCAGAGGGTGATTTTCGGTACCGATTTTGGGTCATCCAAGTGGAAAAATCGCAGTTATAAAGCTTGCCTATAGCATATCTCGCAAAATAATATGTTGTGTTGTGAGTAAAAGTGGTAAAAAGATTATTCCATTAAATTTTTAAGCATTTTGTATGCTTACTTTTTTCTAAAGATTTAGATCGGAAAAAGAGAACATCTGGGACGTGTCTAGGTGGCTCAGTTGGTCAGAGCATTCCCCTTGTAAAAGATTTTTTTTTTTTCAGAGGTGGACATAAATCTGGTGGACATAAAAATGAAATGGTATGACGACCACAAAAAATAAAAAATTAGCACAGGCTTTACTTATTTTCTCATGAATCATACCTTTAAGTATGTAGAATTTCAAATATGAGTATTTATACATCTGATATCAAGATATATCCATCAAATAAATAATAAATAAATAAATAAATAAATATTCTACGACATTCTACACAGCGCTTTCTAGACCCAAAGTAAGCATAGTTTAACTAGCTTGTGTTATGGGTTCTAGAACGCGGATAGACATACTTATATACTTTTTTTTTTGTAAATACATACATATTATACATAGAAACACCCAGACCAATACAAATAGACATATTCATGCATACAAATATTTGCACTGAGCGGGAATCGAACCCGCGCCCCCTGTCGTAGCAGTCGAATGCACTACCGCTACGCCACAGAGGCCATCAAATATATACTACACACTTTAAAAAATTACAGGCTTTACAATAAATTAAGGTTTCGATTTTATAGATAAATAATATCTGTACTAAAACAGTATAAGGTTGTTTTATTTATGGATTTCTTTAACATTCACAGTATAATACTGTGAATTCTTTCATTAATTAGTCCACGTGAATTTTAATATTCAACATCAAAGTTAATTATTCGTACTTGACTACGGCAAAGCCAAAAAAGGAGAGTTGTTTTGAAGATTCCTCGTTTTATGAGTGGTGTACTCAATCTTCTTATTAAACTCATCAACTTTGTAAATACCAGTATCTCTGTGTGTAAGCTAAATACGTTTAAAGATAAAGATTTATATGTATTTTTATTTGATTGTACTTTAATGTGCGCGCGAGTTGACGATAAAAGTAATAGGTAAAATCGGAAGCTGCCGACGTGAGCCAGTTGACAAATGAGTCGGTTTGTTTTTCAACGTTTTCTTAAAATGAAACCTAGCTGGATCGATATATAGCCCTTAAAACTGCAAAGGTATTAGATTAAATAAACAGACTATCAATATTATTTTCTCTTAAATATTTTACGACATTCTACACAGCGCTATTTAGACCTAAAGTATCAACTAGCTTGTAATATGGGTTCTAGAATGCGGATGAAAATGTTTAAATTCATTTTTTTGTAAACATGTATGTAATAACATACATATTAATCATACAAACACCAATACCAATGCAAATATACATTCATACCTACCAAAAAAATTAAACTCGGGCTTCTACAATGCGGATAAATATACTTAGATAAGTTTTATATTGTAAATACATACATACAATATAGATCTCGATTGATATGGAGACTGTAGCTCAACAAATAAATCCGAAAGTGTTCAATTCACAATTAAGTGAACAGCCCACCGGTTATTTAAAGATGTGTGTCACGAGGCTGTCTTCATGCGCCATATTGTATTTCAATAAACTGTAATTAGTTTCTTGCGCTATTTCAAGGTGATTGATGTAGTTGTAGCAAGTTTATGGATTCATCATTCAATAAACTTGATTAATAATAGATTGTGAAATATTTAATTTACCGCGAGGCAAAAGATTTATAAATTTCTATCAAATGCAATCAATTAAAAGAAACCTTACTTAATTTTAGTATCCAAATATTACAAAAGTACAATCTTTTTTCACAGATTGGAAACCATAAAAACTAAATGAAGTGATTCTTAAAAAGTTATATGGTCTTAATGGATACCTGCTTTCCAATTTGATTAGCTATTTCAGGTTAAGGCATAGTGTGATTGTAAATTAATAATCAAATAGAGATTTTAGACTGCCTCCATCGCGAAGCAGTAGCGGGCGCCTATACTGCACGTGAAGTCTAGGGTTCAATTCCCGGATTTAAGTTTTTAGCACAGTGTCAGAAAAAGTGTTCGGTAAACGACAATAGGCTAGCCTCCTATCACCAAAAATGGAACTGGTCAAATGTAGTGAATATAACTTTGCCTACCCTTTCGGGTTGTATTTGGAATTATAGTTGACTACCTATATATAATTCCAAATTTAACCCCTATCAATTTGGGAGTCCAAAGTAATTGACGAAAGAATATTTACCATTAACATTTTGCTATATCAAGTCCATGGTATAGGGTCCAGACGAATTATTGTCATCTCTTTCTTAATACGAACGAGCTGTTACTGAAAATGTTCTTAAACTTAATAACACTTTGTTAAATTCTAGTATTGAACAACACACTACCATGTAGTGAAATTCTCTAAATACATAAAGAAAAAAAAGGATTGAACAATGAGGGCAATAGTAACTTATTTTTTTTATAATACTAAGGTAGGAATCGACCACACAGTCCGTCTAATGGTAACCGGTTGCCGTGACTTATCAACGCTTGCAATATCCAGGGACCAAGTTACCTGCAGGGAAATCGGATGGCAACAGTTCAAATGGAAAAATAATTGGGAATGGAGAAGAAAATAAACAAGAAAAAGGGGAAGGTATCAAGTTATGGAATTTAGGTAAACTTGCACCAAGAAAATCAGATATCGAATTACTGTAACGTTTAAATTAATAAACATAAACAATTACTATAGTAGGGGAAAGTTAATGTTGTGATGAGGTCGATATCTACCCGATGACCTGAATACCTACTACCACTTATGTACAGAAAGCTGAAGTTGTTATCTTACACATCCTTAAAGTAACATTAAACAAGGAACAAAGTAATTTTATAGTTGTTTTTTTTTTTATACCACTAAGGTATAAGTAGACAAGCACACGGCCCACCTGATGGGAAGCGGTTACCGCGGCCTATGGACGTGTGCAACACCAGTGGCGTCACACTCGCGCTGCCGACCCTGTAAAGGGGGTGGGAAAGGAGTTTGGGAGGGGATGGGAAAGGAGTTTGGGCTCGGCACTCTCACTCACCAAACGGAACGTAACAGTTCAAATACTGTTACTTGGCGTCTATATTCTGTGAGAGTGTGGTGCTTCCCCGGTCGAGTCGGCCCATTCATGCAACGGCCAAAATGACTGTTGCTTGACTCTACCACTTGTTTTAGCATTAGAAGTTGTTTAGTAATAGTAGTTCAAATCTAATTCAACATGAATGATATGAATTAAATATCTTTGTGCGGAAAGAATCAGAGGCAAGTGCTTTCAAAGTAGTGCCGGGTGTTTTATTACATACACGTGACAAGCTACTACATGTGAATGTATACTAGCAGAGAACAATACCATAATTATATTATAGTACCTGGGCTCTGATTTGGTAAGTCGAGTAGAAAAGTAATTGTCTGGTTAAGATTGACTTGCTATGGTTTTATAGAGCGTTCTCTCTATTCTACATTGCTCTAGCAGTTGGATACCTTTACTGTATAGTAAAAACCGTTTATGTTTATGAAATACTAGCTGACCCTTCCCAGCTTCGTCCATGGCGTATTTAGAACCCCCTCCCCACTATATGCCGGTAATTTATTAGTTTTTAATATAAGGGAATCTGCGGTATATAGTGACATTTATGATTACTGCTCCGCTTCCTTGGTTAGTAGCGTGATGCTATATAGCTTATATGACACTCACAAATAATGTGGCTTTTTATTGGTAAAGAATTTTGAAAATTGGCTCAGCAGATCCACAGATTACCCCTACAAACCCACAACTTCACAAACTTTACCTTGTACTAATAATAGTATAAGAATAAAAGTATAAATTCGGTTTTAACTACTTTAAAAAGATATCAAGCTGTAAACATACTCTGTGCTATAGTGATAATGCTCTACAAAACCGAAGTAAATCGATCTTAGTCGGACTCTCGTTCTTGTTCCCAACGCGACGTACCAAATCAACACTGGGTACTATGCCTACATATATGTCTTGGTAGGTATACAATATGAATTAATCAATGGCTTCTAAATATCTAATTGCAAAATATTAAAAAGTTATTATATATTCAACTATTGTAAACTATTTACACGAGAGTATGTACAAATTCACAGTTAATATAAAATGTGAGTTTCAAAGAATTCCTCCCCATTGCTCTCAGTTGGTAACGTATCTAAAAGGCTGTTCCATGTTGGATTATTTTTGCAGTGCCAATTATTTTTGCAAGAATGAGGCAAGCCTTTTAGTCTTTGAGCGCGGACGATATGAAAATGATTTGTACATTACGTATTGCATAGACAATACATTGTAGTAAGTTTTTTAAGTTAAATATAAATCATCCCCGTTTATATTTTCGAATCTTAGTAAAAAATTAAATGATCTATTGTTACAGATTACCTACATAATATTATTATTGTAAAATAAAATAAAAGTGTGGGTATTTATGCGTGATGAACTGATAATACGTACCTGTTGTACATAAGGACGTCTGGTTTCCATAACCTATGGGGTGGTACTCGTAAATCTTTAACCCCGCCGAAATCCGAAGTGTTCCACCTTAAGTTCATATCATTCCACTCCTGAGCAAGCGTAGGGAAGATAAGCATAGCGATAATTATAAAAGAACTTAAATTTAAGTATAAGGAACCACAAGTCATACTCATAAGTCAGATTTTATTCAAAGAATACTTAATTAGTAATTGCGTCTAAATTAAACTTATCCGGATTTTTACATTTTACACAATGAAATTCAATGAGTAGGGTGTATATAGGGCTCTAACAAGAACTTCAAGGCCCAAGCTAACTTCCCCTGCGATCTTGTACACCTGCTGATTAACGGACTAGGCACTGGCGCAGGCTTTTCTCGGGAGATAGCGTAAGCGACCGGACCCCGGGCTCCAAAGTGCAAGCTCTGGATGCAACCGGGATCATCACTGAGATGATGATGACACTGATGTTCATTGAGTAAAATGTGTTGACCCAGTTATCGTTTGATTTGATAGCGGTTTCTATCATTCATTAAATAATTGATAACAGCTTCTCACGCTGGCACCATTGGAGTTCAATGAGGCCTAGAGCAGTGACCGTGATAATGTCCAACTAGTAACTTAAATACAAGTCCAACTTGGGAAAGTTCTATTGAGAATATACGCACAGCGCAGGTAGAGCAAAATTTACTAGAGATTATTAATATGATATAATTTATTTTCGTCTTTGAAATGCTTGTGTTTCAGTATTGATACTGTTATTGCCGAAATAGTTATTGTAGTACTTATATTAACATTTCAGTTAAATGAAGAAATGTTCCGAAGCCTCAATACAAATTCCAAGATTCTGAACCAAATTAGTTTCCAGTCAGTATTTTAGGGATGCGTCTTTTATGAAAATATTCTGTCTTATATTTTACACATTAGTGATTTAAACTCAATATTTTCAATAAGTAATTTTCTAGGTATAATATAGAACATAGAATCACAAATTGACGTATAAGCAAAGTGGTACAAAATGCAATAACTAATTAAATCTAATATACCATTACTATCAAGAAACCATTAATTGTTTTCAAAATACTCACTCAGACGTATAAAAACTGATACTCACTAGTTTAAGCCAGATGTTTGTTATTAATAGCTGGTTCTTCTCGTCCTGGGAACATAAATTTTGTATGTTAATGCTACGCACCGTTTATAGGTGGAACTTGAATTTATTCCAATAAAGCAGGCAAGAGTCAGTCAACAAGGATTATAAAGAAAAAATATGTACCGCAACAGGTTTCTGAGTGTATGTTGTTTAGGCAAAAACTATCAATAATAATTGTACAGTCGGCAAATTCATCAAACATGTAAGTAAGTATTCTATTACTCTCGTCATGTTTACTATTTCAATACTGGTTCAACTCAAATATAATAAATATGTATATCATCTAAAGTGAAAACATTTATAATACAATTAAGTTTACATTTAGTTTATCCTTATATTGGCACTTTTTAGGGTTCCGTAGCCCATTGGCAAAAAAAGGAACCCTTATAGATTCGTCATGTCTGTCTGCATGTCCGTCCGTATGTCACAGCCCCTTTTTCCCGAAACTATAAGAACTATTCTGTTGAAACTTGGTAAGAGAGATATATTCTGTGAACCGCATTAAGATTTTCACACAAAAATAGAAAAAAATACAATAAATTTTGAGGGTTATTTAGAATTGAAACGCAATTTTTTTTTTCAACAACAACGCCTGTGCCTACTTCTAATATAATTTTTTTCTAAACTGAATAGTTTGCGCGAGAGACACTTCCAAAGTGGTAAAATGTGGTAACTTCCCCTGTAACTACTAAAATAAGAGAATGATAGAACTAAAAAAAAAATATTATGTAAACTTCCACCAAAAATTGGTTTGAACAAGATCTAGTAAGTAGCTTTTTTTTTAATACGTCATAAATCGTATACCGCAATTTACCTTTCACTCAACTCATAAGTAAAAATTAAAAAAAAAAACAAAATAAACCTTATTTATAAACCGTGAACCATTATTTTCTAATCAAATCAAATCAAATCAAAATCATTTATTTCAGATTGTACACCCATAAATATGTTGTATGTTGTAATGTTGTATGTATGTGCCATTGTAGAGTATAAAGCTGCCTCACAGGTGAGGCGAAGAGATTACGCGGTGAGTGACCGGGTTCTTGCACCTAGAACGTCGTTTGTTCGGAGATTTTTCCCTTTCCTGGGTCCATTTCTATATAATAGAGTAAACAAGGTAAATAATATCTACACCTTATATAGAATAGAGGCCAAAAAAATCCTTACTGAGTGGCTTAGTAAACTGTCATATGACGAGACAGAATCCCTAATAAAAATTATTGAATAAATCCCACTTAAATTCACGATTTTGATTGTCCACTACATTGTACACCATGTACTTACTAATTATAAAGTAAGTATTCTGAATTTATACATACTGGGCTCATCCTGCTTTCAATACCTGCGACCATAATACATTGGATCTTACCTATATGCATACAACATCCACAATACCTATATCATGCACACTCCACACACACACTCGCTCTCTCTCACACACACACACACACACACACATTCAAGCACACAATTGTTTCAAAATGTCCTTTTAAGTGAAATAGTTCCAAAAGCCTAACAATAAGTAGGTAGTTAAAATAATGTACTCTTGATACAATTCTTGGGGTTGCTGACTCTGTATGCTGAAATACAGGCTAAAAGCCTAGTTCGGCAGCAGACGCATGATTGTTACATTACAAAATAATTTAATAGAAGTTTTTTAACATTAGATTATACAATACAAATTTTATTTCTAATTCAACTGACATCTTAAATTTACTCCTAATGCTGACTGATTGTAAAATCTAACTTATGACATTGTATTTCTAATAATGATGACTGTGAAAACTGATAAGTACCCTATTTATTACCTCTGTTAATTTGACTGTGTTAACTTCCTAATACATATATAAATATCTATTAATGTTGACTGAGTAAACTATGATGTATTGTATCTCTAATACAGATAAATTGAATAATGTAAACTTATATGTATTTTTGGGCTAATAAATTATTATTATTATTATTATTTTGTTTTTATTTTTCTCAGCTTTTTGGCTGGTTTTAACTGCATTTACGGGCCTAAACCAAGTAAATGCAGATTGTAGTGTGTATCAACTGGGTGTGTTTTCGTCTAACTGCATGAACTTTCTAACTATTCTACATGTGTTTAATATGGCAGCTTTCTGTAGATTGATGTATAGGGATTCTGGCAAATCTATTAATTTTAGACTATGGAGGAGATGGTTCGGGATAACACCAGTAGTGGAGAGAACTAGAGGAACTACGAAGACATTATCTTGTCTCCATATCCTTATCACTTCTTCTTTTAGCTCTGCATACTTGCTTATTTTTTCAGCTATTGTTTTTTGTAAATTATGCGTGTTGGGAACTGCAATGTCTATTAAATATGTATCTTCTTTAATTTTGTCCTGTAGAATTATTATTATTATTATTATTATAAGGAAATACTAAAATCGCATCTAACGCTAATGACCAAGAAAATAGTCATGGATACAGGACTTCTACCGTACCTCACTTATGGATACAAAAAAAAAACAGGAATAAAATTCAAACTACCCAAAGAAGAATGGAAAGAAGTTGCCTAGGTATAAATTTGAAGGATAAGGTAAAGAACGTTGACATTCGAAAGAAGACAAAAGTATGCGATGCCTTAACTTTTGCAATGAAGGCTAAATGGAAGTGGGCGGGTTACGTGGCCCGTTACAAGGACGATAGATGGACTCTATGGTCAGTAAAGTGGTCTGGGCCAAAAGGCACCAGATCAAGAGGTCGACCAAAGGCCAGATGGGTAGACGAAATTGTAGCGTGCGCAGGTGGAAGTTGGCTAGACAGATCTAATGACAGGGAAGGATAGTATTCTTTGGGGTAGGTTTAGTACCCGAACGGGGTTCATGCATTAAAATTAAATAATTAGGTAGTTGGTAATTAAAGTAAATAATAATTAAATTAATTTTCAAAACAGAATTTATAATTTCATCTAAGTATAACAAATGTAATTGAATATTATAGGTTAATAAGCTACCAAATTGTTATCGTTTAATATGTACTATGCATGGAATTAAATAAAGCTTTATTATTATTTATAGAGCTATATCACGCTTTACCCTAGAGTTAGGAAGAGGCGGCGAGATAACCCTGGCGAGGCAAGCAGCCAGTCGGCCAGGGTATTTGGACGATTGGCAGAGGAACCGCCGTACTATTCGGGCATTGTCAAGCAAGACCGCTCTCTGCATCGTCGCCGCCACTGACTTCCCACTAGTCCCGAGCCTCCCTAGATGGACTGAGAGGCTCCTTGGGATCAAACCATTATTATTATTAATAATTTCTTTTGCGTTATTTTTTGAATGCAGAATGACTTTTTTGCTGACTTTATGCACAAAGTCTAGTAGCATAGTACCTCTATGATCGTGTGAATTTAAAAAGGCGACGACTTATTTAAAATACCTGATGGGTCAGTAGTCTTATTTAATCGATGCTGAAACGTCTAGTGGTATCTGATCTATGTTCAACGGCATATTTTAATGATGAGAAAACAATTAATCATATCATATAATAGGACCATTTAGTGGGCAGGAATCATCATTCGGTAGTCCTCAAAATATAGCCTGCCCGATGCGGTTGTTGATTAGACGGAGAGAAAAATTACGAACCTAAATGATACTCGTAGCTTATAGTAGCTTAATAGTTTTAGAGTCGACCCTACGATCGAGAGGTCCCGGGTTCGAATCCTGGCCATTACACTATCGACGTGGACCCGCTCCTAACACAAGCATTTAAGCTTAGCTGGAGGGGTTAGGGCGAATATTAGTCATTTCAGTTGCTAATATTCTTTATAAACAAAAATAATAATATAAATGTATAATAACACAAGCTGGCACAGTTTCAACCGCCGTACTTGGTTCCCTGTCTTATCACTTGGCTCCTAAGGGCTAGCGCGATGCTATATAATTTATAACCTTCCCCAAGAACTGGAAAATAAAATGCAAATAGATTTCTTAAAATCATACTTTTAGTTCCAGAGATTAGTACATTAAAACAAATAAACTTGTCAGTAAATTAAATGGAATTCCACTAATATCATAAATGTGAAAGTTTGGATTGATGGATGGATGTTTGGATGGATGTTTGTTACTCAATCACGTCAGAACGGCTGAACGGATCAGGCTGAAACTTGGTACAGGGATAGATTATAGTCTGGAATAACACCTACTGTCTTCATCTTTAGAAAATTCTTTTTTTTTACGTGCGGTAACCTCCACGGACTTCACCCCAACGGAACTAACGGTAAGATGGGCATGTTGGACTTAAACCGACTAAAACCGCACGGTGTCTCTCTTGCGTCAGCCTTGTGGTACGGGAATCTGGTGTGCCCCAGGAAGGACCACGACGCGTTATTGGGGGGTTATTGGGGTTCTAATCCCCCCTCCTCTTAAGAGAAGCGGAAACACTACGCGCCGTGGCCGCGCCTTCCCTGGTCCTGCTTCTGCTAGGGTGACGGCTATCGCCGACCCTCACCCCCAGGCCCGCGCTCATGGAGGACTGAGATCGTTATGCGATCTCCGCCGCCCGGAGCGCCTTCTACGGCACGAGAGAGTGCTAGACCTCTCCCGTACCTTTTCTGCCGCCTCTTTTGCGCGCATTACTGCCTCACAAAAGAAGGCGGCGTCGTTCCACGCTGCCGCCATGGCCAGCAGGCCTGGCCTACAGGGTCTGCAGCGTGAGGCTTACTGCTCCGACGGCTGCTTCAAGGAAACGGCGCTGCTCCATCCACTCTGGGCACTCTGCCAGTGTGTGAAGCGGCGTGTCCACGGAGCAGCCCCGGCAATGGTGGCACTCAGGCGTTTGCTCCCGGCGTAAACGATGCAGGAACTCACCGAAACCGCCATGTCCGGTGAGCTCCTGCGTCAGCCGGTAGGAGAGGCTTCCGTGGCGTATCTGGCGGAGTTGGGATCACTGCCCCTCGATTTCTCGTGGGGTAGGCCTCAGATCTCGTTCCAGCGCCTCCTTGCCCCACTGGTACAGTGCCGCAAAAGCCCACGCTTCCAGGTCCCATGGAGGCGTCCCGGCAAGGAGACTGTGCGGTATCCCCTTATGATCCTGACGACTAGCAACCGCAGGGGGGACCGCAGGATTGCGACGTTGCTAGCCGTCAGGTTCACCGCCCGTACTGGAGCCCCATAAAGAGCCCTAGACCGCACGATTCCAGCGTAAAGCCTCCTGCAGGAGGCGTCGGGCCCCTTCAAATTGGGCAGCAGCCGCAACAGCGCAACCGCCACCCCTTTAAGATTAGGGGCCAGACTTCGGAAATGATATCCAAAGTCTCATCGAGCACGACCCATAGATACTTCATCGAGAACTCGATGACGATACGTACCTCCTAAGACTGGAGAGATAGATAGATAAGACTGGATCTCTCTGGTGGCCGATTCCGACTCCGGGGCCACCTCGAGACGTAGCCGCCGAATACGTGCAATGACTTGGGCAATCCCGGCCGTGGCCTTCATGGTTGCCTCGCGGTGGCCTTTCTGGCCTTGCACTGTCACGAGGGTTTCGTCGGCATAACACGTCAAGACAAAACCCTCCAAAAGAGCACCGCGAAGTACCCAGTCGTAACTGATGTTCCACAGGAGCGGTCCCAGTACTGAGCCCGGCGGATTACCGAAGTACATATTTCGTTAACCAAGCCCTGTTCTACTTGGGTAGATAACGGCTCTCTCCGAAAGATAAGCCCCGACGATGCGGCAGAGGTAGAGAGGCACTCTATGATAAACGAGCGCCTCTCTGATGCAGCTCCAGGGTAAGGTGTTGAAGGCATTGGCAATGTCAAGAGTCACTGCCAACACTACCTCAACCCGATCAACTGCTTCCTCAACCAGGGCCCTCACGCGCATGCCCGCATCCACAGTGAAGCGCCTCTGGCGGAAACCAAACTGGTTACCCGCCAAATCCGGCCCTACTGTCATAAGGTGCTCGACGAGCGTGCAGACCTCGTCGAGCAATACAATAGGCCGATAGGTGGACGGTGAGTTCACAGGACGCCCCTCCTTGCGGATCAGGATATATATAGCATCAGAGTATTTACCAAGAAAAAGGAAATAAGCCCAAACTCGATTAGTGTATCTCTCTCTTACCTATAAAGGAAAGCTAGCTAGGAAAGCTAGTTCTTTTAAGAAATTTCTAATATAAAATTAAGGCTCGCAGAGTTATCTCTGTTGATTATACAAAGGTGTGGTGGTGCAGTTAATTCATGATATAAAATTAATTATATTAACAGCTATAATGGGATAATTTATATTCAGACATTTAATCAGTAGTATTTACTTAAATTAATTGCTTTTCCATTAACATATTAAGATAAGGCAGCAATCAACTACAATTTTCGAGTGCATAGCTAATATCATCATATTAACGTTGTTCACAGTCGCATCCGAAGTTTTCACCTCGGTGCCCGGAGTCTGCTCCCACCTTCTTCGCCTTTCGGTTTGGCTTATACGGTTTTTATGGGAGCGACGCCGTCTGACTGCCCAACTCCAAGAGAAAAATCTGCGCCAGAGCCTTGTCCGTCAATGAGCGGATCTGTTCCGGTTTGCAGGTGAGGTTGACTTGGAGCACGAAGATCTTGTTGGGACCCCAAAAACATCTTATGCATAAAAAGGAAAAGAAAGGTGAGCGCACGCCTAAACTCTTCGCTGGAGAATTCAATTAGAATTGTTTATACAAAAACATATGCACCCTCGCGCCTACCCACGCCATGCGAGACTTATTGCAGTAAAGTGCTGTGGGCAGGTAATCTGATTAAAACGCACGAATTGCGCGCCGGGACTCTGATAGTACTAATCTTCCACATTTTCTAGAACTAGATGTTTCAACTACATTTCTCTACTTTATTTATCATATCTTATCAAAAAATTATATAAATAAAATAAAGATATACATTTATATATCTTTATTTTCCTAGCACTGACTTGCCTGGAATTTGGAGTCAGAGCTGACCCTATGTTAATAAGCCTTAACATTTTTGTTGATACAAGGAATTGATAATTATTCACCACGTCAATGATCTGCATGAGCGTGAGGCCGAAGGAGAGCTGCAGCGGGTCGCTCTCGTTGACCACGGGCCGCTCCAGCACGTTGTAGTGGTCCAGTAGGTGGTGTAGCAGCCGTTTCTCGTGGTAACCGCAGCGTGCCTCTGGCGAATGAAATATTACATTATTCACAGATTAAAGGGTGTATAGGGCCACACTAAGATCTTCGGGGTAACAGCCAACCACACCTGGAAGCCGGTACACCTATTGAATGACTAACGAGACGCTGCTGCAGGTTTTCCTCTCGGGGTTGTGAGGTCAGACGGCAGTCGCTCCAAGATAAACCAAGCTATGATAATGAAGAGTTGGAGAGCGGACCTCAGGCTCCAAAGGATGAAACCGTCATTGGTGTATTGATGAAGAAGTTTATTCACAGATTAAAAAACTTGTTACTTATATACTATCACTAAGGACTGAAACATGATCTGATATAAAACAATATTATTATTAAAAGGGTTTCTAGATATACTATATACAACAGTAATTCATGAGTTCTTACTTATATCATTGTGATTCATTTACTATTATCGTTAGTTATGTCTATTAGACTGCAAGAAATTGAATAATTTGATTCAGAACAGCGAGAGCTGCCATTTAGTATTCTTTACGATTAGGTACAATACTGAAGACTATTACTCATGCCTATACGTAGGTATAACTCTGGAGAGGTAAACAGAGATGTCTTGTACAGCCACATTTGTCAGTTTAAATTTATAGATAGGTATTTTCTAAGTGACAGGTAATTGACCTTTAGGAGCAGAGTATGACGAGATTAATTTATGGACAGGATTGGGGAAGAAAACAAAACATATAACTAATGCTATGGCTCTTCCTGATAAATTGAGCATTTTAAAGAAGGGGATGGGTCTGGTTACACTTGTAAATTAAAATAAATAAATTAAATTGTAGCTTTGAAGTTGCGAAATATTAGGTATCTAACAGTGAGGGATGTGTGTTGGGTAACCTCCTCGAGTGTCGCTCCGATTCCGATCCCGCTGCAGTCCGGGGGGAACGGAATCGGAGCGGCCGGTACACCCTGGGCGGCGGTCAATGGCTTCCCCTTCACCCCTTCATAGGGTTGGCATTGATCGTCGGCCAATACCCAACGTGGCGGAAACACATCGCTCTCCGTACTAATCTGCTTTCAGAGGAGACAGGATGAGCGATGCTGTTAGTGGTGAGATGGCCCAGGGTCAGCCGGGGTGCGAGGGATATGCTCTATGGGTAACCTTACACCCCGGCATCTGAAGACCCGAGACGGCGTGCGGTTTTAGTCGGTGCAAGCCCGACATAACCGCCCCCGCTGACCTTCGGGGAGGTATCCGAAGGGATTTCCGCACGATAAAAAAAAAAAAAAAAAAAAAGGTATCTAACAGTGAGGGGTGTGTGTTGGGTAACCTCCTCGAGTGTCGTTCCGATTCCGATCCAGCTGCAGTCCGGGGGGAACGGAATCGGAGCGGCCGGTACACCCTGGGCGGCGGTCAATGGCTTCCCCTTCACCCCTTCATAGGGTTGGCATTGATCGTCGGCCAATACCCAACGTGGCGGGAACACATCGCTCTCCGTACTCCTCTGCTTTCAGAGGAGACAGGATGAGCGATGCTGTTAGTGGTGAGATGGCCCAGGGTCAGCCTGGGTGCGAGGGATATGCTCTATGGGTAACCTTACACCGTCTGAAGACCCGAGACGGCGTGCGGTTTTAGTCGGTGCAAGCCCGACATAACCGCCCCCGCTGGCCGGCGGGGGGGTATCCGAAGGGATTTCCGCACGATAAAAAAAAAAAAAAAATAGGTATCTAACAGTGAAAGTCGAAAAAACGACCCAGTTGTTTCAGATAAAACAGACAGAAAGACAGACAGACATACAGCCAGACAAAAGCTTAAAAAATTGATATCATGTTGTAAGTACCGTGTATACATTCATATGCGTTCATTGAAAAACTGTTATTATATCGAAACAAACGGATACCTAATTTTATTTATTTGTATATGTATGGCGTTATTCATAAACGTGGCTTAATGTTAAGCAGGCTTTTAAATAATGCGTAACAAAATTTTGCATTCATAAACGTTGTTTAGATTTAAACAACTGTTTAAACTGGTGCTTAACTAGCTGTCACATTAAACAACCTCATGACCACCTCTTAACTTTTTAAACAACAAAATGGCGTGCGTTGAACAGCTGATGTTTGATGTGTGCGAGTTCTGTTACAGCTCGCCACCCAGACTGACACTTCTTTTTCGTCTGCGACAGACTGTGACAGACAGTAGTGCTACTTTGTTCAGTCAAAAACTCGAAAAAGCCTTTCGTTATTAAAATGGACTTGGATAATTTTGATTTCGGTGACGATTTGAACAATTTAGAGCAAGACATCGCAGATATCAGCGAATTTCGGCGACCACGTACAAAAGTTCATCAGCCTAGGTTAGACCCAATGGTGGAATATGATGAAGTGGAGTTCAGAAAAAAAGTACAGGTTTTGTAAGGAAAATATGAACAAAATTATAAATATTGTGAAAGAAGACATCACGGTAGATACAAGAGGCGGCGGTATACCTGTTCACATTCAAGTAATGGCTGTGATCATCTGATATGATTTCTTTTTAAATTTGACTTTTGGCTAAAGCGTCGCGCGTACTGTCAGATTCCTAGCATTTCTACCAAGAAACTACCAATAGTAAAAAAGTTAAGTAGTGTTTAACTAAGCAACCTTCAAGTAGCATTTATGAATGTAATTAGTTAAGTGATGCTTAAGACGTTGATTAACAACATTTTATGAATAACCCAGTAATAGCTATTTCCATTATTTATATTTTGTTTGAAAGTTGATTTCAAGATTTAACTTAACAACTCTGTATAACATTTTGTTTTTAGTGGCCGCTTGATAAATTAATTCGATCTTCAAAAACAGTACTTCCTAAATGCTATCCATTTTGATGATAAATTTCGTATTACTTAACAGCTGTCACTTTTTAAAAATGTAATAAAAGTTGCTGTTTGTTAGCTTAATGTTGTCTCATTCTTATACAAAAAAAAAAAAATTTGGATTTATCATTCCTAAAAAAAATGCAAAAATGTTAGTACTGAAAATTGGGTTTCCTCCAATTTCTTCAAGAAAAACGGCAATTTCATATGTAACGAAAATCATATAATCGATGATTAATGAAGAGTGTCCTCGATCTGATCGACGTACGTAGGCCTGGGTTGGCTATCACCGGCCTACCTTCTTTCTTTTTTTCTTTTTTTTCGTGCGGAAATCCCTTCGCCTACCCCCATGTCGGGCTTGAACCCATAAATCTGTTGCATCGGATGAAATGGGTGAATAATTGGTTTACAAATATTATAAGTATGTTTTTTTGCTTTTTAGTCTTTACCTTCTGGTTGTGGTTCTGGTACTATTGGAGATTTTATTAGGATTGCCTGCTGGCCTTTATCGTCTCTACAAAACACTAAACTTTTTTTGCACTAAACTGAGAAAATCAAGTTATAGTGATCTGAATGCCTCCTCTGCCATTGATACCTTAAAAATATTAAATTCTAAACACTTAAAGCTTGGGTTTGGTTAGAGGAATAAATTTATTAATCAATTTGCATGATCTGCTATGCTATAGTAACCGTTAAGGCCATTGGTTATTCAAATCAGAAGTTACGAGTACCCACACTATCCTCGTGGATCTACAACTACCAGAATCAATTGGGAATACTAGTAATGTGTCCCGCGTTATAAGAACCAAGTGAGGAATAACAATGATAGTGATAAATAAAAGTGATACTGAATAAATTGAAGTTGTTGATATTTATATAGGTATAACAATTATACGTAGAGTAAGGGGTTATATAGTTATATTATAAGGCTACACCATAAGCACCTCGAGTACCAAATGCATTGATGTTCAATGCTTGAACTAAAAAATACTCGAATATTTCATTTCGTCAGAATTAGTCCCTGCAAATTGGTAAATCAGAAACGTTCTATATATTTTAGGTCTCATAGTGAATATTGGATATAAATAGACTATTATTATAGGCACTTGTAGGTCTCAAACGATGTCAATGTTCATAGGTATTTGAAAATAATCAATTTAATGATGTATTCAAAATAAATAAGAATGGAATTAATAACAATAATTAGTTATTAGTTTTTTGTCATTCACCCCGATTTATTTGGGCACTTCGATGTTTCATACCACGGGGTGTCCGAACCATGCTACGAATCGTAAAAGGACTATTTTACTTACCATAATCAGATCGTAAAGTAATTTGGAGGTGGTGTTTTGCACGTAATTGGTTTTCATAGAAATACGTATTATTTATATAGACTATTATTGTTGAGCACGTAATTGAATATAATTTCTTAAAAATATTAAATTTTGCTTTATGGTAATTGAATTTATTGAGGTTAAATGATTATACAGCTAGAGTTTCAGATACAGTTCAAATATATATATAAAAAGAAATATAATATCAAATTACAGATTGTCTTGTATTCAGCATATGTATATTGATTATATTGTATCATAAAACCAAAGTGTTAAGATTAATGTTATCAAAATAAAGGATACCTGAAAAAAAATGTATCACGTTATTATGAGTACGTTACTGAATTTTTCAGAGAGGCAATTTGTCAGTGAATTTATCGAGTTTATATTCCCCTTGATACACTTGAGATTATTTTTTAGAGTCAGCGATCAAATCTCAGCTTTGTGTCTTTTATAGTACCTACCTACCATATTGCTACTCGAGGTTTTACTTTAATTGACGCCTTTTACTTTGATTTCAGGCATCGCTTTTGAACCTACTACTAATGGCGTGTTTGGTAAATAAATGACAACAATAAAAAATATTTACATCGTACTATATTTAGGTATGTATGTAGTTATGTTGTTTTAATGGTAAGCTTAAGCATAGGCTCATGTATTTCAAAAAAAATGCATATGTATGTATATTCAGTACTTTATCAACCAGCTGATGTATATGTATGCCATTGGAATGCATGGTTACTTTTACGTGTGAGCCAAGCAAGGTCTATGGGAAGCTTAAACGGGCAGGTGTTAGGCTATGGCGGGTAAAGCAGGGTGCTTACCCCTCGGCCAGAGCAGGCACAGCAGCAGCAGCAGGCCCGCGGGCGCCGCCAGTGGCGAGCGGCGCGCCCGCCCTTCCATGTCAGCGCCGCTCGGCCGCGCCGCGCGCCGCCGCCGCCGCCGCCGCCCCGCGCCGCGCCATCGCCGCCCGACACCCGCGACACCGACCCCTCCCTCCCGACGCCGCACTCCCGCCTCTCTATTAGGATTTATCGAACACGATCGGCTTAAAATTCAATCCTTTTACGGTTTTCATATGTAAATCGAACTATGTTCACGACCGCTCGCTGACGGCCACGCGTGCCGTCCGATCCTTGAGCATCGCCGTCCGCGCCGAGGGTATGTTAGTCTAGTTACGGCGTGTTTTTGAGCATTGTTGTTCAGCGGAGTGCGGCCGACCGTGGGGCAGCGGAGCCGCCGGTGTGCGGACTGACGGAGCAGCAGGGCGCGCAGCCGCGCAGCCCCGCCGCTCCCATTCAAGCGCCGCGCCACGCCACTGCGCGATGCTCTCGCCGACCTTGTCTCCTCCAAAGCGAGCCACTCGCCTGCACGAGGTCCTCGATCCGAGCCCTGACACGACTCATCACACCACTGTCGCTGCCCTCCATTGATGCATATTAGTTATTACTCTACAATAATAATCACAGATACATAGATACAAACAATAGGTGTACAAATAACCTTCATGTGCGTTGCATAATTATTTATATACTTAATTACATCTTCTAGTTATCTAACAACTTAAGTTAATTTGCTCCGAGTCTGCGTAAATAGTGTAAAAGTTATTGATAAGTTTTAGGGCTAGGTACTAAGAACAATAGTGTTTTCTAGAATAGATATACTAAATAATATTCTACAAAACACCACTGCTTTTTATTCATAGTAAATACTCTAAACATAATTGCTAATATATATAATTGCATTGAATTTCTTTTTTGAGCTTAGTTTATACTTTTAAATAAAATGCTCATAACCTTCATCATCAATAACTTAATATAAATTCTCTTATTATTTTTTTCTGACAACTGCAAAACATTGTAGTGGCATTGCCGGGCACGGTGGCACGGCGAACGGCGGGGATGCGGCGGCCGCGGCGGCGGCGCGCGGTGTCGACGCGCGATCAATGAGGTCGCTCTCTTCCCTATTTCAGTGCCTCCCTGCAGCCCACCCGCACCTTACCTTCACCCTCACCATGCTGAATTCATCCCGTGACTATGGTACCTCAAATTCGAACATTAAAAAATATTAGCTGACGCGCTTTTTAGGGGGCGCATAATGTTGAAAAGGGATATCTTGATAAGAGCCGAAGAGATATTAAACTCCATTATTATTTCAGTTTACAAAGCAGTAATAAATTTCTATATGGGTAAAGGAATTGTCGTCCTTTTTTTTTTGAGATTTTTTAAATCCCATATTTAGTTTCCGAGTAATAATAACAAGAATCTATGCCAACATTATACCTATTCTAAAGAATCGTATTATGAACGTATTAAATTATTTAACCCTAAAAAAAAACAATACCAACATGTTAGAAGTATTTTCCTGACTGTGGATTTTTTCATTTACGTCCCGGTAATATAATTAATTGTTTTTGGGGTTTGGGCGGGGAGTTGCCAATCATCACAACTCTCACACGTTTTGTTATCATGATATTGTAAGTGGGGGGGGGGGGGGGGGTATATTTACCAGATGACCTATTTACCTACATTTCCATAAACCGATTCAAAAATGATTAGGGTTTAAATTCGACAAACTGTTGTTGCGTGTTACGTAAATCTCTGCCATTGTGACCTAATTTACTTATTCTTTTTTTTGTCGTGTGCGTCGAGGAGCTCTCATGTCAATTTGAAAAAATAAATTGATTCCTGTGAGTAAAATAGATAAGAAAGCAGATACTGAAATTTGTAATCTCAGTTATCGGTATGTTGAAGGTGGTTTATATATTTCTTTAAATAATTTTATTTGTTTATTATAATTTGGTATTTAGAAATATATTTTCGTTATAAGTTTTAAATTTTTATAAATATTCAGTGTGATCTACGTTTCGGCAGCGTTTTTTGCATGGAAATATACCATATATTTTTCAGGAAAAGGCTTACTAAAAGGTACTACTTACTTCTTTGATCTCATTTCGTTTAATATACTCGTACATATCTATACAATCTAATCTAATCTAAGTAGTGACCTCGACCGATGGCAGAAATTAGACCTTTTTTAGAGGTTGTCAGAAAGTTCAAAAATTCTGTACATTGGAGCTATTTAAAAAAAACTTGGGTTATGTTAAATGAACGATTCTGAACACATAAATATTTATTTTGGAATTCTTTTCTGTTTGCCTTTTTTTTTCGCGCGTAAAAACTACTGGACGGATTATGATAAGACTTTTTTTATTAGGAAGGTCTTGATCAGACTTAAAATCTGCTGTATGTTTGATTACAATTGGTTAAGTTGAACCGGAGATATGAATAAAAAAACGATAACCAGCCTCCGCGCGGGTGGGGCCGCGCGCATCAGCTATATATATGTATGTGTATGTATATATTTATATAAAATACATAATCTGAATCTCGGAAACGGCTCCAACGAATTTCATGACATTTAGTATACAGGTGTTTCGGGGCGATAAATCGATCTAGCCAGGTTTCATTTTAAGAAAACGTCAAAATAAAAAACCGAGTGAAGCTTAGTCGGTCACCCAGATATTAAACCACTAATGTAAATAAGATAAAATGTTATGTATGTAATACATCGAGCTGGCACATTAGCGGTAGTAAAGATAGAACAACGAGATGACTCGCAGAGAGTCGACGAGGCATGCCTGCGCCTAATGTCGCAGAACCTGATAATGAAGGGTGTTTGCTCATTACCGCAACCACTTTACTTACCAACGCGACTGCGCTCACCGCCATTTAACACTTACCAACTTATATATTGAAAAACAAACACATATAACCACTTTCGTATTGAATCTGGTGAATTACTGGTGGTAGAAATTTGATGACACAAATTTGTCACAAAATTCGGCCGGGTGGGTACCACCGTGCACGATTGCGAAAAACCCTCCATAGTAATCCAATTTCGGTTTGATTGCGTTCAAGGGTCAGCAAGTGCATAGCCGGGCAGGGGGATTGTGGTCGCAGCACTAGTGGGACCGGTGGGTGTCAGCCGGTGCTGCGACGACAATCCTCTTCTGATGAGGCCGTCAACCTGAGTGCCACCATTGTTAACATGGTACGTGTATGTAATGGTGACCCTCTTTCCTGAGACTTCAGCTTACCATCAGGCGAGGTGAAGTTAAATTGACGTGTCCTAAATATAAAAAAAAAGAATCATATTTTGCAGCAATCAGTATGATAACTTTTCCTAGAAATCGAAATCGAAAAATGTCATCACTTGAACTCGAACACGCAACAGTCACTTTCTAGTAGGAATACTTTGCCAACTGAGTTACCTGGACCTGTCATGGATAGCTGAATTTCTCCATTTATATGAATTTTTACGAACTATCGATAGGTACATTGAATGTTTCTATAAAAGCACTTTTAAACTTCCTCTTTTTTATTACTTCGCCACTTTCATGGTGATTTCAGTTAAAGTAGGCTGATTTTAGTGGCATAATCATCATCTAAATCAGAGGTTCCCAAACTTATTTTATCTACTGCCCACTTTGAGACTAAATTAATTTTTAGCGCCCCCATTTTTTCACCTACTTAGAATCCACTATAACTTCAAATTAAATTAATAAATTGTTGTGAGCTATATTAGCGGAGATTAAACATTCATTCTAAAATATACTTTTACTATAATCCGCAAGAGTTAACTTGAGACCTGAGCACAGTAGGTAGTACTTAACGACGCTCAGGTCTCAAGTTAACTCTTACGGGCTACATCTGCCAATGAGAATGATTATTGAAACGCAACTTTATAGTATTTCTATAACGTCTCGGGACTTATCGCGATAAACATGGAACTTACTTTTACCGACGTTTCGAATGCGTTGCAGCACCCGTGGTCACGGCTTGACTGACTGGCGAGCGTCGAGAGGTGTGCGGGGAAACATTCTTGTGCGCCTACCCTCCATTACTGTTCTAATGTATGGTAAGGCTGGCGACACACCACACTCACTGTATCAGTTCTTAACGGCACTTTGTTTATGGGTTTAAGTATTTTAATCACCCGTGATTCCACGTCCCGGATAGTTTGAATCCATCTTCCCTATTGAAATTTTTATATTTTTTAATGTCAATAGCTTCACGCACAAGTCGTGGATAGTAGTGGCGATCAGTGGAGAGGACTTTGGGTTGATGAAACTCAATCCAGTGATTAGTACCCGACTCAAGATGTTCTGCTACTGCCGATTTATTTAACTGACGGTTTTTCACAGCTGCGATATGTTCTTTGACTCTCTCTGCAATGGTTCGCTTGGTTTGGCCTATGTAGGAACTACCGCAGCTGCAATCCACTCTGTAGACACCCGGTGTTTGTAGAGGCATGACGTCCTTCGATGTTCGCTCGTATTTCGCTACTTTGGTGAACGGTTTAAAGATCGTCTTGATGGAAAACTTCCGTAAGCAAGATCCGATCTTATCCGTTATACCTTTCACATACGGCATGTACGCCGGTTGGCGGTCAGGACCCGGCAGCATCTTCCTCGGTGCACGTCTCGACTTTCTAGAACTCGTAACATACCCATTCATCTCAAGAACCTCCTGAACATGATCTAACTCCTGCTGTAGGTGATCAGGGTCACACAGGTCATTTACTCGCTTGATGAGCGTCGCGCTGACTGATTTTAAATGAAGTGGGTGATGATGCGAGGAGGCGTATAAGTATCTATCTGTGTGAGTGGGTTTACGATACACAGTGTGGGCCAAGGAGCCATCGGTTCTCACCATTAACTTGATGTCTAGAAAAGACAATGTTCTGTTGTTCTCAATCTCATTCGTAAACTGTGTCTTCACATGTAATGAGTTAAGATACTCAGTAAAACGTACCACTTCCTCACTATTGCCTTTAAATATGCAGAATATATCATCTACGTACCTTTTCCATAGCCTAATGTGGGCGTGGGCGTTCTGAAACACCTCTTCTTCTATGTGTTCCATCCAAATATTTGCCACGACTGGTGCCAAGGGGCTGCCCATAGCAACGCCGTTTATTTGGAGGTAGTGTTGACCATGGTATGTTTATCGCGATAAGTCCCGAGACGTTATAAAAATATGAGTTTACACCGCGATAGTTTAAAAATAACAACAACTTTATAGTATTCAGACAGAGTATCTTTTATTCAAAATAAAACAAACATAATCGATTCTTATATAAAAACTAATGTGAAGGATGAATCTAATGCTGTTTAATAAGTTTGTTGATATCAGGTTCCAATTTACTCAAGAACAGCCGCAAGTCGCCACGTTCGGTAACATGCAAACGATTTCTCTTTTTAGTAAGCAGCGTTGCCACAGCACTAAATCCACGTTCACACAAATATGACGATGGGAATGCTATCAAGAATCGTTGAACGATTGACCACAATCCAGGGTACAATTGCGGGATCGGTTTTTGTAGCCAAAATTCTTGATAGCCATTTTTTAACTTGATTTTTATTTCCTCGTTTGTTGTCAATTCTATAAGTTCTTATTCCAGCTGAGGTGAGATTGCTGTGTTGACATTTGAAAACGGATCTAACACCCAGCCTGGTATTTCCAAGTTCAAAATGTCCTGGTATCGTTCGGTGTCAATGTGGAGGTTTTCCAAATGTTGGCAGTAGACAAACCAGTCGTCGTTACTGCAGGATACTGAAAAATTAGGAAAATTGTGAAACTCACGTCTGCCCATATTCTTTTTGTGTAGCAGCAGTTTGGCTGCGAAAGCAGCAACGACATTTTTTATTTTAATTAAATTTAGCTTGTTGCGCAATTGTGTATCTTTAGTTTCCAAGAACTCTATCTCAGAGTCAAACAGGTTGTAAAATCGAGTCATACAATTGCCTCTTGATAGCCAACGAACCTCAGCATGAAGCAACAAACGGTTGGAATCTTCGTCATTAGTAACACAACGCTGATGAAATAATCTATCATTTAAAGAGCTGGTACGGATTTTATTGACTGCTTTGATGACATATTGCAGTGATTGAAATAGTCGTTCACTTAAGTTTCTAGCAACCAAATGTTGTCTATGAGTAACGCAATGTACAGCAAGTACATCTGGAATTTTATTTTTTAAGTACGCTATGAAGCCTTTATGGCACCCTGTCATAGCCGGAGCGCCATTCGTAGCAACTGATATAATATTTTTAAAAGGAATCTCTTTCTCATCACAAAACTTTTCCAATGTATTGAATATGGTTATTATGTATATGTATTAAACAGCCCGTTAAAAGCGATGGCCGTCAGAGTCATCAGGGGGTATCGTACGATCTCCGTCGAGGCGGCATGTCTACTAGCCGGGACCCCTCCATGGGACCTGGAAGCGAGAGCCCTTGCGCTGCTGTACCAGTGGCGCAAGGAGACGCTGGAGCGGGGCCATAGGCCGGAACCCCGAGAAATCAGGGCTCAGCGGTCCCTGCTCCGCCAGAAACTCATGGAGACATGGAGGGTGCGACTTGAGCACCCAAGGTGGGGGGAATCCACCATTGCGGCGGTGAGACCGATCATGAAGGAGTGGTTGGAGAGGGACCATGGGGACCTCTCCTACCGGATGTGCCAGATGGTTACCGGACACGGGTGTTTCGGTAAGTATCTGTGGCGCATCCACCGGGAGACAACGCCGCAGTGCCAGCACTGCGAGGATCCTGGCGAAGACACGGCGCTCCACACGTTGGTGGAGTGCCCTGCGTGGGCGAGTCAACGCCGGGATCTCGTTGCGGTCCTGGGCGTGGACGTTCTCTCGTTGGAGACCATGGTGAGGGCCGTGGTCTCCAACGGGAGCAAGTGGCACGCCGCCGCCTCTTTCTGCGAGCAGGTAATGCGCGCGAAAGAGACGGCGGAGAGGGAGCGGGAGAGAACCCTGCCTCCCGAGTTTCGCAGTCTGCAGCGAGGACGCCGCAGACTCATCTACGCCCGGGACTACCGACCTCCATGATCGGGGCCTGAGGACGGCAGTTTGCCGACTCGCCGTCCTTACAGAAGCAGGCCGTGGCGGAGGCGTGTCCTGTGTGCCCTACACACGCCTGCCAACTCACCGAAGCGGGATAAAACCTGACCCCACCAGGCGAGGCCGCGGTGGCGGCTAAAGTCCGCCGGCAACCCTGGGGTTATCCTTTCGAGGGCATACCCGGGGTGCCCGGCAACGGACACTTGGGGAGGACACCGTGCGGTTTTAGTCGAGACACGACATAACCACCCCCGCTGGCCGGCGGGACCCCCCCGCCGGCCAGCGAATCCGAAGGGATTTCCGCACGTAAAAAAAAGAAAAAAAACGCTATGAAGCCTTTATTGCACCCTGTCATAGCCGTAGCGCCATCCGTAGCAACTGATATAATATTTTTCAAGGGAATCTCTTTCTCATCACAAAACTTTTCCAATGTATTGAATATGGTTTCGCCTTTTGTATCGGTCTCTAAATTTCTAGCAAACAATAGTTCTTCACATATTTTCTCATGTTTAATAAACCTCACGTAATACAGCAACAATGCTTCATTAGTAGGTAAAGTGGACTCTTCGAGCTGAATTGAGAATTGACTAGTCTTCAGATGATTGCACAATGATCCTTCAATGTTTTCAGCCATTTCATCAATTCGTCTTTGCACAGAATTATTACTCAAAGGAATTTTTCGGATAATATCTGCGGCCGGTTTATGAAGCACAGTAGTTATTACTTCCTTTATTGCTGGCAAAATTAACTCTTCTCCGATGTTGTGTGGTTTGCCTTTTTGAGCAATTAACAAAGAGATATTGTACGAAGCTCGAAGTCCGTCGTCATCTTGCTTAGCAGCTGCCGAAAATAGTTTTGCTACACTTGACTGAGTATTATGCTTCATATCTAGGTCTTGAAAATATGCTACAGTCTTGTCTTTCTTATCTGGATGCATTTTATTCAAATGATCTTGCAGTCTTGAAGGCTTCATTGCTTCATTCGAAAATGTTTTTAGACATAGAAGGCACTGAGG
The DNA here is from genome assembly GCA_946251805.1 of Cybosia mesomella. Taxonomy (NCBI): domain Eukaryota; kingdom Metazoa; phylum Arthropoda; class Insecta; order Lepidoptera; family Erebidae; genus Cybosia; species Cybosia mesomella. The sequence goes on from OX276391.1 coordinate 20,121,766, forward strand.
CGACGATGGGTTTGTGGGATTTTCAATGAATCCGAATTTAATATATTCCACAGAGTATTGCCGTCTCTTCTTTTTCACTTCCGACATTGTTTCGTTTTAAGAAATACGTAAGTAAGTGTTGAACATAAGTAGGTACTGCTTATATAAGCAGCATGCACCGACAGGAATAAGACAAACAAGCATTAACTCGTTTATCTCATTCGATGCTCAATTGTACTCAACAAGTAAGAACAAGTATTCTATGAATCAGTCGATTTATGCAGGAATGCACAAATCGGTTTATTTAACAAAAACTTGTTCAAACATGATTGCCCGCGGTCATCGACGCTCATTCGACGTTCAATTGTACTCAACAAGTAAGAACAAGTATTCTATGAATCAGCCGATTGATACAGGACTGCACAAATCGGGTTATTTAACAGGCGTGTCCTGTGTGCCCTACACACGCCTGCCAACTCACCGAAGCGGGATAAAACCTGACCCCACCAGGCGAGGCCGCGGTGGCGGCTAAAGTCCGCCGGCAACCCTGGGGTTATCCTTTCGAGGGCTTACCCGGGGTGCCCGGCAACGGACACTTGGGGAGGACACCGTGCGGTTTTAGTCGAGACACGACATAACCACCCCCGCTGGCCGGCGGGACCCCCCCGCCGGCCAGCGAATCCGAAGGGATTTCCGCACGTAAAAAAAAGAAAAAAAACGCTATGAAGCCTTTATTGCACCCTGTCATAGCCGTAGCGCCATCCGTAGCAACTGATATAATATTTTTCAAGGGAATCTCTTTCTCATCACAAAACTTTTCCAATGTATTGAATATGGTTTCGCCTTTTGTATCGGTCTCTAAATTTCTAGCAAACAATAGTTCTTCACATATTTTCTCATGTTTAATAAACCTCACGTAATACAGCAACAATGCTTCATTAGTAGGTAAAGTGGACTCTTCGAGCTGAATTGAGAATTGACTAGTCTTCAGATGATTGCACAATGATCCTTCAATGTTTTCAGCCATTTCATCAATTCGTCTTTGCACAGAATTATTACTCAAAGGAATTTTTCGGATAATATCTGCGGCCGGTTTATGAAGCACAGTAGTTATTACTTCCTTTATTGCTGGCAAAATTAACTCTTCTCCGATGTTGTGTGGTTTGCCTTTTTGAGCAATTAACAAAGAGATATTGTACGAAGCTCGAAGTCCGTCGTCATCTTGCTTAGCAGCTGCCGAAAATAGTTTTGCTACACTTGACTGAGTATTATGCTTCATATCTAGGTCTTGAAAATATGCTACAGTCTTGTCTTTCTTATCTGGATGCATTTTATTCAAATGATCTTGCAGTCTTGAAGGCTTCATTGCTTCATTCGAAAATGTTTTTAGACATAGAAGGCACTGAGGCGACGATGGGTTTGTGGGATTTTCAATGAATCCGAATTTAATATATTCCACAGAGTATTGCCGTCTCTTCTTTTTCACTTCCGACATTGTTTCGTTTTAAGAAATACGTAAGTAAGTGTTGAACATAAGTAGGTACTGCTTATATAAGCAGCATGCACCGACAGGAATAAGACAAACAAGCATTAACTCGTTTATCTCATTCGATGCTCAATTGTACTCAACAAGTAAGAACAAGTATTCTATGAATCAGTCGATTTATGCAGGAATGCACAAATCGGTTTATTTAACAAAAACTTGTTCAAACATGATTGCCCGCGGTCATCGACGCTCATTCGACGTTCAATTGTACTCAACAAGTAAGAACAAGTATTCTATGAATCAGCCGATTGATACAGGACTGCACAAATCGGGTTATTTAACAAAAACTTGTTAAAAATTGATTGCGATTGCCCGCGGTCTATTATCTACGAAAATTACCTATCTAGTATATACTAATAACTATTAAAATGCGAAAGTGTGTCTATTGCCTTTTTATTTGTTTGTTTGTGTCTACTTTCATTTCGAAACGGAGTGACCGATTGACATGATTTTTCTTCTATTTATTGAATAAAACAGGACAGATACATGAACTACGCAGAGAGAAATATCGAACCGATTTTGAGCAATCTCTTAATTAATATTAGTTGATGTTCACAAGTTGTAGCCGAGAGTCGAGAGCTCTGTCGGTGTCTAAGAGTCCTCCTAGCTAGATGAAATTACAAATCGCCCCCCGAAGCCTACACAACGCCCCCATTTTTGTTCTGGGTCTCTTACCGCCCCCCTTTAGCCCTGCAGCGCCCACACGGGGGCGTTATCGCCCACTTTGGGAAACGTTGATCTAAATGATAATCCCGGTTGTATCTAAAGCTTGCACTTTGGAACCCGGGGTTCGCTCTTCTACTCCTCCATAGTTCGATTTACTAGGCTTTTACGAGATCGGGTGCCGTCTGACCCCCATCGTAGTAGTATAACGACCACCTCATTAATACACTTCTGGAATTAACAATGAGGTACTTTAAGCTATGTAGTTACTATCGTATGAAGGTAATTAATTATCCAAAACAAAGTGCAGGAATAGAATAATACCATATCCGGAGTTCGCAAATGTACCAAACCTCTAAGAGTCGTTTGATATGTTTAAGAAATGGCAAATGTATTTGGAACTAGGAAGTTGGCAAGACTTGGAGAAAGCGCCCAAGGAGGTAGGTACATACTTATGTATAGCGCACTACGAACAAAAGCGGTTCATTTACTAGAAACTAGGCGAAATAATGAACGTTCTATAGTCCTATGCCTGGGTGAAATGTCTAAAGTAAAGGTTAAAAGTTACGGGTGCACTAGCGGCTGGTTTATGCAACGCAGTAGGTTTGATTGAGTTAGGCATACGCTTCCTTTATTTTAATCTCTACTAAGCTCCAAAAAGTTATGTACCTATGCATTCAACTCTCACAGGACGTTATAGAAATAACGTTCAATGATTTTTATTTTCAAGGTTTTATTCAAGTGTATGAATATGAATCTGAAGAAATAGCTCGAAGATGGCAACAAAATGTTTTTAACTACCAATGTATCCTGAAGTATTCATAAAAAAATAAGTGTACTACTGGTTAAATTAAAATAACTTCTTAAGGCTTTCACGGACGGCGTTGCTTGCAGAATATACTGCTTCCGGACTGTTTGGCCGTGGTCCATCGGAAACTTGTATTCCAGACGTTTCGTCGATCACTGCGGTCGACATCTTCAGTGGTTCAGGTCGGGACGCCGTGGAGTGCGGAGAACCTTCCTCGGCGGAGACTTCGCTGCGACTGATGTAGAGGCCCGACTGCCCGAGTCACTAGCGTATTTATAGGCGCAGTTGGAGGGGGGAAACGACGTGATCGATCCTGATTTGGTTGTGAGCTGCGGAATCGATGCGCTCGATCCTGACTGGTCGAGGCTAAGCAAGGGGGTGTGGTAGCCCGATACCGGGGATGGTGTTGGCATCGTCATGTTTGAATTGTGATGACGGGCGGCTCTCAGTACTGGGTACCAATCTTTTTGCAGATGAAAACCTTCGTTTTTTCTATTAAAATTGTTGGGATGCTTGAATATTTCGATGGCTTCTCGAAGTAGCCGTAGGAAGAAATGTGAAGTGGTGGCTAGAACCTTCGTGTTCTGAAATTTGATGGTATGATTACCATCCGCCTGGGTGTGTTCTGCAACCGCTGACTTGTGGAAGTGGATGAGGTGGCAATTTCGTTCATGTTCCGAAAGGCGGGTCTTGATGCTTCTTTGAGTAGTGCCCACGTATACCGAGCCACATGAGCAGGGAATTCGGTAAACTCCAGCTGAAGATAGTGGGTCACGAGGGTCCTTGACCGAACAGTGAAAATTATGAAACTGCTTCGTGGGCTTGAAAATAGGTTTGATGTTGTAAGCTTCTAGCAGTTTCCCGATACGATCCGTTGTGCCATGAATGTATGGCAAAAAGGCTTTTCCTAGAGGGGCAGGTTTCTCCTCATCCTGGTTCGTTAGAAAAGAATTCCTCGGATGAAGAGCTCTCCGTATCTCCTCAGAAGAGAATCCATTGGCTTGGAAGGCCGAGTCCATGCCGAGTTCCTCGATATCCTGGTATTCAAAACAGAAGATGGCAGCCTTGGTCACCGGGTCTATCGAAAGCCTACACACACAGACCGATACTCACGGACTCCAACCACCATCGCAGACCGAAAATGTAGTCATCAAGACCCTGGTCCACCCAGCTAAGAGCATCTGTGAGCCTCAACACCTTCAAAACGAGTTACGCCACCTAGACTCGGCCTTCCAAGCCAATGGATTCTCTTCCCAGGAAATACGGAGAGGTCTTCATCCGAGGAAATCTTCTCTAACGAACCAGGATGAGGAGAAACCTGGCCCTCTAGGGAAGGCCTTTTTGCCATACATTCATGGCACAACGGATCGTAGCGGGAGACTGGTAGAAGCTTATAACATCAAGTCTATTTTCAAGCCCACGACGAAGTTACGTAATCTTCACCGTTCGGTCAAGGACCCTTGTGACCCACTATCTTCAGCTAGAGTTTACCAAATCCCCAGCTAATGTGGCTCTGTATACGTGGGCACTACCCAAAGAATCATCAGGACCCGCCTTTCGGAGCATTAACGAAATTGCCGCCTCAGCCACTTCGACAAGTCAGCGGTTGCAGAACACACCCAGGAGGATGGTAATCATACCATCAAATTTCAGAACACGAAGGTAATAGCCACCACTTCACATTTCTTCCCACGGCTACTTCGCGATGCCTTCGAAATATTCAAGCATCCCAACATTTTTAATAGAAAAAACGAAGGTTTTCATCTCCAAAAAGATGGGTACCCAGCACTGAGAGCCGCGCGTCATCACAATTCAAACATGACGAAGCCAACACCATCCCCGGTATCGGCCTACCACACCCCCTTGCTGAGCCTCGACCAATCAGGATCGAGCGCATCGGTTCCGCAGCTGCTGACCAATCAGGATAGATCACGTCGTTTCCCCCCTCCAACTGCGCCTATAAATACGCCAGTGACTCGGGCCTCTACATCAGTCGCAGAGAACTCGCCGCCGAGGAAGGTTCTTGTGTGTCGACCGCAGTGATCGACGAAACGTCTGGAATACAAGTTTCCGATGGACCACGGCCAAAGAGCCCGGAAGCAGTATATTCTACATAAAATAACTTCGTTAGTATTAACGTATTTTTTTACCAAAAGTGTTGATGATGAATAAAAATTGCGCGCTAGTACACCACTGGTAAAACATGCATGCTCTGTACTGTACAACCTGTAATAACTTTTATACCAGTCATGTTTAGGCAAAAAAATTGATTCGATTTGAAAATGGCTCAATTCGACCTTTTGTTTTAGCTAGTTGGATATGTCTAGACAAGCACCTTCTCAAGTCTGAGGATAGAATATTTTTATTATTGTTTCATGCCTGTGTATGCCCGAATGCGAAGTATAACTAGCTAGTGTACAAATTGACTCTTTTACATTTCGACAACTATTTTTCGTTCTCCTGTAATAGCGAGCGAGCCTTTAACTGAAATATTTAGGGCGACATAAAAAACACCGGTTGGAGTAAAATATTGATAAGATGCCCTGTCCAAGTTCATTGATTGGTCGGGGGTGTCGCCCCCGACCAATCAATGAACTTTTACATCAATCAACCTGATTTTTATTAAGCCTTTGTGAAATGGCATATAGCTAGCTCCTCATGATTACGTTTGATGGTCTATTTACCTACTTTAATTACTAATACATAAAAAATATAAACAATATATAAATGCAAGCTGAAGACAGGGCGCTATGGCGCTCATTAGGGGAGACCTATGTCCAGCAGTGGACTAGAATAGGTATCAACCATCATCATCATCATCAGATGATGATGATGACGATGCAAAAATATTTATTGTAATCATATACCGTCATGGTATAATTAAGATTAAAATAAGCAACTGACATAATTATTTTTAGTTTGTGAGTAATTTTAAAAGTTGCTTAATTACTTATGGACGCGGTTTCAGAGTCAGTGATTTTACAAATATTAGCTAGAATTAATTTCATTTTATACTAGCTAATGCAAGTATGGTAGTTTTTTTTCATTTTTTTGTTATTAGGAAACCTAGTTCCTAATCTTCACGGACATGTGCAAAATAACTTATCCAAGTTTCCTTGCAATGAAGAATGTTAATAGGTATGCCAAATCGGGGGTGCGACTGGTTGGATCACCTCCAAGTTTGGTGCACCCTGGGCAACGTGGGCGATGACGCATCATTGATTGCTCCTCTGAAGTAGCTGGCATCAACGTCAACGGCCAAGAGTCTGACCAACCGGCCCTTTTCAGGGCCAGCTGACCCCATTGCACGAGGGGGTCGGGTATGGCGGGCCTGGAAGGCCCGCGGGGAGGCGTGGTCGCTCCAGGTACCCTCTGCTGTTATCAGAGGGGACACTGCGAATGGCCCAGGGTCAGTCGGAGTGCGAGGGATATGCTCTATGAGTAACCTTACACCCCGGCGTCTGTAGACCCAAGACGGCGTGCGATTTTAGTCGGTTCAAGCCCGACATAACCACGCCCGCTGGCCGGCGGGGGGGTATCCGAAGGGATTTCCGCACGAATCGCTCTAAGCGATGGTGAATAGTATGTCCATTGCAAAAATATCGTACTATGAAACAGAATTCACCAAACAGCTACCGTTATTTAGGTATAAAAAAACTAACCGTGTTTTCGTATATTGTCTCGCACCTGCGGTTCATCTGTAGGTAGTGTCATAAATTTTGGCAAATTATCATCAGCAGCCACAAAAATTGCGCTGCTGGACAGGAGAACCCTCTTCGACAATTATCACATTTGACAGATTAATTCTTGTTTTATTATACATATATTTATCCTTGTTAGTTTCTAATCAATCAAGAAATTATTACTTTAGAGACACAGTCGTTACATTATATAATATAGATCTTATAAGAAAAAAGTTTCCATGTGTTCTCATTAAGATTCAATCTGATGGACATAAAATAAAATAAAATCAAGACCCGTCCAACGTATGTTTTTTCCAATTTCATATGAAAAGGTTAGCATACTTAAGGAATGCTTCAAAATTAATAGGTCTCATGTTTCCCCTTTAAGACGGCAATTTTTCTTAGGATAAGGAAAATTCATGATCCTTTGGGTGGCTTACATAGAGAAATGACTAACATACAGAGGCCCATAGTGAATTTTAATCTAATACTAGCTGATGCCCGTGGCCCACGCTTAGGTCGGTTATCGTTTTTTAGTCATATCTCCGGTTCTCCTTAACCAATTGCAATCAAACATACGGTAGATTTTAATTTTGATCCAGACCTTTTTAATAACAAAAATCACTTCAAAATCCTTTCAGTCATTTTTTCGTCCATCGCGAACAAACAGATAAAAAGACAAACAGACAAGAATTAAAAAATAAAGAAATTGTGTACAGAATCGTCCATTTAACACAACTCAACGTTTTCTAATACAGACGAGTAGTTTACAATTTTATAATAGTATAAAATAGACGAAATGGGACATCTGTAAGGGATAATCGACGCCAGTCCTTATGTTCAACACCATGACCTGGGAAAGCGAGCAGGCTTCTACACGACAGAAGAGGAAATTTGACAAGCTCCCAAGAAAACAAGAGTCTGGTCCAAGTCTGGATAAACGCCTCGTAGTAGTCAACCTGTCAGACCACCAACTGTCTGAAGAGGAGAGGTCAGTCTTGAGCAAAGGGGAGAATTTTGCCATTACCCCAAGATCAGTTCCGGTGGAAGATATCATCGCCAACGTTGAGGCAAGCTTGCGCAAGCTTCCCGAGGAACTGGCTGAGAGGGTCCGCCAAGAGTCCTCCAGAATTCTACAGAAAGCCAAGCCACCGAGGAGCAATTACACGGAGAAAGAGCGGAAAGCCTTAAAGAACCTAAGGGCTAATAAGGATATTGTTATCATAAAAGCTGACAAGGGTAATGCCACAGCAGTCCTCAACACCAAGGATTATGAGACCAAGATCAAAGATCTTCTCGACCCGGCCACCTATAAGGAGATTCCAAAGGACCCAACGGCAAGAATCTTGAGACAGGTAAACAACCTGATCAAGAGTTCGTCTATTCCAGAAGAAACGCAGCGTATTATCAAGAAGTCTGAAGCTCTGCCACCTAGGCTGTATGGGTTACCAAAGATCCATAAGCCTTCAGTACCGTTCCGGCCCATCGTGAGCGCTATTGGCTCAGCCACTCATCCAATCTCGAAGTATCTCACCGGATGTTGGATCCTCCTCGTCATACATCAAGGACTCGCGCCACTTCGTGGAGAAACTTGAGAATCTCAAACTACACCCGGATGATCGTCTGGTCAGTTTCGATGTCGTCTCTCTGTTCACGAAAGTTCCAGTCATGGAAGCTATGTCACGTATCCGACCGCTGTTCTCTAAGGACATCGCAGAGTTGTTCGAGTTCGTGTTGACGACTTCATACTTCCAGTGGAACAACACGTTCTATGAACAAGTGGAGGGTTTAGCCATGGGAAACCCCATCAGTCCTGTAGTTGCGAACTTCTATATGGAATTCTTCGAAGAAGCCGCTCTTGAACGAGCGCCCAAGAAGCCTAAGGTCTGGTTCCGCTACGTGGACGATACCTTTGTGGTTTGGAGTCATGGAGACACGGAGCTGACTAAGTTCCTGAATCACCTGAACAGCATCCATCCGAACATCCAGTTCACCATGGAGGTAGAGAAGAACGGAGACCTGCCATTCCTCGATGTCCTGGTATCCAAAAAAGAGGATGGCAGCCTTGGTCACCGGGTCTATCGAAAGCCTACACACACAGACCGTTACTTACACAAGGACTCCAACCACCATCCCAGACAGAAAATGTCAGTCATCAAGACCCTGGTCCACCGAGCTAAGAGCATCTGTGAGCCCCAACACCTTAAAAACGAGTTACACCACCTGGACTCGGCCTTCCAAGCCAATGGATTCTCTGCCCGGGAGATACAAAGAGCTCTTCATCCGAGGAAATCTTCTCTTACGAACCAGGATGAGGAGAAACCTGCCCCTCTAGGGAAGGCCTTTTTGCCATACATTTATGGTACAACGGATCGTATCGGGAGACTGCTAGAAGCTTACAACATTAAGCCTATTTTCAAGCCCACGACGCAGTTACGTAATCTTCACCGTTCAGTCAAGGACCCTCGTGACCCACTATCTTCGGCTGGAGTTTACCGAATCCCCTGCTCATGTGGCTCGGTATACATGGGCACTACTCAAAGAAGCGTCATGACCCGCCTTTCAGAACATGAACGAAATTGCCGCCTCGGCCACTTCGACAAGTCAGCGGTTGCGGAACACACACAGGAGGATGGTAATCATACCATCAAATTTCAGAACACGAAGGTTCTAGCCACCACTTCACAATTCTTCCCACGGCTATGTCGAGAAGCCATTGAAATATTCAAGCATCCCAATAATTTTAATAGAAAAAACGAAGGTTTTCATCTCCAAAAAGATTGGTATCCAGCACTGAGAGCCGCGCGTCATCACAATTCAAACATGACGAAGCCACCACCATCCCCGGTATCCCCCTTGCTTAGCCTCGACCAAGCAGTATCGAGCGCATCGGTTGCGCAGCTCTCAACCAATCAGGAGCGATCACGTGGTTTAGCCCCTCCCATTGCAGCTATAAATACGCCAGTGACTCGGGCCTTTACATCAGTCGCACCGAGTTCGCCGCCGAGGAAGGTTCTCCGCACTCGACGGCGTCCCGACGTGTACCACTGAAGATGTCGATCGCAGTGATCGACGAAACGTCTGGAACACAAGTTTCCGATGGACCACGGCCAAACAGCCCGGAAGCAGTATATTCTACATGTTACTTATAATTTTAATCTGAGGTTGTGACAATATGTAGCATTTTTTGTTTTGTTCGGAATTATCTTATAATTTTATTTCTGTATAATGTTTTTTGACAACCGCTTACTGCGCGTCGGGACTGAGGGTTCCGTACAAAACTGGTTTGAGGGAAGAACTTAATTATGTGTCTTTGTATCTTAATTATATGCTGTATAAACGGCAATATTTGTTGATTGTACTTTTTTTGCATTTGGAAACCCCACGGGCTACACCCCATCGGAACCAATGTCAATGGGTGTGTCGGAAACGAACTAAAACTACACGGTGGCCTCCCCAAGTGTCCATTACCAGGTACCCCGGATGCGCCATGGAAAGCATAACCCCAAGGTTACTGACGGACTTTGGCCGCTATAGCGGCCTCTCCTACGGGGTCGGGTTGTGTAGCCTGCTTCTGTAAGGACGGCGTGTCGGCCGACTGCCATCCTCAGGCCCCAATCATGGAGGTCGGTTGCATGAGCGTAGACAAGCCTGTGGCGCCCTCGCCGTAGGTTACGGAACTCGGGGTCCGGGTTCTCTGCCGCTCCCTCTCCGCCTACCGTGCGTTACCTGATCGCAGAAAGAGGCAGCGACGTGCCACTTGCCCCCGTCAGAGACCACGGCCCTCACCATCGTCTCCAACGTCCACGCCCAGGACCGCAACGAGATCTCAGCGCTGACTCGCCTACATTGGGTACTGCACCAATGTGTGAAGTGCCGTGTTTTCACAGGAATCCTCGCAGTGCTGGCACTGCGGCGTTGTCTCCTGGTAGATGCGCTACAGATACTTACCGAAGCACCCATGTCCGTAACCATCTGTGCCATCCGGTAGGAGAGGTCATCGTGGTGCCTCTCCAACCACTCCTCCATGACCGGCCTCACCGCCGCGATGGTGGCTTCTCCCCACCTCGGTTGCTCAACTTGCATCCTAAATGCCTTCATGAGTGGCTGGCGGAGCTAGGACCGCTGCTGGGCCTCGACTTCTCGGGATCTCGGCCTGTGGCATTGCTCCAGCTCCTCCTTGCGTCATTGATACAACGACGGCTATGGTCGTCGCTTCCAGGACCTACAGAGGGGTCCCGGCTAGGATATATGCCGCCTCGACGAAGATGGCGCGATATACGGTATATTATTTTGATGGCCAGCGTTTTCAAAGTTCCACCCACACGGGAGCCACGGAACAGGGCCATGCTTCGCATAATCCCCAGATACAATCTCCCAGTGGGAGCGTTGGGTCCCTTAATGCTGGGCATCAGCCGCGAAATGCCTGTACGTTTTCCTGAGAAAAAGGTACAGAACCCTAAATATAATTGTATAACTGGTTAAATGAAAATAACTGCCATATATATAAAGAAAAAGTTCTTGATAGACAGACAGACGGACAACGAGGATCCTTTCCTTAAGAGGTACGGAACTCTAAACATACAAATAAACGAACATGGAATGTTGAAAAACTTTAACTTTAAATCATCTTTTATCATTTATGTTTTAGCAAATAATAAGATAGTTCGATTTCGACATAACCACCTCCACTAGGCGGCGGGAGAGGGCGGGAGGGGGCAATGTGGTGATTTCCGCAATATAAAAAACACAAAATTGCACAGTATAGGCGAAGACAAATCTGAACAGTGTGGATTAAAGTTGCACCCTTGTATTTATGGTGATACTTTATTTATTAAAAAATTGTTTCCACATCCACTTCTAGTGCTGGCGCCATCCTATTTGTAACCTACGTCACGCCACAGAGTAAAACCAAACACGAAAATTGATGACTTTAATGTGTCGCAGCTGCAGCAATTGTGAGACATGACTATTTCGTGTATGTGGCGTGAGTGTTGCGTGGATGTGGCGTGTCTGTGGCAGGTGTCTGGCAGCGCAGCATCATGGCGTTGCGTGACCGCTCAATGCCTGCCTGCAAATTGCACATTACACGCTGTGTTCGCTCTGCAACCGACCATTAGTGCATTCCCGCATATTACTTCATAGCGAAACCGACCATGGAAACTGTTACAGTTTTTATAGAAAAGCGAAGTTCGTTTTGTAAGAACTAATTTTTAAAACATATCTTGATTGGTTTGATGCATTTTGGTCGTGAAAAAGAGATTGTATCTATAATGTAATAAATTAATATCGTAAAGTATTACAAATGTTTTACATTATGTAATCAGCTAGGGAGACTAAAAAAAGATGCTTTTTCTATATTGTGTCCTAGAATAAATCATAGAAGGCGCCTTGGCATGCTTTCACTGGCACGAATTGGTTAAACCGGGGAAGTACACGGTGTACCTACCTTATGGGAAGCGGGCACCGGTGCCTTTAAATAACAGAGGGTATCATTTACGCATTGCACAGCGGTGAGGATAGCTCTCTTTCCCAAGCAGCACTGGCGGTTATATGCAACAGCACGAACAACGTAATATAAGCAAAAACATGGTATTACTTAGGTGCGGTTTTCTGTCTCCTGTTAATGTCTGTAAAAACTAGAAACTACACAGAAATATTTCAGCGAATTATGAGAAGCCTTATTATGAAAAGCAGGTGTTCCAAATTTGTATCTATTAGTGACAAATGGCCGGTTTCTGAATTAAGAAATTGAAGTTGAGTCTACTACAAACGCACAGCGTGCAGTACGAAACTGTGTGTAATTGGTTTTCCTTCAGAGTCAACTTCAACTTCTCAATTCAGAAACCGGTCATTAGAGTGTCAAGTTATATAAAAGGTATTTTAGTCAGATCATTAAACATAAGTTTAAAAAATAAATCAAATGAATTTTTTAATCGTATACAATATTTATTCGACAGAACCAGAAATATACCGATTAAAAAAACAATAACTAAGGCAACTACTGAAGATGCAATGAAATTATAACGAATACGACATATTTAGGTATGTTCAAAGTAAGATATGAAATACTCAATAGGAAACGTACTTCAAGATCAGGATTTAGGATGAATCGAGACTCGCTTCAAGTGGGAGCGACCTACATATATTAGATAACGGGTACATACCTATCTATATAATCCAGACTAATATTAAAAATAAATTATTAATTTAATGTTACTTATTAATATTTATTATATTATTATTTATTATTAATGAACTAATATTAGTCACTATGATGAAAGCTGCGGTTTAAGCAATTACGGTAATAGCCAAAACGACGTGCCCATAGTCAGAGCGGGTGAGCTAGGGGCAGCACTGCTTTAGCTTAAAGCTCGGAAAAGTACTATCCTGGACGTGACGGTATTTCAGGCCTATCATGGGTTTTGGCGCTTGAGGAACTAGGGCCTCGACTGTTGGGGCTCTTTAGCACATGCCTCGAAAGGGTCTTGTTACCGAGGGCGTGAAAGAATGAGAAACTGATCCTAATTCGGAAAGCGGGGTCGCGTGCCCAGCGTGGCCTAGTCAACGCCGGGATATCGTTGCGGTCCTGGGCGTGGACGTTCTCTCGCGGGAGACCATGGTGAGAGCCGTGGTCTCCGAGGGGAAAAAGTGGCACGCCACCACCTCTTTCTGAGGGCAGGAAATGCACGAAAAAGAGGCGGCGGAGAGGAAACCGGAGAGAATCGTGTCCCCCGAGTTTCGCAGTCTACAGCGAGGTCGCCACAAACTCGTTTACGCTCAGGTCTACCGACCTACGTGATCGGCACTTATGGATGGCAGTCAGCCCACTCGCCGTCCTTACAGAAGCAGGCCAAGACGGCCCGGCAATGGACGCTTGGGAAGGATACCGTTTGGTTTTAGTCGGTTTGATTCCGACACAGCCATCTCATCGTTGGCACCAATGGGGTGGAGCTCGTGGGGGTATCTACACTTCAAAAAAAAAAAGCTACGACGTCTGCTGTCAATCGAACACTTTTGTTCGTGCACTGAGAAATTCCTGACATAAAAATATAAAAACCCTTGACCGACCTGGTCCCCCCTTCGTCTATAAATCTAAACCTGAATGTTAGTTCTTCCACGGACTGGTAGTACACCAAAGATTTATCAGTGTTTCCAACGATTTTCTTTTTAAGTAGAACACGAACAACGAACACAGTCATGTATGGTATTAGTCCGCTTATAATACGAATTTAACCAATTTATCCTTTAGTGAGTACTAACTGTTTGTATGTAAAAGTTGCTACATTTACATACAAACGCATTATCAGAGATCCCAATTTTCACAAGTCTTCCTGACAGATCAGCTGGATCCAACAACTTTACTAGCTCATAACTTCATTTTACTTTTTCAAAGAGTCTATCAGTAACATAGTGACTGGGAAACACTTTTATATTATGTTACGTGTCAATAAAAAAAACCAATTTATTTTCATGCGTGCACTACTTGATTTATGATTGCAAAAAGGGTATCGTTAATATTACATGAACTAAGAAATATACGAAAGTGTTTCTATGTGTTTATATTGGTGGACGACCGAAGGCGACACGACGGGTTGGTTGCGCTGATTACATATTAATGACCTGCCAACCCCCGAATAGCGATAAATTTTATACAAAACGATTTGTATCATTAACGGATAACGATATCATTAGAATTGTGAAGGCTGAAGTTTACAGAACTTTTAAAGACATTTTCAAAGATGTCGTTCGTAAAATATATGTAAAATATTGATATAAAACTATTTTTAAGGGATTTATCAGATACGGATTCATTTACGGAGGTCATTTATTATTTACATTGAACCCGACGTTTCGGTTGCTTTTCAGCAGCCATGGTCACGGGGAGATTGAAGATGGTGGTTATATTGAAAGTTAGTGTAAGTATCCGACTATGCTGAATTGCTGATGTTACTATTTACGTAGAAGGAGCTCACAGGTGTCATGAAGTCTTGTTGTAGATTGATTTTTCTTCGAATTAATTAGGTGAATCACTGGGTAAACTGGTCACTGTGAAGCTGGCAGTACATTCCAACCATCTTCTCTATTAAAATTATGATATTTTTTAATTCCAATAGCCTCGCGAAGCATCCTAAGTAGGAATCGATTTTATTTAGCGAGTATCTATGGTTTATCAAATCTGAAGTAATGCTTGGTCCCCTGTTGCACGTGCTCACATACAGCAGACTTAATTGAGCGTTGGTGTTTTTTATAAGTTATGTGTTCTATGACGCGAGTGCCAATGTTTAGCTTAGTTTGATCAATATCAGGGAACCTATAGTCACAGTCTATTTTACGAGTATAGATCCCTGCATCTTGTAGAGGTAGTCGGCACTTAACAGATGGAAAAAATTTACTTATCTTTGTTGACGGCTTGTAGTATGTGTTAATTGAATTTCATGCTTGAAAAGTGCAGCACTTTCCATACAACGGACTTCCATATAACTGCTCATACCTTATTTGCCCCCTTGGGGGTAAAATATCTTAAAAACGCCAGTACACGTGTACATTTATTTCTAACCAGAACCAGCTATATGAAATTTCGTGCTTCTTACTTCGAAAATGAGAGACTTTCCATACAACCGTTTATCGCCCATTTTACCCTCTTAGTAGTGCAAATGCAAGTGTAAACACTTGTTCATTTATTTCTAAGAAGACGCAAGTGTATGAAATTTCGTGTTTCTATCTTTGGAAATGACGGAGTTCCATACAAATGTTCATCCATTTTTTATTCCTTAGCAGTGAAATTTCTAAAAAATCTATATGTAATTTGGCATAGATGTAGATTGTAGGCTGATAAGTTCCTGTGGGTTGCGAAAACGGTATCAGTTTTTCACAAGAATAGCCAACGGCTAGTTAATATTCATATTTTAAAGAAAATTGGTTGTTATGTAGGTACTTAATATTGATAAACTCTCGCAAACGCTGAGTTGATAGATGTGCCAGCAGGAGGGGGTGTTCCCAGAGACATTTATTACGTGTTGTTTACTGCGACTGAAAGGCGACTGACTTATTCTAAGTGCATGGCGAGCTTATAATATTATGGAAAACTTTCACATTAAAGTAAGCAGCCACTTCAGTATAAAAATTAAATTTTGATTGTAGCCCAGATACCTACAGCTCAAGACATTTGTATGTTGTATTGTCAGTAGTTAAAGTATGTTTATCACACAACATAACCATGGTGGAGCGACATACTCATATTGTGACTGAGCTCCATAAAAACAGATTAAAAAAAAATGCCCTGAAATCCTTTTTGTACTACATCATAATTAGTATCAAGGGCTTTCATTCATTAAATTACTATGCCCAAACAAAGTTACAAATTACTTTGAAATCTGAAAAGTTTTACGAGATTGGGATTTTATTTCGGATACAACATTTAATTTGAAAACACAGAAGGTTTTATATTCGCCAAGAGAACACATTTAAGGACAGATTTATCGAAGCGACGCTGACGGTAAGTGACTGGGATGTTTGCCTTCACAGCGCTGAGTTCCGGATATGAAACTCTTGACAAATTGTGGAATGTTATGTGTCTGACGGTGACATATGGTTTTTATAGCTCAAGAAGTCTTTCATTTTGAGAGCTTTATATTATGTGACAACAAAACCAGTCGGAGGTAATGTTGAAGAAATAAGAATGTATGTCTAGATGTCTACGTCTCACACTTTTTGCTTCTAACAGTGTAACTCCGCTTTTCTCCATGTGTAGTGGAAAATAACTATCAGTTATGAGGTCAAAAGTAATGATGATTACCATCGCTACTTAATAGGGAAACCTAGTTTTCTCATTTAACATTTACAACTTCAACGAATCATAAACATTGTCAGCAATTTTACTACATACCGACAGTTTAAATCGGTCAAATAGTTTTTATAGATGAATTAGAGACCTTTACGTTTTTTTTGGTTATTTTTAATCTGCAGTAAGATAGTTGAGATTTGGACCCATTACGGTAGTACAGCTTATTACAATATAATTGTACTTTCCACGATAAATTATTTAAAAAAGGAACCGGTGTTGACCTTATACATTAAAGTACTGGACTCGCCATGCAGAGATAATGTGACAGCTCTTGCACTAAAATTGCTTAAAAAGTTAACAAATCATTTCACCTAAATGGAGGTGTAATTCAATGTAAGACGTTATATTTGAAGATTCTATTATTATAGTCTTAATTTTTACAGCTTTAGTTCATACACTACGATATAGATCTTGAGTTTACAAATGTAGTGTCGAAACTCTATCAGACATTCTGGCAGTTATTTTAAACTTAAATATAAATAATTTAAATTTGATAATTAGCAAAACTGAGTAAAGTTATCTTTCAATTTGATCTCCAATTGCAGCCGTAATTGCAACAATGTGATGGAGACTCCGAATTTATAGTGTAATCTCATCTTCTCTTTATGGCATATGCTTCTCGAAGTGAGTAGTGAGTAGTAGTATATTATTGGGCATTCTGCCCCACCTGTCGCTCGGCGATCACAGCTCGCCTCGCTCCAAACGGTGGGACAGAATACCCAATAATACACAATCGATATGTCGGTCAACGAACAATGCTCAATGATTGATTATGATGAATTTCAGATTATAAATATTCAAATTATCTAAGCTACTGGTCATTATAAATCAAGCAGTATCGCGAATCGATCATGAAATTTGTCAAACAACCACAATCATTACATGTTAATACAATCTGTGACGATTTGCCTAAGAATAGGTTTCGCCATGGAGAATTATTACCGAACACAGTACGTTGTATCATTTGTGGTCCATCAAATTGGGGAAAAACCAATTTACTAATTGGTCTTCTCTTGCACGAAAATGGCTTGACATTTCAAAATGTTTATGTATATTCGAAAACTTTGCATCAGCCAAAATACATATTTTTTGAAAAAGTTTTACAACATGTACCTGGTGTTTCCCTCCAAAAATATCATGCTAATGACGAGGTTCTAAAAGTTTCAGATGCGAAACCTAACTCTGTAATTATTTTTGATGATGTTGCTTGTGAAAATCAAAGTAACATGCGTGATTATTTTGCAATGGGAAGACATAAATTTATCGATAGTTTTTATTTAAACCAAACATATAGAAAAATACCGAAACAACTAGTAAGAGATAACGCTAATTTAATAGTACTTTTTAAGCAAGATGAAATCAATTTGAAACATGTTTACGAAGAACATGTCAACACTGATATGACATGGCTTGAATTTCGTGAAATGTGTTCTCAAATATGGAGAGAACCCTATGACTATGTTGTAATTAATAAAGATTGCTCTAAAAATAATGGTTGCTATAGAAATAAGTTTGCCCCTTTGTAGTGTTTGATTAAACTCTCATATTTAAGTGCATTACTCCCTCTTTATTATTATTCTTTGGTTAACTCTTAATCGATCACGATCTATAATGGAAAAATCATTAAAAAGACAAATTGTTGATGCTGTAGAGACTGTAAAGAAAAAAGTACGAAAAATGAAGAACAATGAATTCAATAATAAACAGACACTGGAAACAGTTTTTAGACCGGTAACAGAACCTCTGAACTTTATAGCTAATAGCGCTGCGTCAACAGGTTCTCTGCAACCTACAAAAGACGAAGAAACCGACTTTTCATTTATTAAACAAACTAAGCATAAAGAGGAACTTAAAGATTCTCATAGTAAGAGAAATAATGTTAGTAACAATGATATTGAGGATACATTTGACATCAGTGATTCATCATTTCAATCATTAGATGACAGCATTCAGGATCGTAATACATCATCCTGGACTGTTTCTTCAGAAACGAAGAATGATATTCCATTCGGTGTTCGGGTAGAACAAGGCAAATTGATGTTAGGTTCTGTTCGTATATCAATCAATGATGAATTTGTCTGTGTTGGTGAACGTAGATATCGAAATACACCAGGCTTGCAACAGTTGCTGCTTGAAAAAGATATTGATCTAGATTTGGTAACGGATATTGATAAACAACATTATAAAATGATGTTAATGGATACAAATGCACATCGTCGAGATTTTAACCCAAGTAAACCAATAAAAAGCAATAAAGGTCAAAAGTATTTGCAGATCATCAAACCGCTTTTTAAAATAGATAAAGTTCAAAACAAACAATCAAAAGGAGCAGGAATACCAGTAACAAAAAAGTGGAAGAAAGACATAGACTTTGTATATTGGGATGATTCAAATGAGCTGGTAGATAGATTAAAGTTATTAATCGCATCTCGTGATGCTGGTAACACTGGGCTAGATAATGAAATTATATCTATCATAGAAGAATTACGTGAAAATAGGATTATTCAGTAATAAATATATTTCACGAAACGTATTAGTTTCATTTTACTGTCAACCTTTATATCTTATACACACGAAAATGAATATAGATAAATTCCGTCACTCAATTCACAAGAGATTCAAAAGAAATTATATGCGTTTGTCAGAATTGTTTGATATTTATAATAATGCATTGTTAAAAGATGATAATGGAGATTTTGATTTGAAAACATCACGACTAAAAGGAATTAAACCCCCTCTGGAGGCAAATGATGCTGTAAATAAAGAATATGTAGATGAATTAAGAACCGCATTATTAGAAGAGTTACAAAATGTGATGGGTACTATGTATTCTAAAATTCTAAACGATGTTCAAAACACTGTTGTGATAGCTTTAAAAACAATGTTATCTGAAGCATTGATTCATTTCAAAGGAAAGTTTTATACTAAAACAGCAGTAGATAAATTACTTGAAACATATTCTAATTCACTATTACAGCAACGGCTTGAAAAATAGTCGAAATGACAAAACAGCATATTGTTAATGAAATACATAAAGCTGCACGAAAAAATTTTCCTCGGCGTTCTGTGATTTTAAAAGGAATCGATGACTTATGGCAAGCTGATCTAATCGATATGCAAAACATTAAAAAGTTTAATAAAGGTTGCAGTTACATTTTGGTGGTTATCGATTGCTTTTCAAAGTATGTTTGGACAAAACCATTAACATCTAAAAATAAACAAGATGTCACTTATGCATTTGAACAAATAATGGCTACAAGTGGTCGGAGACCAGTTCATCTACAGACTGATTCGGGTACGGAGTTTTTTAACACAGTTTTTCAAAAACTTATGAAGAAGTGTAATATTAACCACTACTCAACATTTTCAACCAAGAAAGCATCGATTGTGGAGCGCCTGATAAAAACTTTAAAAAATAAATTGTATAAGTATTTTAGTCTAAATGGAAATTATAAGTGGCTAGGTCCTGGGTTAGAACTTACATTGAGTACATATAATAACACAAAACATCGCACTATTCAATTTAAGCCCATAGATGTAAGTAAATCGAATGAGTCAATCATCATCATCATCATCATCAACCTATTCTAGTCCACTGCTGGACATAGATCTCCCCTAATGAGTCAATAATAAAAAGTAATATCAACAATGCTAATAATAATGTATCCACTCAATGTAAACCTAGGTTTAAAATTGGCGATAAAGTGCGTATTAGTAAATATAAACATATTTTTGAGAAAGGTTATACCCCTAATTGGTCTACTGAAATATTTACAGTAAAAATAGTTAAAAATACCATGCCAATAACATATCATTTAGAAGATCAACGAAAGCAAAAAATATTAGGAACCTTTGACGAACAAGAACTTCAAAAATCTTACTATCCAGGCATTTATTTGATAGAACAGGTTTTAAAAAGAAAAGGAAATAAATTGTTTGTGAAATGGTTGGGGTTAAGTAATAATGAAAATAGTTGGATTGACAAATCAGCATAGTTAATTAAGGATATCATTATATAATCGTTATTATAGTTAATATGTTTTTCATTATTCTTAAAACTATGCAAGGTGATGGACTTGTTAATAGTATAATTGATAATTTGCCGTTTGAAGTTCACTTACCTGGTTATAATTATTGTGGACCAGAAACAAAACTTCAAAAACGATTATTACGAGGTGATCGAGGTATAAATAAACTGGACGAAGCTTGTATGCACCACGATATTGCATACGCAAATCATACAGATCTATTTAATCGTCACAAAGCAGACTTACAACTATTGAACATGGCTAAACAGAGACTTAAATCAAAAGATGCAGGGAAAGGTGAAAAACTTAGTTCTTGGTTAGTCAGCAAAGTTATGAAAACCAAACTTAAAACTGGTGCTGGAATTAACTTTAATAAATTTGTGTCAAAAATAAGATCTAAAGTGCATAAACTAAAACACCTGGATAGTAAGACTTTAATAAATGCTGCTTACTTAGCTGCGAAAAGAATATTTCCATGTATTCCGAAAATTCGAGTCCCTTGAGTTATACCCATACCAAAGACTGGAGGAGTTTTGCCCCTAATTCCAATTTTTGCTGGTTTATCGGCTTTAGGAACTTTAGCAGGTGGTGCAGCTGGTATTGCTAAAACCGTTAACGATTACAAGGCAGGTCAAAAAAAATTACATGAAACGGAAAGACATAATAAGACTATGGAAGCTATTGCGTTAGGCAAAGGCTTATACATTAAACCTCATAAAAATGGAAAAGGGTTGTTTATCAAATCTCAAAAAAACTAAATAATAAGCTACCCAATAGTCCCTTGACTAATATAGATATTCAAAATCATGCACTCGATATCCCACACTTTCGAGGAGTTTACATGAGGGATCAGTTACCAAGAACACCAAAACGAATAGAATGCGGTATAGTTAACTTAGATGATATGAAAAATCAAGGAACGCATTGGGTAGCTTATGTTAAAGTAGATAAATATTGTGAATACTTTGATAGCTTTGGTGATTTGAGACCTCCAAAGGAAATGATGCAGTATTTAAGAAAATGTAATGTTTTTTATAATTATACTAGATATCAGGACTACAACACTGTAAATTGTGGACATGTTTAGTTTAGTTGTGGATATGTTTAAGCTTCCTACGAAACTATTGGAATAAAAACCTATAAATGGAATGATCTTGTTTTATTTCAATCATTTGCAAAATGTCGTTCACTTTGTCGATAACCGGAAATTCATCCAATTTATCTACGTACTATCCTAACCCGTTACAATTATATGGAAAGTATGAATGTGCTTTATTACACTTCTCTACATATTCCAAATATTGACAGAAAGAACAATAAGTTATACTATGGTTCCAAGAACGTTATTGAAATACCTGAAGGTACTTACGAATTACAAAATATAAGTGACTACTTAAAATCTGAAATAAATAATGCTACAATAAAATTACAGTGCAATAACAATACCTTAAAAACTACTTTAGACTGTACAAAAAGTATAGATTTTACTAAAGAAGACACTTTCAGAAGTTATTAGTTTATTAGGTTTTGATAAACAGGTCTTACAAGCAAATAAATGGCATGTGTCAAAGTTCGCCATCAACATTCTACCTACGACCGTGATCAGGATTGAATGTGATATCGTAAGTGGTTCGTATATAAACGGAGAACCCAGTCACATTTTGCATGAATTTGCTCTCAACGTGCCACCTGGATATAGAATTATAGAAATCCCGAAAAACACAATTTACTTTCCAATCAACCAAAATATTATTAGCGGTATACATATCAAGCTTCTAGATATAAATAATAACTTAATTAATTTACGTGGTGAAGAAGTACAACTATATTTACATCTCAGAAGAAAAAATGATTGACTACAATAAATATGTACATCAACAAGTTAAAAACAACACTCATGTCCAAGCTATCAATCAAGCAAGAGCTCGCTCTAAGAAGAAAACAAAATTAACGAAAAATAATAAAGCATTCCTTAAAGCGATTGGTTTACTAAAATGAATATATTAGACGTTTTATCAGCTCCCTCCCACGACAACTCTGTTGAAGGAATTGAGTTTCACTCTTACAAACCTTATGTAACAAGTTTTAACAGAAACGATGAAATTCGCATACCTATTAACCAACAGGACTTGTATGTACTTCCTTCGGCAAGCACTTTGTACTTAGAAGGAACTGTAGTTGTTAGCAAAGGAGATTCGAAAGACAAGGCTAGTAGCATTAAATTTACAAATAATGCACTACTTTACTTGTTTCAAGATATAAGATATGAGTTGAATGGAGTAGAAATTGATAAAATAAAAAACGCGGGTGTGACTACTACAATGAAATCATTAATTTCAATGAATGAAACTGAGTCCAAAATGTCTTATGCGTGGGGATGGAATATTGATGGTATAAAAAATACTAATTCAGGAAGATTTTCTGCTTCCATACCTCTTAGTAATATCCTTGGTTTTGCAGAAGACTTTAAGAAAGTAGTGATAAATAGAATTGATATTGTTACGAAGTAATACTAACTTGAATGCTATAAACTTAACACCGGTGAAGTTGTGGATGATGTTCTAATAAATAAAATCATATGGCGTGTACCGCATATCAAGGTATCAGACAGGGAGAAAATAAGTATGCTAAGACTGCTACCAATAACATAAACTAAGTTTACCAACTAAATAATAACTACTAATACTAATAGACAAAAAAAATAATTATTTTTTCTAAATAATAATTTATTTATCTGTGATGAGTATCTATGATAATCTATGATAAAATTACTGATGAAATAAAACTGTTTTAACGGAACAACCCTCCATCTTAGACTACATGGAGGTTGTTCCCTTAAAACAGTTAGTAAGCTGACCATTGGGTAGTATATTAGTCTATTTTTTGACGTATTAAGATAAATAAAAAAAACCACCATGTATATAGGATAGTTCAAGGTATTTCAAATTTTATCATCGATTATCAACTGTTTGTATCCTTTTAGATCAAATTCCAATCATTTTACTTTGAACAACTATTTTAACTTATAACAAACAAATAAGTGGTTAAATAACAAATAGTAAAATAAACTATGAAAATATTTTCATTTTAATTAGTATTGGATTAGTAAATTTCGTCATGCAGTCAGTAGACGTGTTATGTAATATTCTAAAAGTAATGACTTTCAAAGAATGTAGTTAGGTCACTAGTATAGAGAGAACCTGGCCGTCGGCAGTTTGCCTTACCGGGTGTAATTAGGTGAGCCTCTCACGCCTACTATGGGAGAAGTTAGAGCGATGTAAATTAACCTCGAATGAAAAAAATGGCGTTACCGTGTTGGTTCCACAAATTGTTGAGAACGATCAAATCTAATATTCCGGTCATTCAGAGAAATAGCTGTTAATAGATTTACTTCAGAAGCAGTGAAGTAATTATTTTCTACCCATATATGGCAACTTAGTTTTTAATTAATAAGGTGTCACAAACTTAGGTCTCTGAATTTGGTGAGATGACTTGGTATGGAGAAAATATGTATATGAACCAAAAAAATATATCGGGTACAAAAAAAAACCACCAGCGACCAGTGTCATGTGACGCGACGAGCACACGTGACGCTGGTCGCGATTTAGGTATTTCCCACACATCCGCTTGGAGAATACGGCGAGGAGGACTGCACGCCTACCACGTCCGTCACAGGCTCGTCGCGTCACGTGACGCTGGTCGCTGGTGGTGTTTTTTTTTTCATTTTTATATTTTTTTTATTTTTATTTAAGTATATTTTTTTATTTTACCCGTTTTTTTTGTTTCAAATACATATTTTACGATACCAAGTCGATCATCTCACCAAATTCAGAGACCTAATTTTGTGACACCTTATATACATAACATATATCAACTCTTGCCGAGTTGCCTAGCCACCCTCGCCTCAATCCTGTTTTGTTGATTTTCTTTCGTCTAACCTCTCTATATTCAAACCTTCTAAGCGTTCCTTCCTCTGTCTTGGTCACTACAGTTGCTTAAAACTTCATCATTTTCTAATCACACTTCGTTCTTCATTTGTAATAGATATTTTTAAATAAGCGATGTATAATTGCGGAGTTAAACTGCGTGAATCTATTGGGACGAATTAAACTTATGAAAAGTGTACGAATCGCACTTGACTTCTTTTTGTAATCAATTCTTTTTGGCTATTAACTTTATTGACGCGCGTAATTGTTCGCGCCACTGTAATATTGGCTATGAATGTAATTTATATTTTCACCTACAGAGTTTAGCTAATTAATAATTCGGTATCTAAATGTATATACTATAAAAGTTTTTACACCTATATCAAGACGACCACTACAATTTAGGACAGTTAGCTGTGTATCTTACGGATTGAAGTTATTTCATATTTTGTAATTATAAACCATGTTAACTAACATAATTAACGTCATACGTCAGATTATGTTTAGGAATCCATAATAATATACTCATTCAGTATCTTTGGTGATATATTATGTGTTCCTAATATCAACGTTGTATTGCTGATCGCCTATTGCAGGGGTACAGCAAATTAAATTTTGTAATGTGATTAAAGAGCTTAAACAGTTGTCGTATATCCTCAATATGCTAATGAATAGTCAAACGCTAGATACGGTTGGTAAGTTAATGTAACTTGGTAAAGTGAAATACGAACCTAATTAATCAAGAAATAAAGTGTATTCTATTATATTGAACAAAATTTATAACTAACATAAATATACAGTTCAAAACACATTCCTTTTTAGGGTTCCGTTGCCAAATGGCAAAAAACGAAACCCTTATAGATTCGTCATGTCTGTCTGTCTGTCCGTCCGTATGTCAAAGCCACTTTTTTGCGAAACTATAAGAACTATGCTGTTGAAACTTGGTAAGTAGATGTATTCTGTGAACCGCATTAAGATTTTCACACAAAAATCGGAAAAAAACAATAAATTCCCTATGCATATAACAGAAACTCAAAAAAACTTTTTTCATCAAGCCCATGCGTGTTCTTCAAAAATGATATTGAGGTTTCTAATATCATTTATTTCTAAACTAAATAGTTTGCGTGAGAGACACTTCCAAAGTGAAAATAAGAGAATGATAAAACTAAAAAAAAAAATATATGATGTACAATCATGTAAACTTCCACCGAAAATTGGTTCGAAAGAAATCTAGTAAGTAGTTATTTCTTAATACGTCATAAATCGCAAACCACATTTTTTCCTTCATTCAATCAACTCAAATATAAAAAATTACTTGCTGCTACGGAACCCTTCATGGGCTCGCACTGGGTCGGTTTTCACCCATAAATGGAATACTGTAGTTTCGTACATTAAGTTGTCCATACTGTTCCTATTGATTTTCTCGTGCTAAACGGTGGTCCTAGTTAAAAGAGCGACCAGTAAGGGGAGTATTTATATAAGGTTATGATATTACATCATATCTTATGCATTCTAATGCACAAATGATGCTCAATCAATACAAGGTAAACACCTACTAACCATTTTAGTCGAATCGGTTCTGTGATCCTAAGATCACTGAACTGATTCTTTATGTTCATAATGGTTTAGGTTAGGTGAGCTCATCATCACAGCGTTAGTCCGGGTTGCATCTAAAGCTTGCGCTATTATTGGTTTATCTTGGATCTCACGGGAGCGACTGCCGTTTGACCTTTCTACGCTAGTGCACCAGAGCCTTGTCCTTCGAAAGCTGACCATTTATCCCATGTTGGTAGGCTTGTTTAGACAGCCAGATGCTACTGTTAACTAGCAGACTCCCTAAAATCCATTATACTAATAAAAATTATCGTTGTAGATAGAAACAAATAATAATAAAAACTGTGATATAACTTGTTTAATACACAACACCTGCCGGGACGACACGGGACGTTATAAACATATGAACAACGGCTCGTGCCACCTGGTCGAAACATCAGGCAGTTAAAAGGTATGTACATTCCCGTAAACATATTAACATATCATACAACGCGCAGGTTTAAAGTTAGTATGGTGTGAGGTGTCTACTTGAAGTCACTGCACTATCATGCAACCGCGTCGCTAGAGAGGAATTTTCGAAATTATCGGTTTTACAGTGTTATTGAGTTCGTATCTTTGTTTACAAGTGCAAAATGGAAACTACACTTGTTTAATCAGTAATCTCTTGTTTTTAGTAAGGTACTCGTAAGTTTGTTTTTGGTTCACTTATGTCTTCATATGTTTGGGGTAACCTTCGGAAACATTTGAAAGGTACAGTCAACGACAGAAGTCGGTTAACAAATTCTAATCCCTTGATGTGCACTTAGTTCTTAACCCGTTTATAAAACAATTAATAAATCATTAATAATATTAACTTTGTCCTCTGAAAATTATAAAAATACTTAAACATTGGTTCATGTATTCCTGTTAAAAAAGGTTTGTAAGTATTTTAGTGTTAACGAACTTTTTTCGTTCACTGTACCTTTTTTTTATTTTCTTGTGGAAATCCCTTCGGATACCCCACGCCGGCCAGCGGGGGCGGTTATGTCGGGCTTGAATCGACTAAAACCGCACGCCGTCTCGGGTCAGACGCCGGGGTGTAAGGTTGCCCATAGAGCATATCCCTCGCACCCCGACTGACCCTGGGCCATCTCCGGTTTCGAGATGGCCCCCTCGGGTTTGGACACCGGTCCCCGTCTTGCCCCGGTTTGGGGGAGGGGCGCTAGTCGCCCCACCGTCCCGGCCTGCTTCTGCTGGGGTGACAGGCGGCCTCACCTGCCACCCCCAGGCCTGCGCTCATGGAGGACGGAGGTCGTTAAGCGACCTCCGGCGCCTGAGTCGCCTGCGACGCGCGGCGAGCATGTTGCGGGCTCGGCGGGCCGGGAGAGTTCTGAACCTCTCCCGGGCGCGCTCCGCCATCTCCTTCACGAGCATTACGTGCTCGCAGAAGGAGGTAGCGGCGGCCCACGCGCTCGCGCTCCGCACCATTGCCGCAATCATGCTGCCGAGCGAGAGGACTCCCACCCCCATGTCTGCCACGAGGTCACGCCTCGGCGCCTCCCACGCCGGGCAGTCCGCCAGCGTGTGCAGCCCTGAGTCCTCGCTCGCGTCGCAGTGATGACATTCAGGCGTTGGCTCCTTCCTGAACCGATGCAGGTGGTCCCCGAAGCACTCCTTCCCTGAGACCGCCTGCGTCAGTCGGTACGAGAGGCTTCCGTGTCGCCCCTCTAGCCAATCCTCCATGATGGGCCTTACCGCCGCTGTTGCGGCGTGCCCTGCGCTTGGTCGCCCAAGTCGTTCCTTTCACTCCACCACGATGGCCTGGTGGAGCTGGGACTGCACGGCCTCGATTTCTCGAGGCTCGGGGTTCCTTCCTTCCTCCTTTTGCCACTGGTACAGTTGCGAAAGGGCTCTCGCCTCCAGGTCCCATGGCGGAGTTCCGGCAAGGAGACTCGCCGCCTCGAAGGAGATCGTGCGGTACCCGCGGATGACCCTGATGGCCATCACCCGCTGCGGAGCGCGCAGCATCCGCATACTTCCGGTCTTCAGGGCCTCCGCCCATATTGGGCACCCATACACGGCCATGGACCGCACGATCTCCGCGTAGGGTCTCCTGCAGGAGTCATCGGGCCCCTCATGTTGGGCAGCAGCCGCGAAAGAGCGAGAGCTGTGCCCTTCAGTTTGGGGGTCAGACTTCGGATGTGCTCTCCCAAGTCGAAAAACCAACCCGAGCCCCAAATATTTCATTTGAGGCTTGATGCACGATGAGACTGGATCCCTCAGGTGGCTTGCTCCGAGGCCCATGAAAGAACAGGGCCTCGGTTTTATGCAGAGCCACCTCGAGACCCAGCCGCCGGATCCGCTTCACGACTTGGGCAACCGCGGTCGTGGCCTTCAGGGTCGCTTCGCGGTACGTCGCCCCGCACGCCGTCACGAGCGTGTCGTCTGCGTAGCACTTGACGGCGGCACCGTCTGCGAGCTCACCGCGAAGCATCGTTCACTGTACCTTATCCTCGATGGAAATAAGCTATATATTATGTGTAAATTACGATGGCTTTAGTTAAAAAAAACTCATATAAACCGAAGCGACGCGAGGGTGAATGGCAAGTATGTAATCTGATGAAGTCTTCTTCGAATTGTGTACTAGATTTATTCTCTTTATCTCATTTATGAAGCTATTGCGTCTCGCTTATAATCTTCAAATTGAATATGTTTACTAGAATTGCATAATGTTTTAGTATAGGTAGGTATTTGAAAAATGGTTGGTGTCCTGTAACTGGCATTTCATCAAATTTATTGTTGTATTTATATATCAGTATCTCAAATGACAGATACATTTATTTACGTAAGATATAGGTAATGTGTTGACAGCAAACAAGAACAGTGTTGGTGATTACTGGATGACCATTTAGCAAGGGACTAATCTTTGAGGACTTAAAATACTATACTACCTTGTGGTACCCCTAAACCATTCGTAGCATAATAAATATCTCAATTCAAACTGCAGGAAATCTATTTTAAAGAACGTATTACTACAATGAGAGTTATTTTCCATAACAATTATTTCGATAATTATTAATAAATTACATTTGATTTCTAAACCGCCTTCATTAAACACTTTCTGTTGTCTATCTCTAATAGATTCATTAATTATATTATGTACCAGACAGATGGGTCATTCTCTGATTGTTGAGTAAGTTATATCAGTGAGCATAGTCGTTAATAGCGATTTATGATAGTAACGGATTTCGTTCTTTCGTGTCTCTGTCTAGTCCAGCATACAATATTAATATTAATTTACATATTCGAAGTAAATAAATAGAAAAATTATAACATAGGTATATCAAAAGCTTAGTCCTAAAGCCATACTAAATAATAACTAGGTCTTATAATGTTATGTTGTTGGAGAAATGCCAAATGCATCTTATGAAATACCAATACCAAACTAAGTTATATATACGTATTGGTTTGACACAATTTGACACAACAATTGAAGTTAGTATTAAGCTCTGAAGGACTGGTGACGTGTTAGATGTAACTAGTATGAATTTTATTTCACCATTTTTTTTGCGGATCGATGGACGAACGGTATATTGTCAGGCACAATACTAAACGGTTGATTCTAACTTTTAAGCCTTTCATAGGGGCTGCATAAAGCCAGTTTTATGAAATGTACATGAGTTCTAATTGAGTCTGAAAAGTTTATAACAGCTCCTTTGTCTAGACAATAGTTGCGTCTGAATCCAGTTAAGATATTAATCCAGATTAATTTGCGAGAAGAAAAAAAATGGTAAGCGCCAATGACGATGTATTGTATAATTGACGTTTTAAAATTCTCACGACATTTTCCTTCTTTGTTTAATTTGATCTCGAGCATGAACGTTTGAAGTTAGGTAGTTATACGTAAAGTTTACATAACCGTATATAACTTCCCATTACCCATCATGCCAGCGTTAAAGAAAGTTTAGTGCTGAGACAGCTATCACTCAGAGACGATACTTTCGTTGCCAATTTTTATTATCGAGATGCCATGAAGGTCATCAGAATCAGTAAATCTTAACGCTCTTCATACAAATGTACCACTCCACCGGACAAATTTCTAAATATATTCAAGTCAATTATTCAATATATTGCGTCTTAAGACATCTTTAACTATTAAAGGTGTTTCTTTTATTGCAAAGATTGTGACACCAAATAGACTACTGGTCCAATGTTACCTTGATGATTAAAGATTTAGCAAATTTCATAATTGGACAATGTATTAGATGCTAGAAACTGCATTTTGTTTATTTATTTGTTATATTATATTATATTGTTATATACGCACCCTTTTATATCCATGAAGGAGTACGCAGATGTGTAATAACTGTTGTCAGCACGACGTCATAGGCAGCAAGAGTAACGCCCTCAATCGAGCAGGTTTTCAGACGTCGTGTCGCTACTAACAGCTGTCTTACAAGGAAACCTAATTTTGCTCAACCCGGGCTCAACTCAATTCAGACTTCATTTACAGCACTTGCTACCGCTGTGCTACATTGATTATATGTATAGGTTATAGTCATTAAGATATCAGTGTAATCGGGATAGTCATAGTGTTGCCCATTGCAAGACCAAGACGAGACTTGAGCCAGTCTTGGTCTTGGTCTTGCACCGATACCCCTGGTCTTGGTCTTGGTCTTGGTCTTGCACGCTCAGTCTCGGTCTTGGTCTTGGTCTTGCAGCAAGAGTCTTGCGAGTCTTGCAAGTCTCGCACTTATCAATTGCTTAGTGTGATTTAGTAAGATATGAAACATCGTAATGAAGTATGGAAACTTGAGATTACATTGACATAGATTCCTATGTCAATGACTTGACATCATTTTTTAAATATTGTCAAGATAAATAGTGATAGTAATCGTAATCACCATATATGGAAGGAAACATAATAAAGACAAAGTATGCAAAATACTATTTATTGAAATTATTAATTTTAAGCTCAAGAAACAATAAACATGGTAAATATCAGGTAGATTTTTAATAATATTAATAATAAGAGAATTATTATAATAATTCTTTTGACCAAGAATTAATGCAAAGTAACCACCTGGCTGACTCATCACTTAACCTATTTCTGTGTTTTCCTATTACTAGTGATGCTTTAGAAAATAATCTTTCAGCGGGTACTGAAGTTGCAGGTATTGAAAGAAAATCACGAGCCATCTTGGATAAAATCGGATATTCCGTTTCATGCGTCCTCCACCACTCTAAAATGTCTTCCGAGCTGGTGGCTCTCGGCTTACTTAAATACTCCTCCAACTCGTCAGTTTTCATTAAGCCACAGCCAGATCCTGAAGACGTAGAGGGACCTGTGTATAGCTTCTCGAAATCTATTATGTCTTCATCTTCAATATCTTCATCATGATCGTGAAGAATATTTTCAATATTTTCATTGTTCTGTGGAGACTTAGACATAAGGTTTATTGTACTTTTATATTGCGTATAAATTTCATTGAATTTGCGCAGGCTTTCTGTTTTTATTTGCTGTCCCCACGTAGTCATTTCGAAAGTCTCAGCTTTGTGCCTAGGGTCTAAAATTAAACTTGTACAGTAAATCCAGTTGCTCTTCTTATAATGCTTAAGCATTTTATCTCGGGCTGCTTGAAAACCCAGAACGAGCTTTTCGTCCACTTCGGTTCGATTTGGTTTCTCGTCTAATTGTTTTGCCATGGATTCAATTTTATCCAGTAAAAGATTGAATGACACAACGACTAGCGGTATTGTAACATATTTTTCTCCACCAAGTTTAGTTGATAAAACTTTAAAGTTTATTAGAAACTTATATATTTTGTCGAGTATTCGCCATTCAATTTCCGTGATTTGAAAATCGTTTAATTCGCTGACAGAAGTACACAATATGTTAATACCCATTCGGACTTTTATACCAAATCCAATCATATCATGTGTAGAATTCCATCTTGTTGGACAGTCAAGTATGGGATTAAGATCAGCTGGCACACCAGATGCTTCACAAGCAGAGTGGAACTTTCTTTTTAAGATCTCACTTCTTTTTATTTTACAACAAATACTGCGTAATTTTGTAATCGCTGTACGTGAGTCAGCAATATTTGGAATATGTTCTTCATCTTCTTCACTTTCCTCTTCATACTGCTGTTCTCTTTCTGCATTTTCAGTGTCACTATGTAATGCTAAAGTTTTTAATAAATCTTGTACACCAAGGTTCAAAATGTGAGCAAAGCACCGGAAATGTTGATTGTCTGAGTCAAAATGTGGCATTTGTTTGCCAAGTTCAAACATAAATTGCGTATTTGCACTAGCGTTGTCGACCGTAATACCCTGTATTTTATCAACCAAATCATATTCAACTAAACATTAGTGGAAAATAGTTGCAATATCTTCCCCAGTATGTCGACCGTGTGAAGGCATAAAATCAAGGACTATAGATCGATATTTCCACTCGTTGTCTATATAGTGCACAGTGACGCCATAGTAACTCCTACCAGCAATAGAGGTCCATCCATCTATGGTAAATGACATTTTGCACGAGTAATGTTGTAGTCGGTTCTTAACATGAGATTGTAGTTCTTCAAATCGCTCTTTAATCTTCCGTCTGAGAGTTGACCTTTTAGGAAATACCATCATCGGGTTCGGGCAAATGGATCGAAAATATTCTTGTGTATCTTCATCATCAAAAAATGAGAAAGGAAGATATTTTTTCACAATCCAATCAACTGTAGCTGCCACAAAGTTTTCACTGCGGTTTCTAGAAAGTGCTGGCTGAAATAAAATAATAAAACATATTATGATAATTATATGATACAATACAACATCAATACTATGAATATTTTGTTTGTTCGTCGGTTAATTATTATTAATTAACAGCTTTTCACTAAATGTATTATGATAGTATACAGAGTGATCAACCCAAATGGGTCAGTGGGGAGAAGTTAGAAACTATGAGATATAGCGAGATTTGTTATTAGCAACCATGGCTTCGATTTTGGATATAATAATAATGACAGTCAAACTTTTCTTCTAACTTTCATACATAACCGGGAATCGAACCCGGTCGAAGTCTCTGTAAACAAATTCAGTTAATAATAATGACATTCAAACTTTTCTACTAACTTTCATACATAACCGGGAATCGAACCCGGTCGAAGTCTCTGTAAACAAATTCAGTTAATAATAATGACATTCAAACTTTTCTACTAACTTTCATACATAGCCGGGAATCGAACCCGGTCGAAGTCTCTGTAAACAAATTCAGTTAATAATAATGACATTCAAACTTTTCTACTAACTTTCATACATAGGTAACCGGGAATCGAACCCGGTCGAAGTCTCTGTAAACAAATTCAGTTATTTTCGTTATTATTGTGAGAAGCGTCGATAGCTTAGTGGTTAAGGAGTCCCTTACTATTGAGAGGTCCCGGGCTCGAATTCTAGCCATTACACTACCGAATGTGAACCCACTCCTAGCACAAGCAATTTAGCTTAGTTGCAGGGGTTACCGGGAATATTAGTAATTAATCGGTCATAATTATGATTCATTTATCTGCATAGACCACTTTTTTATCTACATCGATATTTATGCATTACAAATTGTTTTGTTGGCGCACCAACGCAATTTGTAATGCATGGCGAGATATACGGCTCTGGGTCAGCCGGGGAGAGAAATGTGCACGACAATCTCCCACGCACAACCAATGACATGGGGCGGAAAAAAATGTTAAATAGGTATCTACCTACTTGTTACCAGAATTGCCATACTTTTATATGTTTTGTTGTTGGTAATTAGGTAGGTACCTAACTATAATTACGTATATTAACACTTAGGTAGGTATTTTTTCTTACCTGTCTATTTTCTCCATCTCTCATTAAAAACTTTGATATGGGCCCCTTTGTTGGCTTTTGCTTGATTAGTTGACTTGCAGGAAGTAATAGTCGCGATTCCTTCTCGTGAAAAGACAGTAGATGCTTCCTTAATCCTGAAGTATTTCTGTTCTTCATTTTGATTTCAACTTTCTTATGGTGGCATAACTTACATGTAGCAGTTTCAGTGGCATGAATTATATCGAAAAACTCATCAAATTTACTTTTTAGTCTTTTAGACCTAGTCCAACTCTCACTACTCTGACTAGAACTATTTGAATCTATGTCACTCATTTTAAAACCCGGTTGACTCTAAGCGCAGCTTAATCAAAACCAAAATGCATTTTTATCATGATGAACGCCCTTATATACAGCACATGCCGAAAGGCCAAAAGATACCTACATAACCTACGTTCGGCATCTATTGACAAAAATAATATCCTTCCAAAGACTATAAAAACAGAAACGTAATCTTAACGTAGTATCAAATTCCTCAAATCCAATCTCTGCAATCCGAGCAAAACAATAAAGTGACGGAGGTAACTAAGTGACTTCTATCAAAAGAGGAACGAAATTATTTTTAATTGACTTCAACCCACCTTTTTTTAAGTTTTTTTAAGACTATTGCACTAAGCACTAACCCTATTAGGTAGGTTAGGTACTATCCCTGTGATCAAGTAGGTATAATACTATAACATCTATCTATCTTTATGGTGTGGCTACAATATTCATTGCAAGGACTATTGCAGGATTTGCAGGTTGCATGACAACTTGCAGGTTATCGTGTCCGTTCGTTATGAGTTATGATACTTTTGAGCACCCAGAAACTTAATTTAATTAGTCTTTGAAATGTCGGATACCTTTGACTTCAGAGCGGCAAAATCAAAAAAGAAATTCACTTGTCGCAAACTCTTTTAATATACCGCCACGTCTTTGTCGGTAAATATCAAAAATATCGTAGATTTATTGTATTATATGTATTAGCTGTACAGGGGTGAATTCAGGCGGAAATAGAATCTGGATATTCACTTTTTCCGATTTAAATCCATTAAATTCATGGAAATAGAATAATTGGATCACATAAAGTATAACTTTGATTCTCACACAAAACTCTATTTATTTTTAAAGCATTTATGTATCGATTTTATTTTAGTGATAAATAATTTCTGAGAAGTAAACTCATCATCACATTCATTGGTCACCTCTACAATTGGGCTGTTTAATTTTACGTAACGTAAGTATTTGCCGTGCTGGTTTGGTTCCCGGTGGAGTAGAATAGGACCACCCCATCTCTTTTCATGGGTGTCGTAGAAGGCGACTATGGGATAGGGGCTGTTCTACATCCGACAATAAACACACAGCCCAAGACAAAGTGCCCAATCGACAAAATGTTGGTGTTAAATACTCCTCTGCCTACCCCTTTGGGAATTACGGGCGTGAGCATATGTATGTAGGAATGTGTATTACGTATACAGTAATATACTTATATTACTGGTGGTAGAGCCCCGCTGGAACCGTTAGGTGTCAGCATGAATGGGCCGGCTCGACCGGGTAGTTACCACCCTGGCACAGAATATCGACGTAAAATAACAGATCTACTGTTGTGTTTCGTTCGGTGAGTGTCAGTTCCGGAGGCCCAAACTCCCATCCCTCCTCTTCCTCTCTCCCCTTCCGCCTCCTTTATCCTGCCTTTCTCTTTCCACCGTCTCCTTCAGGCGGTAACGCATTAGTAGCAGCCTTGGTGTTGCAAACGTCTATAGGCTACGGTGACCACTTTCCATCAGGTGGGCCGTAGGCATGTTTACCGCCGTAGAAACATAAAAAAAAAAACAGACGTAAACTGATTTTGATGAAACTTTACAGTAATATTAGGTACCTACCTACCTACCCACCTACATAGGCTAGATTTTTTGCAATAACCAACGTACACGTTCAGTGCAGTAAATAGTAACAATATTCAATTTGATAATGAATTAGTAGGTACCTACCTAGTAACCTACCTTGTATTTCAACACTATTTACACAAATAGCAATTAATGAAAAAATAAATATATTTATAATCGTCTTATTCGATTCTGATTAATCAGTAAAAACGCGCCCAATCCGTTCCTTTCGCCGGTGTCCTTTGACGGCAGCCATAATGTCGTTTTATCTCTATATTAAAATCTTTATTTTAAAGCGGTATCTCTTTGACAAATGTTACACGTGGAGAGTAGGCATAAAGCTTTAGCGTGGCAAGTACATACATTTCCATGTGCCAAATAGGCAAAAATCGGCGGTATAATGGTATACGTACCTACAGTCAGTGATAGTTGATGAATCTTGAGACCTTTCTGTCAATGAAATAATAGGTACCTACAACAAATGCATAGATCGATAAGTGCAAATAAGTGCAAGTCCTCTTTGTATCTACATGAAGCTTAAATAAATATAAAGGACTTCGAGTCTTGTGTCACATAAGTAAGTAGGTAGGTACCTACTTTACATTGAAACTGCATATTCTCATAATAAGCGTCACGTCGTCGGCGGCGGCGTCGCCAGAACAGAACCGAGTGTCTTTAAAAAACGTTCGTTCCTCTGCCGAATGATAGTGGCTAGTGGCCTACCTACTTCTAAAAATATTAAAACACAAACCATTCATATTACACAGTAATTTAAAACAATTGAGGGACACGCGCCTATTACAGATTATGAATTAAAAAATCGTGTGTGTGTGTGTATCTACTTATTCTCGGGATAAAAAGTAGGTAACCTATGTGTTATTCTAGGATCGAGGCTCTAATGTAACTCTGTACCAAATCCAGAGCCGTTAGCCGTTAGAGCGTGATTGAGTAACAAACAAACATACAAACATCTTCACAAACTTTCACATTGACACTGCGCAAGTCGCCGCTCGCGCTGATTGTCGGTAACTAGTAACTACCGACAATGAGCGCGATTAAGTACCTAGTGTACCTTTTTGTTTTTTTTTTTTTTTCGTGCGGAAATCCCCTCGGATACCCCCCCCGCCGGCCAGCGGGGGCGGTTATGTCGGGCTTGAACCGACTAAAACCGCACGCCGTCTCGGGTCTGCAGACGCCGGGGTGTAAGGTTGCCCATAGAGCATATCCCTCGCACCCCGACTGACCCTGGGCCATCTCCGGTTTCGAGATGGCCCCCTCGGGTTTGGGAACCACGGTGTCCCCGTCTTGCCCCGGTTTGGGGGAGGGGCGCTAGTCGCCCCACCGTCCCGGCCTGCTTCTGCTGGGGTGACAGGCGGCCTCACCTGCCACCCCCAGGCCTGCGCTCATGGAGGACGGAGGTCGTTAAGCGACCTCCGGCGCCTGAGTCACCTGCGACGCGAGGCGAGCATGTTGCGGGCTCGGCGGGCCGGGAGGGTTCTGAACCTCTCCCGGGCGCGCTCCGCCATCTCCTTCGCGAGCATCACATGCTCGCAGAAGGAGGTGGCGGCGGCCCACGCGCTCGCGCTCCGCACCATTGCCGCAATCATGCTGCCGAGCGAGAGGACTCCCACCCCGATGGCTGCCACGAGGTCACGCCTCGGCACCTCCCACGCCGGGCAATCCGCCAGCGTGTGCAGCCCTGAGTCCTCGCTCGCGTCACAGTGATGACACTCAGGCGTTGGCTCCTTCCTGATCCGATGCAGGTGGTCCCCGAAGCACCCCTTCCCGGAGACCACCTGCGTCAGTCGGTACGAGAGGCTTCCGTGTCGCCTCTCCAGCCAATCCTCCATGATGGGCCTTACCGCCGCTATTGCGGCGTGCCCTGCGCTTGGTCGCCCAAGTCTTTCCTTCCACTCCACCACGATGGCCTGGCGGAGCTGGGACTGCATGGCCTCGATTTCTCGATGCTCGGGGTTCAGTCCCTGCTCCCGCGCCTCCTTTCGCCACTGGTACAGTTGCGAAAGGGCTCTCGCCTCCAGGTCCCATGGCGGAGTTCCGGCAAGGAGACTCGCCGCCTCGAATGAGATCGTGCGGTACCCGCGGATGACCCTGATGGCCATCACTCGCTGCGGAGCGCGCAGCATTCGCACACTTCCGGCCTTCAGGGCCTCCGCCCATATTGGGCACCCATACAAGGCCAGTACCTAGTGTACCTACCTGCCTACGATGAAAAGAACTTCAGTCGTTGGCTAGCGCGGCTTGTGCCACGTCTATATTGGCACGCACGTCAGACATCGGGTCGTACGGCTGCCAGTGGTATGATACATAGGTATAACAACATGTGGCAATTTGTCTCTAAGGGAAAATGGAATAGGTACTAATTACCGCCTGTGCTCTTCATTAACTAGGGCTTTAGGTTCAAGGTCAGTGAAGTTTCCTTTCTATTTACCTACGCTAAACATAGGTAGGTATAAAAACATACTACAAAAAAGCAACAGGTAAGTATGGTGGTAAGTACCTTATCTCATCATCATTCTCTGAGCCTTTTCCCAACTCAGTTAGGGTCGGCTTTCTAGTCTAAGTTGCGGCTAACTACGATATTTTCCGTGAAGCGACTGACGTCGGACCTCCACAACCAATTAATTGGCGATATCGAAGTTCTGTAGTTAGACTAGTCGGACTTTTGAGGGCTCCAACTACCCGTAACGACTGTCACAGATGTTCGTATGGCAACCGGGACCGACGGCTTAACGTGCTCTCCGAGGCACGACCAGACCAATGCAAATACCCATTTTCATGCACACAAATATTTGCACTGAGCGGGGATCAAACCCGCGCCTCTTGCGTACCGGTCGCGTTCACTACCACTACGCCACGGAATAGGTAAGGTACCTACCACAGCCTCCGTCTATCATTCTATCAGTAGGTATAGACGTAGTAGGTACCTAGGTACTATTATTTATTCTGTGGTATAGAAACTAAATACCTAGTACCTACATACTAAGGTATTAAAAATGCTGGGGTGTGTGTTGGGTAACCTCCTCGAGTGTCGCTCCGATTCCGATCCCGCTGCAGTCCGGGGGGAACGGAATCGGAGCGGCCGGTACACCCTGGGCGGCGGTCAATGGCTTCCCCTTCACCCCTTCATAGGGTTGGCATTGATCGTCGGCCAATACCCAACGTGGCGGGAACACATCGCTCTCCGTACTCCTCTGCTTTCAGAGGAGACAGGATGAGCGATGCTGTTAGTGGTGAGATGGCCCAGGGTCAGCCGGGGTGCGAGGGATATGCTCTATGAGTAACCTTACACCCCGGCGTCTGAAGACCCGGGACGGCGTGCGGTTTTAGTCGGTGCAAGCCCGACATAACCGCCCCCGCTGGTCGGCGGGGGGGTATCCGAAGGGATTTCCGCACGATAAAAAAAAAAAACAAAAAAAAGGTATTAAAAATGCTCAAATCTCAGTTTGACTTCACTGCAAGACTGCAAGAGTCTTGCAGACGTAGTCTTGTCTTGCGCAAGTCTTGCAAGGGTCAGTCTTGGTCTTGGTCTTGCAAAAAATAGGTGGTCTTGGTCTTGGTCTTGGTCTTGCAAAACTGCAAGACCAAGACCAAGACTGCAAGACTCTTGTTCTTGCAGTCCGATTTTGGGCAACACTAGATAGTCACTAACTACCGTTAGTTCTAAGGCAAATGTTGTGATCTTTAACTGGGTTGTTGATCCGACTCGTAATTTGCCTCTACAATCCAGCGCTGTAATCATTTTGTAGGTGATTCATATGTAGTATTTATGTAGCGATAGTGAAATTGTTAAGAAATTTAAATAATAATCAGATTTTCACAGAATTAAACTCATTCGTGGTCCACTTATTCAGCTAATGTACAGCCCATTTTACTAATTATCTTGCTTTTTAAACAGTAGAGTGTTTCAAATGGTTCATGATACATGTAAGAATAATATTTAAGAAGTTACAATATGTAATCATTTTCATCGAAACTTGGAGACGTAAGACATAAAGTTTCATTTTGGTACTCACTTTAGAGAGGCAGCAGCACAGTTATTAGGAAACAACTTTTATTTTATATTATAATTAACAAAATTATTTCATTGTAAATCTGTTCAGATGCGATGAATACATCGTGTCACAAATCGAAGGGTGATTGACGTGAGGTTAGTGAAGAGGTACCCGCTACCTTTTTTTTTTATGTATTTTTTTTCGTGCGGAAATCCCTTCAGATACCCCGCGCCGGTCAGCGGGGGCGGTTATGTCGGGCTTGAACCCGCTACCTAATGCATACTAATATAGCTTTAAACATGATGCTAAGTATATACTACAATGATGAGACTCGTGCTTTGTAATAGTTGCACTTTTAAGCTAACGAGTAAGTTACCAACTTACTAGACAACTGAATGAATGAAAAATGTCTGTTAGTTGCATTTTTAATTTACGTAATCATATTGTTACCGTTTGATTTGATGAGTGGAGTTAAACGCCCATTCAATCGTTAATAATAGTTATTGTTTCATTACTAGAATTAGCACTTAGAAGGCTGAGTAACTGAATTAGAGGTTGATTGTCTGCGTGACAAGAGATAACACTGGTTACAAAATTTATCTCCGTGTTATCTCGAAGAAGAGAATTGCCAATTACTTTCACTGTCTTACTGTTCATCAAAGTCCAACAGATGTTGATCAAATCTATGAAAAGTTTTTGTAATATTTGTTACGTGAAGTCACAGATAAAATAATATATTCTATAGTGAGGTGACATAGCCATTATTTTAATACAACCTGTTCTATAAAGTTGGTGTGTATAGACATGATATCTGTAATTCAATTACAAACGTAAAGTAGGCTTCTTCAAATTAAAACAAGGGCCGCCTTCAGTCAAGCCTGTGCCGTCGCCATAGATATAAAGTGCGTAGTTATTTAAGTACAGAATGTAGGATAGATGTCTCTCGGACTTTCCTCACATTGTGGGATAGAAATGTGAAACTTTCTTGTAGATCGAACGAGGCATGGTGTCAAGTACGATTATAGCCAAGTTTGTGGCAGGGCGGCCAGAGCGCAGCGTGGTGAGAGCGCGGCCCGGTTGCGACCGGTCAGCCCCACCGAAGGCGCGGGCGCACACGCCGCTCTGAGCCGCCGACGTCGCGACGCTCGCTCGCGCTGCGCTCGTGTGCGCTAAATCGCCAAACTACACCGTTGCATCGAAAGGATTTTAAAAGAAATATCGCGAAACCCACGCACACGAGAAGTTAAGATGTTTTAAACGTTGTTTTGTTGTGTCGTGGGACAATTTCAAAATAGTGATTGTTGCTTTGAGAAAAAGTGTGAAAGATTTTTTGGTGATTACTGGAGGAAAAATTTAAAGGGTGAGTATTATTTAATGCAATTTGTTAATGTTACTTTGAATATAAAACTGATATAAACAAAGGGGTATGGAACAATGATTATGCGGGTTTCCTTGTCGGGTAGCGGGCTAAGGTCAGCGGAGCAGCCGTGTGCGCGGTAATGAGATTAGGGACGGCGCGTCGAGGCTGCGATCCCACGTCTCGACGCACCCCTTCCAGCCCCGCACCCCGCGCTCACGGTGCGACCTGCCCGCCGTGCTCCTTGTTTTATTTTTCCGCCCGCCCTAATGATACTTCGTGTAGGCATTAAAATTCCATTTATAAATTCATTAATCTTTATTTTTTGTAAAACCCTGTATTTATTTTTAATATCGATTTTAATTAATTGTAGGCTTGTTTGCAATTTAAAGTATTCTCATTATTCAAAGGTTTTCTGCTTCAATATAGTACGACAAATTTGTTTTCAGAAGCTTTGCTGAAGTTTTTATAAACTTTGCCTGCATATTCAGCTTAAATGTATTAAAAAGAGGAACATTTAAAGCTCTCCTTTAAAAGTATACGATATAAGTTTTCGTTTCATTCTAACTTCAATAAAAAATATATACCCGTTTACTTAAGCTTTCTTAAATACTTTTCATGATTTAGAGCCAGGAATTGTTTTTATTTACAACAATACATATACATCAAATTCGCAAATGTGTTTATAAGTCTTTCTAACATATTTTCTTATATTAAGTAGGTACATATATGCCAGAGCTTACAAAATTGTTTAATTAAGATATTTTAAGAAGTTTACGTGAATATTCCATATTGAAGCGAATTTAATTTTTGTGGTTTATATCGTATGTATGACTGTTATATTTACAATATTCCCGAAATTTTAGCCACGTTCATGAAGTGTATAGTTGTCTCATCCACACTTTGTATAATATATTGGTGTTACTATTTACTCCGATCGAGCGCAATATGAGGATAAGCAGGATGCATTAGGTGTTTTCTGCGATCTATCCAGAGCCTTCGATTGCGTCCACCATGATACATTGGTCAGGAAATTAGATTATTACGGAATAAGGAACAAGGCTCCTCGACCTTTTGACTTCTTATATAAACAATAGAATTCAGAGGGTCGATGTGAACGGTACACGTTCGGTGGGATCTTTGGTTTCGATGGGCGTTCCACAGGGTTCGATACTTGGACCATTTTTATTTTTAATTTATATAAATGACCTCCCTTACTACGTTAGGGATAAAAATAGTATTGTTTTGTTTGCTGATGATACTTCCTTAATATTTAAAATTGAAAGACAATTAGATAATTATGACGAAGTGAACAACGCAATCTCACGAGTGGTTCATTGGTTTAATATAAATAATCTTTGCCTTAATGAAAAAAAACCAAATGTATTAAATTCACCTTACCTAATGTTACACAGGTGGAAACCAATGTACAACTTAATGGACAGTTGTTGAGCCTTGTGGAATCAACCGTGTTCTTAGGTTTAAGTATCGATGCTAAATTACAGTGGGGATCACATATTGAAAAAATAGCTAGTAGGTTAAGTTCTGCTTCCTACGCTGTGAAAAAGATTAGGACTTTAACAGACATAGATACCGCTAGAATAGTTTATTTCAGTTATTTCCATAGTATTATGACCTATGGCATTCTCCTTTGGGGTAATGCCGCAGATTTAAATACAATCTTTGTACTGCAAAAGCGGGCGGTGCGGGCAATTTATAAGTTGGGCCCAAGAGTCTCCCTCCGAGAAAAGTTCAAAGAAATAAACATTCTAACTGTAGTTTCCCAATATATTTTTGAAAATCTTTTGTATGTTAGAAGAAACATTTCCAATTTTTTAAGGCTTTGTGATATACATAACGTAAATACTAGACATAAAAACAATCTTGTGGTTTGTAATAGTCGACTCCACAAGATTAGTAATTCCTTTCAGGGTAACTGTATACGCTTCTACAACAAGCTTCCTAGTGAAATGAAGAATCTACCTCTTCATAAATTTAAAAGCCAAATTAAAAGTAAACTCTGCCAAAAAGGCTACTATAAAATTCAAGACTATTTAGACGACAAACAAGCTTGGATATGAACTGTTTGCTCTCTCTCTATGCTACTCAAATGGAATATTGTACTTAGGTTAAGTAAATATGTTTGTAAATAGACCAAAAAAAAAAACAGCCCGCTGAGTTTCTTGCCGGAGTCTTCTCAGGACAGGGCCGCGTTTCGAACCGGTGGTCCATTTGCCAAACATTAGATTATTTATTTTTTAATGACGTTTTGTAAGTGCCGTATTAATGGTCTATGCAGAATAAATGGTTTTTGATTTTGACTTTGACTTTGACTTTGTCTTGGACCATGGCTACTGAAAATCAACCGAAATGTCGAGACTAGCATAAATATTAAAAAAAATCGTTATGTAACCAGTTAAAACGAGATACACTCTTATTTTTCTTAATTTATGATTAATGGTTTATAATAGCGAACCACCATATAACGGGTGTTACTTCGCTAGTCCCGAAGAAAAAAAAAATGATTGAATTTTTGTTAAAGTTAAAATATAGAAACATATTCAAGGTCCATCTCACTAAATGAAACGATAATTTCATTTTAAAAAATTGCATAGATATACCTTAAACAATAAATAGTTACCGCAATGAATATCGGTATGATGTCGCCGGTTATTGAACCCGCGCCGGTTGCATTTAGCTGTACTAACACGATGGAGCTTGAATAATACTAATACAAATTCCAAAAGAATACGATATAAAAATTGAAAAAAAATCACTAATTTTTTTTTATCTTCAGTACTATCGCCTGTCTTCGTTTTCGGGAGTGTTTCCCTAACACCCGGTATAACCTCTATAGCAACGAAAGGTTAGCCTGTTACTGTTACTTGAATTTTTCTATCTCCGAATATTTTCTGCTTTTTAGAGTTCCGTTGCCAAATGGCAAAAAACGGAACCCTTATAGATTCGTCATGTCTGTCTGTCTGTCCGTCCGTATGTCACAGCCACTTTTTTCAGTAGTAAGTAACATAATAATGTTTTTTTTAAATTTTATATTTGATTTGATTGAATGAAAGGTAAATTGCAGTTTACGATTTATGACGTATTAAAAAAAACTACTTACTACATTTCGTTCAAACCAATTTTCGGTTGAAGTTTACATGGTAATATACATCATATTTTTTTTTCATTCTATCATTCTCTTATTTTAGAAGTTACGGGGGGGTGGGGGCACATTTAA
The DNA here is from genome assembly GCA_946251805.1 of Cybosia mesomella. Lineage (NCBI taxonomy): Eukaryota > Metazoa > Arthropoda > Insecta > Lepidoptera > Erebidae > Cybosia > Cybosia mesomella. Next base: position 20,166,142 of record OX276391.1, read on the forward strand.
CCACTTTGGAAGTGTCTCTCGCGCAAACTATTCAGTTTATGAATCCTCAATATCATTTTTGAACACCTATCCATAGATGTATGGGTTTGATGAAAAAGAAATTTTTGAGTTTCAGTTCGTATGGGGAACCCCCAAAATTTATTGTTTTTTTCCTATTTTTGTGTGAAAATCTTAATGTGGTTCACAGAATACATCTACTTACCAAGTTTCAACAGCATAGCTCTTATAGTTTCGGAAAAAGAGGCTGTGACATACGGACGGACAGACAGACAGACATGACGAATCTATAAGGGTTCCGTTTTTTGCTATTTGGCAACGGAACCCTAAAAATGAAAGTAATGCTGTAAATTGATCAGACCAAAATTTGCTTTATTTACGTGTTTGACAAATCTATTTCTAATTCCGTCTAATCCGGGTTCCGTTTTTTGCCAATTGGCAACGGAACCCTAAAAATGAAAGTAATGCTGTAAATTGATCAGACAAAATTTGCTTTATTTACGTGTTTGACAAATCGATTTCTAATCGTTTTACCAGTGCGTCCTGGCCACCGCTTAATTTTTTGTCTCTGTTCTGTACCTAAAATGCCCTTGTAGGAAATCGGGCAGTCCAATTGCCATTGACAATCCAAAATGTCTTAGAATATTATATTTATCTTTGTCAGTTTGGTGTTTGTTCAATTTAGATAAATCATTGAGATTTAAATATAATGTAGGCACATTTTTTTTAGCAAAATTAGGCTAGAGCGATCGGAAAAGTATCATCCTCTCATTAATATCGATAGTACAGCATAGCCTTCTGCTACTCTAATGTTATAAAATACGATAATATTCAAAACATTAGACATATAGTACAAACGTATATTTGCTTGATTAATAATGTTCTAAAATATCTAGATTTAACAAATTCATTCATGTCGGTCGCAGGCGACGATTAGCGGTGCTTGTGTCTGAGATAACTTGTCAGGAGTTATAAAACGGTTGTAAGAATCTATCAAACAGGCTTTCTAATGTTTTTTGGCTATAAAGACGAGCCCATTGGTCTATCGTTTAGGCACGAACGCTCATAGGATGTTCACCTCTAAACAACTTGGGTCCGGCCGTGCGCCGCAGCCTCTGATGTCACGCAAAAAGATGACACCGCCTACGGACGTCGTCGTAAATTTTCGAACTATCCCTTCTTCATAAGTATTGTGATCAACTGGGCATAAGTAGCGTATTTGCTGTGAGATCAACATTAGTAGGGAACAACATTAGTAGGGTTTTCTTCTTCTTGTTCACCAAAATTATGTTTTCGTTGCCCCTGCATCGTCATATTCTAATAATTATGTATTAACGAAACTTACACACTTACATTTGCATTTCAAATTATTTACGAAAGTGATTAGATTTTTTTTGAAGATTTGTGTGACTTGATGTAATTAATGTTACTTTTCTAACAAATATAAATTTCGAAGATGAACGAGTTTCAATGATATGATGAAATGGACATTTGTCATGATATCATTCGACGGCGTTCATCAATTCACAGTTAGTTTTTAATTTAACTTTGGTAATATGACTCTTTTTGAAGATTCTTCTTCCGTGTAATTTTGTCTGGGATTGTGCTTTTGTGTTGAATTCTATAATATAAAATTTCCGCATTAACTCCATCGAAAAGGCTTCTAATAAATAAATTACTGCTTGTTCTGGTGGGCGATATTGCTCAGCAGGAGACCAACTTATTAAATTTCTTGTTTTGTGTCTAACCAGCACGTTCACCTTTTTAACATCTGAATATAAAATGGTTTAAGTGACTTTAGGAAATCTTATATTATATTATAAAATATATAGAATAATGTTGAATATACTGCTTCCGGGCTGTTTGGCCGTGGTCTTTCTTTCTCGTACTTGGAGACTGGATGAGTGGGTGAGCCGATAGCGCTCACGATGGGCTCAAGCTACATCCGGATGATCGTCTAGTCAGCTTTGATGTCGTCTCCCTGTTCACGAAAGTTCCAGTCAGGGAAGCTATGTCCCGTATCCGACCGCTGTTCTTCAAGGACATCGCAGATTTCTTCGAGTTCGTGTTGACGACTTCTTACTTCCAGTGGAACAACACTTTTTATGAACAAGTGGAGGGTTTAGTCCATCAGTCTTATAGTCGCGAACTTTTACATGGAATTCTTTGAAGAGGCTACTCTTGTTCCCAAGAAGCCTAAGGTCTGGTTTAGCTACGTAGACGATACCTTTGTGGTCATGGAGACACGGAGCTGATTAAGTTCCTGAATCACCTGAACAGCATCCATCCTAACATCCAGTTCACCATAAAAGTAGAGAAGAACGGGGACCTGCCATTCCTCGATGTCCTGGTATCCAAAAAAGAAGACGGCAGCCTTGGTCACCGTGTCTGCCGAAAGCCCACACACATAGACCGTTACTTACACAAGGACTCCAACCACCATCCCAGACAGAAAATGCCAGTCATCAAGATCCTGGTCCACCGAGCTAAGAGCATCTGTGAACCTCAACATCTACTCGGCCTTCCAAGCCAATGGATTCTCTTCCCAGGAGATATAGAGAGCTCTTCATCCGAGGAAATCTTCTCTAACGAACCAGGATGAGGAAAAACCGGCCCCTTTAGGGAAGGCCTTTTTGCCGTACATTCGTGGCACAACGGATCGAATCGGGACACTGCTAGAGTATAATACAATATATAATATCTACTTATAGTTAATTAATAATTACCTTTTAGTTAGTTAACTTATAGTTATAATAGAGCATATAGCACTCCGCATAGTGGTACAGGTCCACTGAAGATGTCGACCGCAGTGATTGACGAAACGTTTGGAACACAAGTTTCCTATGGACCACGGCCAAACAGCCCGAAACCAGTATATTCAACATGCAACGCCGGCCCTGAAAGCCTTAAGATTTATATATATAATAATGTCAATATTTCTAGTATATTGTTTTCGAATTTAATGACAACGAAGTTTCACAATTTTCTAGTGCAATATTCGATTTTAATCGATACAATTTGCGTATAAAATTTATTGAGTTACCTCAGTGACATAATAATGTCAATACTTCAATGTAATTAGCTACGTTGCAATTAGTTTTCTGCTCTTCCATTTCCAAAACTAGGTAAACGGTGTCAGTAGAGGACAGTACATTATTAGCTACTAGGTTTTACATAAATGTTATGTGCTGAAATGGTTGCATCCCACTACACCGCGTACAACCTAATACAATCAGTAATGTGATAGTAATTTAAGTATAATATCTTTAAAAATAAGGTACAGTACAGTAACCTATCAAATTAGATCCGTGCCATAAACTATTATAGAATATTTTCCTACGTCGGCATGACAATCTATAAGTCTTACGGTATGTTGCTACTCGACCAACACTTCCTGCAGATCACTTTCAGCATTTTGACAGTTAATTTGTCATGTCCTACTACTTTTTTTACTTATCACGCTTTCGTAATTTCGTCCATATTTGCGTAATTTTCATCCCCAAGATTATAATTTATTTTCGTTATGTAGGTATAAGCTTACTCTCTCGGCCGACTCGCCGTCCTTACAGAAGCAGGCCGTGGCGGAGACGTGTCGTGTGTGTCCTACACACGCCTGCCAGCTCACCGAAGCGGGATAAAACCCGACCCCACCAGGCGAGGCCGCGGTGGCGGCCAAAGTCCGCCGGCAACCCTGGGGTTATCCTTTCGAGGGTTTACCCGGGGTGCCCGGCAACGGACACTTGGGGAGGACACCGTGCGGTTTAGTCGAGACACGACATAACCACCCCCGCTGGGCAGCGGGGGGGTCCGAAGGGATTTCCGCACGAAAAAAAAAAAGAAAAAAAAGGTCAAAATGAAAATAAAAAACACCTTCGGGGATATAGGCGTGAGTTTATGTTATGTTATGTTTTAAATTAAAAAAAAGGTATAAGCTTATTAGTTAAATAAAAAAATTCTTCATTATGAGCTTGACTAGGGAAATTATGTAGGTACACGGATTTTGATCGTAATTTTTTTTCCGAGTTACTAAACATATTTATTGGTATTTATTAATTAGTTAATAAATTAAATATCGCAGTAACCTTGGCATATAACTAGATATTAATGTTGCATGTTCGAATTATGATTTTGATAGATTAAATTAAGTTTATCGCTTTGTGACGTTTTATTATGAATATTATTAAATAGAGATAAGAGACAAAAATATGTTTCAGTGTTTTATGTTGTTATAGTTATTCATAGTTTTGAATTTTTGTTAATTGAAAACGACAGCCTTTTAAATTAAGCCCTTGATACAGCCCATATGCGGATTTCTAAACATGATGACCGGAAAGCTTAGTAGGTAATTACTCCGTTCACTAAGATCGAGACCTACTATTTTATTTCATTATTATATCTTCAAGGCGATAGTGAAAGGTTTTCTAGGCAACCGTGTTGCATCGTCTAATACATTATATTATCAGGTAAATTGTGATAACACTGGACTTGCTTAGATACATTTATTTTTTGTGAATACATACATAATTTAATATAGAATCAGCCAATACAATTCAAAGACACATATTCATGCATACACATTTGAATTGAGCGGGAATCGAATCCCCGCTATCTGATTCAGCAGGCGAACAACTAAAAAGTAATAAATACTTGATCATTTTAACATAACATAACATAACTTCACGCCTGTATCCCCGAAGGGGTAGGCAGAGGTGTATTACAATCCCAATCCCAATGTAATAGGGGGCGAGCCTATTGCCATCTACCGGGCACATTATTAAGCGAGCGATAATTAACATTTATTATTGCACACATAACTACGAAAAGTCACCGGGGCGACTGGGGATCGAACTCGAGACCTCGTCTCAGCAGTCCGTTACGTACGCCACTGGGCTATCGACGCTTTTTTTTTTGATCATTTTGGTGACAATATATATATATATATATCTTTATATATAATTCTGATCATAATATAGCTATAAACAATCGTAGAAGACAAATATCAAGGGTAAGTAATAATTAAACCGGACAATTCATGTTTACATACGTTTCAATGAAACACACTAACGTTATAAATACGAAAGTAACTCTGCCTGGGTTTATTATTTTTAACCTGTGGAAATCTCCACGGGCTTCACCCCATCGGTGCCATAGATTGGGTGGGCGTGTCGGAATCGGACCGACTAAAACCACACGGTGTCCTCCCCAAGTGTCCGTTGCCGGACACCCCAGGTAAACCCTCGAAAGGATAACCCCAGGGTTACTGGCCGACTTTGGCTGCAAACCGCGGCCTCACCTGGTGGGGTCGGGTTTTATCCCGCGTCGGTGACTTGGCAGGCGTGTGTAGGACACACACGACACGTCTTCATTTTGGCCTGCTTCTGTAATTATGGCGAGTCGGCCAACTGCAGTCCTCAGGCCCCGATCATGGAGGTCGGTAGACCCGGGCGTAGACGAGTCTGTGGCGTCCTCGCCGCAGACTGCGGAACTCGGGGGGCAGGGTTCTCTCCTGCTCCCTCTCCGCCATCTCTTTCGCGCGCATTACCTGCTCGCAGAAAGAGGCGGCGGCGTGTCACTTGCTCCCTTCGGAGACCACGGCTTTCACCATGGTCTCCAGCGAGAGAACATCCACGCCCAGGACCGCAACGATATCCCGGCGTTGACTACGCCACGCTGGGCACTCCACCAACGTGTGGAGCGTCGCAGTGCTGGCACTGCTGCGTTGTCTCCCGGTGAATGCGCCACAGATACTTATCGAAACACCCGTGTCCAGTAATTATCTGGCACATCCGGTAGGAGAGGTCACCGTGGTGCCTCTCCAACCACTCCTTCATGATCGGCCTCACCGCCGCGATGGTGGATTCCTTCCATTCATTCCTTCCTTGGATGCTCAAGTCGCACCCTCCATGTCTCTATGAGTTCCTGGCGGAGCTGAGACCGCTGAGCCCTGATTTCTCTTGGCTTGGGGCTTCAGCGCATTCTTGTGCCATTGTTACAACGACGCAATGGTCCTCGCTTCCAGGTCTCATGGAGGGGTCCCGGCTAGGAGACATGCCACCTGGACGGAGATCGTGCGATGCCCCGCCAGACGCCTAACGCGCATGATCGCTTCCACGGTGGAGCGCCCCCTGCGGAAACCGAAATGGTTATCCGCCAGATCTGGCCCCACATTCGTGAGATGCTCGACGAGGCGCTCTGCAATGATCCGCTCAAAGAGCTTGCACACCTCGTCGAGCAAAACGATCGGCCGATAACCGGATGACTGATCCGCCGACCGCCCCTACCCACGACTTCATGTAGATTAAATTCTTTATGACAGCCAATAGTATAATGATCTGAATCACAGTGCTACTGTTCTTCCTCTTGTGCATCATTAGTCATATAAGTATACATTTTATGTGTAAATATGTATTCTTTCATTTATTTTAAACCGAGAATAAAGTCATTATTTTAAATGAATTTACTATTTTTTGACTAGGATATCAAGCAGTAGCTAATAGTAATATAATTATTTTCCAAGGTTTCTGAATTCTTTTTTATCGTTTTTTACACAGTTTCTCATTTAAGTTCTACAAAAATAAATACAATAAATTGCTATTCTTAAAAAGTCTGTTTGAGGAATTCATGTTTTTAAATTTCATTTTGGCTATCAGGGCTTGTGATCCGCGGTATTCGTTTGTTACGCCTCTGTAGTTTCTGTTTTCAGAGACATTTATCTAGATAGTGTCTAGAGCACTCGCCTTTTGCGGTCCGCTTCTTCTTTATAAGCGGGAGATGTTATCAAACTTATTTCAATTTCGTGTGAGATAAGAAGGGTGCCGCGTGATAGACTGTGCATACCTTTACTACATACCGCTAGTTGTTGACTGCGATACGATAAGAGAATTTGTCTCGACAAGCCATTTTGTATGCAAATGTCGCATGCCAACGAAGTCGTAGGTTCGAAAACCAATATATTTGTTGCAAAATTATTTAGAAAACGATGCTTTACATAATAACAATATCTAGAAATTGATAGATAGATAGATAAACTTTATTGTACACCAATCAGAATAAGCATATATCGTAAACTTAATTAACATATGTACAAATGGCGGCCTTATCGCTGAAAGCATGATAGTTATGCGTGGGTGTGGTCTAGCATCAATTTGATAATAATCAATTGCTTGGAGAAAAAAGGTGGATTCAGCTGTTCAATGCAAAACTGTATTTCGGAAACATTTAGATATAATGATGCTCGAGCTTTGATTATATCTCTTATGGTATTGCTTGTTGGAATCAGTGATGTTTCTTGCTTTTAGTTCAAGTTCTATCAGATGATCTCGTGTTAGTAACGCTTCAAGTTCCACCAGCCCTATTATTAAAATATTGTGTGGCACAGAAATATAATACGCATTCAAAAAACCGTATTTTTTATACAGATAATTTAGGTACAGTCGCCTTCAGAAGTAGTTACATACATTGCAAGTTTCCGATCACTTTAGGTCTAAAAACTTTCATAAAATAATAAAAAAAACATGAAAAACATTAAAATCATACTCTGAAGGTTAAAAAATACTTCCCCAGTTACTGACTTATTCTTAGTGTTCGGCAAACTCTGAGGACGACTGTACTATTAACGTGTTATTAGTTTCCCATTCTTTGTTTTACTTAACGTCTATTGTCATTCTTAGCGCTGATTAGTTCAGTTTGGATCTATTTTGCTCATATAATGTGCACGATTTATAGATTTCGTACCTATGATTACGTGGTCTGTTATTGTATATTTCAATAAATATTATTCATAGAAAAGCCCAATAGCATAGCTGAGAAGTGTTTGACATTTTCTTCTAAATAATTTATCTAGAGTACCTATTCTTGACATAATTGAATGTGGGTGCAGTTAGAGCGCATTCTGATAGTGATTATTATTAGATTGACTGATTCAATGAAATTTTGAAGTAATAAATTAGCATTAGTGCTAACTTTTCCTATAGACTATATAATATATCGAAGAGTTTCGTAAATCTAGAACGTGTCCCGGTAGCTCAGTTGGTCAGACTATTTCCCATGTATCGCGGGTTCAAATCCGGTACGGGATGTTCCCTTTTTCCGAACAGAATCTATTAACAGATTATTCGATTTCATAAATATTGTGGGTTTCAAGTAAAGTCAGTGGTGAAAGCAGCTTAAGAAATTCAAATTTATTTTTTATCTCAACTACAGCGAATGTAGTTATATGTAGTTAAAGAGTAACATTCTGAGCTAGATTACCAGGAATATCTACTCAAATTTCATCTCAACTGGAGTAGTCTAATCTCTTTAAATAGGGAAACTTCACTAACTGTATTTCAGAAAACCCCAGTAATTTATTTACTGGTCACGTATCGCACAAGAATCAGCTGCATTTAAATAAGCAAAACGTATGGCTTTGGAGTGCCGTTAACACAACTCAGAGTGATAAATAAGGCGAACAGTCTGTCGGTAGGTAGGCACGTTACGCCAAGTATTGCATACCACCTTGTAGACTTGCGCAAACCGGGGATCCTCTAATTAAATGAGTTAGTACGATTGCCTACCGCTTGCTTGCTACGAATATAAATATGCTGCTAACACAATTAAATCACGGGCTTAGCAGTGACCAAAAGGGCAAGGCGGTTTATGAAAATGCAGGTGACATTGTCCAATAAGAAAATATAGGATAAAACCATAATTCACAATCAGGATGCAGTTTCTACTAAACTAATGGGTATATGGAGCCCCACCAGTGCCAGCTAGTACACATGCTGAACAACAGAGGAAGCTCTGGCGCAGGCTTTATTCTCGGGGTTGGGAGCTCAAACGGCAGCCTCCCATTATAGCCAAATTAAGCGAAATAAAATTGTATTAAAGAGGAAAGCGGACCGCTGGCTTCGAGAATGTAACATTTAATTTATAAAAAAAAAAAAAAATATCTGTGACTTCTACACATAAAAAAAAATATCTGTGGATGTTGGAAATTTAGTTACTCATGTTAGGATTTCAGATTACATCATTGTCAAGTTATGTTGCCATTGGCTCAGGGATTTAGTCGCTAAAACTTACAAGCATATAGACAGAATTACTTTCGTATGTGTATTTCTTTATTTATTTGCTGCACAAAGAAATTGAGTTTGGTTTGCTAGCTGCATAAGATTAAAATATAAGCAAATATAAAAAAATACCCGTCCTCATACGGATATAATCGCTCCGTAAGTTTATAATCTATATGATTTTTATTAGCTTAATTTTTCATATATTAATATGCATAGATGATAACGTTGCGCTGTAATCATATCACGTTTAAGGCAGTAATTGTTTCTGGAAAATAGTTGCGACATACAATCAATAGACGTTTTATTATTATTATAGGAAGTCAAGTTATTACTGATGATCCTGATCTAAATGATAAGTAGGTAGATATTGTTTGGGGTGTGTGTTGGGTAACCTCCTCGAGTGTCGCTCCGATTCCGATCCCGCTGCAGTCCGGGGGAACGGAATCGGAGCAGCCGGTACACCCTGGGCGGCGGTCAATGGCTTCCCCTTCACCCCTTCATAGGGTTGGCATTGATCGTCGGCCAATACCCAACGTGGCGGGAACACATCGCTCTCCGTACTCCTCTGCTTTCAGAGGAGACAGGATGAGCGATGCTGTTAGTGGTGAGATGGCCCGGGGTCAGCCGGGGTGCGAGGGATATGCTCTATGGGTAACCTTACACCCCGGCGTCTGAAGACCCGAGACGGCGTGCGGTTTTAGTCGGTGCAAGCCCGACATAACCGCCCCCGCTGGCCGGCGGGGGGGTATCCGAAGGGATTTCCGCACGATAAAAAAAAAAAAAAAGGTAGATATTGTTTATTTATAGCCATAGATTTATGTAGATTTAAATTCTCTTATTAATAATTTATTAATAATATTTGCACGTTTTGTAATTTTTTTACGATACTGTTTTATCTGATTATGGATATATTTACTACCTCAGGTAAACATATATTTTATTAATTAAAAACTTATTTATTACATAGGTGCTCATAAGAACGAAAAGGGGTTTAATAGTACTAAAAAAAATGCGTGTTTCATTTCGTATTAGACCATTGTTTCACGGTGACGCCACCGTTAGTGACCCTGACATGTTGTTGGGGATCTGATCCCCAACAATCTAATCCCTAAAGAGGTAGGACGGAAACACCATGCATTTTAAAATATTTTTTTTTTTTCTTATTTTTTTTTACCATTTTTAGACGTATGTGTTTACATATGTTGTAACTATTTTGTTGCCATAAAATTTAAATTTATATATAATTTATAATGTAGTTAAATTCTTATGTAGGTATTATAAATCTAAAGTAAAATGAATTTGATTTAAAAAAGTTTTCTTGATTTACGATGCGTAATGGCATCATAAACAATCGCTAATATATTTATTAACTAATACAATAAATTTTGTTTATAGTAACATAATGGCGATGCACGATCTGCTTTGTACCTTAGCACATGAGCCTGATGAGCACAACTCATCAGGCTCATGTGCTAAGTATATCTAATCAATGAATTGTTGCTTACGTCATGCTTTGTTTACGCCCTCTTGGAGTTAATTAGATTTTACTGCCATGATTGTATGATAAGTAGAGCATCTATGCAAAGTGATAGCAATGTTTACGTGAGAGATAACTGATAAAAGTTGCGGGGTATCCACATGTCATTCAACGTTCGCCTAGTGTTAGTAACATACGAAAGAGGACTCACATCACGACAAATAAAAACTCATATTTAAACCTAAATAATTTTGTGGCATATAGGTATAGTTTGCATAGGTACCCTAAAAAGATCTTCGGGACTCATGCCAACCTCACCTGCTGTAGACGTTACACCTGCCAATTAACTGATGATGCTTTGATGCAGGCATTTCTCTGCATTCTTGGCGCTTGTAGGGGATACAATATGATTTTACGGCAAATGACCGATGACCCATATTGACTTCAAGTCTATATAATCCAACGATCGATACTCAGAATTACTACACAATATTAGTCTTCAGAAAGTAACAGCGATGAGGATGCACCTTAAGGTACAATTACCTGTAAACCGTATGAGTACAGTGACTGCCTTGTTTGGCTACAGTATGTGTCACTGAGCTCTTGGATTTAGTTCCTAGACGGCTGTTTAAACATTGCTATCGTTGATCTAACATAGCCTGTGCTTTATTCAAGATATGTTAGGATTCAGTTCAGAGTGAAAACATTGTGTAGGTACATCATTTCTTTTGGATTACTTGTGATTTCTTGTCTTAGTCTTGAGAAGGTAAGTACATTTTTTAATATACTGTAATATCGTGAATAATCGTGAATAATAAAGCCGCGGTAGCCTAGTGGTATGGGTAATGGACTGCTGAGACGAGGTCTCGGGTTCGATCCCAGGTTTTACCATGGCACACACCAATGACTTTTCGATGCTTTTCGAAGTTATGTGTGTATTTATCGCAGGTTTATAAGTGCCCGGTTAATGGCAATAGGCTTGCCACCTGTTACATTGGGACCTAAACATAAACTGGCGAAATGTGGGTGCTAGCACCTCGGCCTACCCCTTCGGGGTTATATGCGTGAGTTTATGTTATGTTATGTTAGAATAGTCTCTTTTACACAGTTGGCCTTTAACCGCAGACGGTATTATACTTTTTTCTTATGTAAATCCATTCAATCAATTCCATCTATGATAACAAAGCTAATTATTATAAATATCTGGGTACCCGAGCTTGGCTCGGTGTTCTGTTTTGTCAACGTATTCTGTTAATGAAGCCTAGCCCCCGAAACCCCCTGTATACTAAATTTCATGAAAATTATTTCAAAAAATACCATGCGTGTCATTTCTATGTGTGATTTTGCAATTGATTAGATACCTAGGGTAGACTGGATGCGCAGGGCGTAGGATCGGGTGCTATGGCGCCATTGTGATATGCCAAGTCCAGCAGTGGGCTACAACAGGCTAATTGATGGATGGATAGTGAATCCGCACACGCTCGTGTGACCGTGACCTATGAACAGTTGCAATATTAGAGGTGTGACACGCGTGTTGACACCTGAATGCATATTAACCTTACAATGTTATACTAGGATACCTTTATATTCCATTGAAAAGTTACATTTGGGGTTGCGTTTTTTAGAGGACGCAATTTTATTTTTTTGATGTGTAGGGGGGGTCGGTGTAAAGCTAAAACCAAGTTTGTGGGGTCGCCACCCTTGTCCCACGGCCGCCCTCTTGAAAATAGGAATAGGGGGTTGAAATGGTTTTTACGATATATCTCTTAAACTATCTATCTGATAAAAAAAAATTGTTACTATTTCTTATTGCAAATTAAATTCTCTACAACTTTGGTCCAGTAACTTTTTGTCCTAGAACTATAAATAAAAAAGTTATAAGCGAAAATGTTCAGAAACGTTTTTTTATATCTTTATACGGTGGTAATAAAGATGATAATTCTCTTGACAGCCTAAGATACAAACAATTCGCCAATGCAGTGACAAAAAGTACATTTAACTTATCTTCACTTCCTCCAACACAAGACACAGCTCGCTTTCATACTTCTCGAGTCTACTATCAGGTCCAGTCGTTGCTTGTTAATAATAATGATCCTGAAGACTGGGGCTGGAAAAAATGTGGAAAATTATTGATGCCAGTGCAGAGCTCTAAACATCCAGCACCCCCTGAGCTTCTAAAATTGATCTTTTGCAAATGCAAAGGAAACTGTGGAGCGATGTGTGGATGTCGAAAAGCAGGGCTGAAATGTTCTGCAGTGTGTCTTCCATTGTTCTGGATAGACTTGCAGCAACGTAATGGGGCTCTCAGAATTATTAATGAAAACGACTTTGATGATGAACGGCCGACATTAACACCCCTTCCTTCTCCAGTGCTCCCACTGATATTTAATTCAGAAAGCCGATCAGATGCTGAGCCGCAGCCTGGTCCATCGAAAAGACAAGACGGTGTAGTACAAATTTAGAAAATCACCGTGGATTGTGATAAAACGCGCCTCCAGACTCTACCTCGTGGGTGGTGGGGAAATGAGTCAATAATTAAGTATTAATAATATTACAAAATTAATAATTTAAAAAATTATAGTAACAAAATAAAAAAAAAACAAAAGTTACTGGAGCAAAGTTGTAGAGAATTTAATTTGCAACAAAAAATGTCAACAAATTTTTTTATCAGGTAAACAGTTTAAGAGACATATCGTAAAAAACATTTCAACCCCTATTTTCAAGATTGTGGCCGTGGGACAAGGGTGTCGACCCCACAAACTTGGTTTTAGCTTTACACTGACCCCTCCTACACATCAAAAAAATTAAATTGCGTCCTCTAAAAAACGCAAGGTAAGGCCTAAAAAATGTAACATTTCAATGGACTATTAGCTAAATATATTCTAGAATAAAATTTAAAATCGCTTTACATTTTCTCCTTTTACCTTTGCCAAGGGTAGTAATAGTTTAGTATTGTAACGCATGAGTACCTATATACTTGTTGTTGAATTCATATGTATAATAATTAGTTAAATATGGCAATGGTTCTCATGTGTGTATACTTCATTTTTTAATATTTTGGTTTTTAATCTATAAGCATTTGAAAAGAACATGAGTTAGGTATTATATAGGTAATTTGTGATATCGATCAAACGAATTATTTACAAAGTAAAAATTAAACGAAGAATTTAAGCATTGTTGCCCCATACTATATTATATCGTTTACGACGTAGGTATACGCATCTCATGGGGTGTGTGTTGGGTAACCTCCTCGAGTGTCGCTCCGATTCCGATCCCGCTGCAGTCCGGGGGGAACGGAATCGGAGCGGCCGGTACACCCTGGGCGGCGGTCAATGGCTTCCCCTTCACCCCTTCATAGGTTTGGCATTGATCGTCGGCCAATACCCAACGTGGCGGGAACACATCGCTCTCCGTACTCCTCTGCTTTCAGAGGAGACAGGATGAGCGATGCTGTTAGTGGTGAGATGGCCCAGGGTCAGCCGGGGTGCGAGGGATATGCTCTATGGGTAACCTTACACCCCGGCGTCTGAAGACCCGAGACGGCGTGCGGTTTTAGTCGGTGCAAGCCCGACATAACCACCCCCGCTGGCCGGCGGGGGGGTATCCGAAGGGATTTCCGCACGATAAAAAAAAAAAAAAAAAAAAGGTATACGCATCTCATATCGGCGACGCGAGGTAGAAATTCATAACGTACCTATATATAAAAACGAAACAATAGCAAACGTTACGTTTCACCCAGTTGATCATAAACTGTGTAATTAGTGATCTTCAAAATTCAGTCAAAAACAACATGCTTACGCGTACGCGAGATTACCACAATGAACACACTGAATATTCATATGTAAAAACATTAGTACAACTTTATGAATGGATTAGCTTGTGTTATAATATCCCAAGTTCATGACTGAGTAACGGTATTCTAGATACATTCTCCAAAGTCGTCTCGTAAAACAAGATTTACCTACTTTCCATACGTAGGTGTATTATTTTTTTATAGCTGGTCGTCGAACATCTGTAAATAACAAAAACGTTTGTATTGTAGGTTACGGTGTAAAGATTCAATTATGAGATATCGCTAAACAATGCCATATACGATGCAGCAACCTTTCTTTGTTTACGTGGTAACAAAGTGAAACGAAACTGATTCTACCGATCGATGTACCGGGTATTTTACTCCTATGTTACTTGTTCCTCGGTAACCGAGACTATGTACAACTCATTCGCCGTTCAGGGTAGGTATTGTATGACTTAAAACCTGTTATATCGTTTGCTACCGGGATACATATGTAGTTTCGAACGCCGCTGTGGCGACACACGCTGTTGCGAATTATTTTTCCACTGCCTCACAGGTTCGAAAGCTCATGGACTCGAATGATATAGTTGCGAAAGACGCTGTTTCGAAAAATATTTTATGAATCGAATTCCAACTTTCCGGACTTGTGGTTCCGGCGCTTAGCCGGCAGCTACCGCGGCTGGGTTAGGTTAGGCAACCTAATATAACCCAGAAGCGCCGGAATCACTAGTCACTCTAATAGGCACTCTAATCGCAAGTATGTTTTTCGAAACAGCGTCTTTCGCGACTATTTCATTCGAGTCCATGAGCTTTCGAACCTGTTAGGCAGTGGAAAAATAATTCGAAACAGCGTGTGTCACCACAGCGGCGGTCGAAACTACATACCCTTTGCTACCATATAGGTTGTAAGTGACTCTTATAATGTAATTTTTATGTCAAAATTCTGATGTCCTCAACGTTAGTGCCTTAAAATGTAGTTTGAACGTTGGTCAACTACCCTTATAGTAAAATTATGTTCTTTTTTAATTTAGACCCACTCCTTCTACTTACCTATACCACCATACAAGATTGACAACATTAAATTGAATTATATACCTATAATGGTCTATCTATAAAATCAGACAGATACGGGTGTTGACTCATAAATCTTAATATTGATAGTGTTTTTGATTTTCTTATTGTATATTAATTTTATTTAGTTATAATTCGTTAATTTAATTTTAAATACTATTTATTATTTTGTTAAATTTGTTAATAGAAATATGAATATAGGTTTACGAGAAAAAAAAATGTTAATACTTCTTTTTCTAATCGCAATAACAATTTAGAGATCCCGGTATTTGTACAATGTTCTCAACACGTTTCTATACCGTAGTTAGGTATAACAAGCAGCCATTACATACGAAAATGATCGAGAGCCGTGAGAATCTGTGGCCCTTCAGATCGAGTCCCAGTCGTAACGGGCCGTACTGCAGCTCCGGGCGATATGCTAATGCGCTGATTCTCCGCAAATGCCGATGATGATGCCTGCATTACCTCTGGCGCTACTAACCCACATCTCGCCCATTTCAATGATGCGACTTTTTGTGGCCAATACGTTCCCTCACCACGTACACGCTCGTTATACTTTCATATTGATCAACGAAAGTTCTTAAATGATCGTGAGTAGGAAGTAGGTGTCAATTTGTTAACTATCGAGAATGATCAACGTGATCATAGATACTTGTTACAGGTGTAAAGGAATTTGAGTCTTAAACGGTAGCTACCCATAGTCGTCAAGATAATAATAATGATGACTTTACAGAAGCGGACATTGGTAATTTTGTTTAGTTTATCAATCTTGATTCGTATTTTAGCACCTTAGTCTACATTTGGTAGAGCGATTTTTATCAATAAATATAACGGAGATCGACGTTTCCTGATCTTGGCTCATCTTAAAACGTTCAAGTGTAATGCAACGGTGAAAGAGAGAGGCCTCGCGCAGTTCTTGCGTGTCTTTCGTCGCGCGCGCAACTCCTAACATTAACTATTGCATTTTTATTACGTAAAGTCATTATTATTTTTTATTTGCAGATTCGAATCCGAAAGTGGTGATTGAAATCGCGCGGGCGCGTTTCTCGCGGCATGGCGACAGACACGGCTGCGGAGGACTTCGTCACCATTGTTCCGGTTGGCGAAGGTCGACCCTCTCTTCAAGATTCTTCTTTTGTTACGGTTCTCACGGTGGGTGCAGCGACTGGTGCGGCTGAGATCACCGTTCGGAGACCACGTGGAGAGCGTTTAGGACTAGGACTCAAATTTGAAGGTGGATCAGCAGCTGCTGAGAATGTACGGAGGCTTTTAGTACAATCATGTGCGGAAAATAGTCCTGCAGCAAACGCTTCCGCCCCTTGGGGAAAACTTATACCAGGAGATGAAATATTAGCAATTGATGGCGAATCAGTATCAAACTTGACTAGAATAGATTGTGTTCGACGACTGAAAGACTCTGATGAAACGTTGACATTACTTGTTAGACATTTCGAGTCAGAAAGCAAAGTAGAACAAACCATGGATATTACAGATTCTGTTTCAAATACAAAACTATCAACAGATGTAGTACGTCCAACGACTCTACCACCACCTGTACCTCCAAGAAAGCTTGGGAAGAAAAATTCTTTCAAAGATAAATCATCTTTGCTATGTATTGGTGATCAAAACCTCTCTAATAACAACGATGCTCAACTAGAGAGTTTGCTAAACGGCAAACATAACGTCATGTCTACAATGACTAAATTATCAAGGAAGTCCTCATTTGATAGTCATATTCATCGCCAGACTAAAGAAGGTATCGCTTATCTTAAAAAAGGTTCTCCGGAAGAAGTAAGACGTTTAGTGCGACGTTTGTCTGACGGTAAAGCAATGCCTCCAGAAGCAGAAGTGTATATAGACCTATTGTCAACAGAATGGGAGCGATGTCTGGTTTTAGCTGATGCTGAATCTGATGATACAAGTAGCTCTATATCTACAGTTGTAGATAGGTTAGGGTCCATGGCAAGTTCAGTTGAGAACAGTATTCCATCTACACCTACCATGCAGCCGAAAACTATAGATATACAAAAGGTCTTGAACTCCATTGAAAATATTGACACAAATATTTTAAAAGACATGACTAGTCAAAGATTCATAGAAAAACAAATAGAAAAGAATACTGAATTCAAATTAGCCGAGAAAACAAGTGTTATTAATAGCTTTAACAATCAGGACAGCACAACAATAAATTCTTTATTTACAGAAGAATACACTGTTTCGAAAAAAAAAATACATAACGATAAAAATAACAATAGTACAACAATATCGAGTCAATCAATCAACGGAGATATAACACAATCAAGTCAAGTAAAAAAAGTAGACAGTAAAGTAGAAAACATTGTTGAGAAACCCAAACCTATGCCAAGAAACACTAAAGTTGAACGTTCTTCTAGTGACAAGAAGCCAAAGCCAATACGTGTACCAGAAATACCACCACCGCCTCTCCCTGATTCTTTATTAACTCCAACTAAAAAAAACTGCATTGAATCTTGGTTACAACGGTCAGAAGCTGAAATGAATAATAAAATAGTTGAAAAGCTAGAAGAAAGTTCCATTCCAGAAATTTTGCCCCGTCTAATAGATTTTGTACCGAAACATCAGTATAAAGAGAATACTAATGAAACACCATTGACAAGACCAACAACCGCACCGCCACCCCCGCCCACCGAAACCAGAGAAGATGGATCAGGGGCATCCCTAGACACTATTGGAGAATTGGACGAATCAGTTGATGTCACCGACAATGTGTAAGTACTTTCTGTTGTATATATTTACCTACCTTCCCTATAAAGTCAGAATTAAAGTGACTCAAACTGCCAATATGAACAGCATGATAAATAAAACTTTAACTGGATTT
The DNA here is from genome assembly GCA_946251805.1 of Cybosia mesomella. Lineage (NCBI taxonomy): Eukaryota > Metazoa > Arthropoda > Insecta > Lepidoptera > Erebidae > Cybosia > Cybosia mesomella. The sequence continues at coordinate 20,184,387 of OX276391.1, forward strand.
TGTGTCTATAATCGTTTTACAATTAGGTATAATATTTTAATTTAAAACGAGTTTAGAGACATTTTATATAGACGTGTTTACTGAGCGCCTGTAGGCATTATTTCGTTCCTAGCACAATGTATTGAAACTAGGACAAATAGGTTACTAGGTTGAGCTTATGCGTTTGCTGTTTCAAGACGAGGTCATTTCCAAATTTGAGAGGTTTCATGTATTCTAGTTACATAGGTACAATCCACTTGAATGCTAAACTATGTCTTTTACAGGTTGTTTAAAAATAAATCGTATTTTAACACGCAAACATTCATGTGAATAACCGGAAAAAACTAAAATCAATTAGAATTTTATTGTGAATATGCATGTATGTATTTTTATTAACCGTAGAGTAGTGAGGTTTGCCTTGTTTCTTTAACATAAGATTTTAACTATTATAACAATAAGATCAAGGTAAGATTATTTCAATTGCCAATTAATTGATTAATCTACACATAAATTGCAATTTTTTAGGCGTGTCGCGTGATTTATTTATTTTAAAAATGCACTAACTACGTTTGTTTCGGGATTTATACAAATATTTAAATTAGAAGCACAAGATGTATCTATCCAGTACCAGATCCATCTATCCAGTGGTATTGTTTATTTGATGATTTTTCAAATCTTTTCAATGCATTCTTTTATTGCCGTAGGATTATTAGGCTTCCTGAATCTAGCACCCAGAATTATATTAAGGAATTCCTAGGAAGAAATGAAAGAACACAGATTGCTATGTCGGTGAACAATAACCTTTGGTGGTGCGACAAATGCACCATCAAAAGATTTGTTCTGCGTATCCGTCACTGGCTCCGCTTGCTTTGTTAAAATAAATACGACCCATTTGGACGTAAACCTAGCTGTTCGTCGTCTCCAGTTGATGGTCTATCTCGTAAAATATAGTCAACGTGCAGCTTTACTGTAGGACATATATTAAGTGAACTACAGTTCACACATCTGCCTTTGAATTTACGATTCCAATGCAACCTTATCTTCCTTTTCTGTGTTTGAATTCGAATTTGAATTTAACAATATTTCATTACTTTGACGAATGACAAAGTATTTACTTGCTGTGCCTGCGACTTCGTTCGCATTGACTTAGATCTGAACTTAATGTTTTTGCGCCGAACCCTAATCCTTTATCTAAAATAAAAGTAGTTAGTTACGCCTCATAACATCAGCTATCTGCCAGGGAAAGTCCCGTCAAAATCAGTTCAAAGTTAAACAGACAAAAAGACAGACAAAAGTTAAAAAAAGAGATTTTGTGGTAAGTGCCGTGTATATCATAGTATAGTAAGTGAGACCATTATTTTCCAATCATTTCCATTTCCATTTCCATTAATAAACACCTAAATTGTACAAATATCATAATTATAGATATTATGATATTGTCTATTGCCATAAAAAATTGAGCTTGATTGGCGATATACAGTTTAAGACGGCACTTCCATCTTGCTACTGCTATATGGATACCGCGCTGCATCATAAGTATTTTATAGCCATCCACTATAGGTGCTGTATAATAAAGAAGTTATGAATAGCTTATGAGAAAGTATGCACTCTCGAACGAATGACACCCTCGGGTGCCTGAAAGCATAAAACGAATTAAACGCAAGACGACAGAAAACTTAACGCACCCCTCTAGGGAACTTAAAGATGGTATAGCAAATACTTGTACTTAACATACATACATTGGGTGGTAGAAATTTAATGACACAAATTTGTCACAAAATTCAGTCGGGTGGGTACCACCGTGCACGGTTGCGAAAAACCCTCCATAGTAATCCAATTTCGGTTTGATTGCGTTTGGGGGTCACTAAGTGCATAGCCGGGCAGGAGGATTGTGGTCGCAGCACTAGTGGGACCGGTGGGTGTCACGCGGTGCTGCGACGACAATCTTTTTTTGATGAGGCCGTCAAGCTGAGTGCCACCATTTTTAACATAGTACGAGTATGTAATGGTGACCCTCTTTCCTGAGACCTTCAGCTTATCATCACGCGAGGTGAAGTTAAATTGACGTGTCCTAAATATTTATTAAAAAAAATGTATTGAAAAAAGTGTAGGTCATAAGTACTTGACATTTGCTTGCATGAAAGGTTTAAAAACAGTAGAGGATGCTCGAAGGATTCTCGTTATACACAGTAGCGTATAATGACGTTAGCTCTGCCTACTCCAGAGGGAAAAGGGCGTGACTATATGTATGTAAGAGTAATTAACGATTTATCATAATATAATGTCGATAGTTAAAAAAGATTCCGACGAATTGAGAACCTTCCTCCTTTTTGGAAGTCGGTTAAAAAGCCGATGGCAGATCCCTTTTTTTTTTTTTTTTTTATCGTGCGGAAATCCCTTCGGATACCCCCCCGCGTGCCAGCGGGGGCGGTTATGTCGGGCTTGAACCGACTAAAACCGCACGCCGTCTCGGGTCTACAGACGCCGGGGTGTAAGGTTGCCCATAGAGCATATCCCTCGCACCCCGACTGACCCTGGGCCATCTCCGGTTTCGAGATGGCCCCCTCGGGTTTGGGAACCACGGTGTCCCCGTCTTGCCCCGGTTTGGGGGAGGGGCGCTAGTCGCCCCACCGTCCCGGCCTGCTTCTGCTGTCGTGACAGGTGGCCTCACCCGCCACCCCCAGGCCTGCGCTCGTGGAGGACGGAGGTCGTTAAGCGACCTCCGGCGCCTGAGTCGCCTGCGACGCGTGGCGAGCAAGTTGCGGGCTCGGCGGACCGGGAGAGTTCTAAGTCTCTCCCGGGCGCGCTCCGCCATCTCCTTCGCGAGCATTACACGCTCGCGGAAGGAGGCGGCGGCGGCCCACGCGCTCGCGCTCCGCACCATTGCCGCAATCATGCTGCCGAGCGAGAGGACTCCCACCCCGATGGCTGCCACGAGGTCACGCCTCGGCGCCTCCCACGCCGGGCAGTCCGCCAGCGTGTGCAGCCCTGAGTCCTCGCTCGCGTCGCAGTGATGACACTCAGGCGTTGGCTCCTTCCTGATCCGATGCAGGTGGTCTCCGAAGCACCCCTTCCCGGAGATCACCTGCGTCAGTCGGAACGAGAGGCTTCCATGTCGCCTCTCCAGCCAATCCTCCATGATGGGCCTTACCGCCGCTATTGCGGCGTGCCCCGATGGCAGTACCCTAATACAAAACCTGGCTAAACGTGCGTCTTTTACAATAGGAACAGCTTTGTCCCAAACCCGTTATTGGGCCTTTGTGTCCTTTCTACAAGGTTTCTTAACGCCCTTCCTTATGGTTCTTAAATATACAACAAGTGCTTTTTCGGCCAATAGAGTCAGCTGCCAAGTAAGATATAATAATCATATCAGATTAAATACAGTCATTAGGAATATTGCGAGCAATTAATTTAACGAAATAAAACAAGTTACTTTGGGGAATTACTCAGTTTTAATTATGAACTGTAAATAAAGAATGCGAGGAAACTCTTTTCCACAGAAACTCGGTCATCAATAAAAGAAAGTAAATTTTCACTCAAGGGGAAGTAATCACTACTTGCAATTGAAAATATCCATTTACAAGTAAGCCGAGCGAATGGTTAGAAATTAACCTAACGTTTCCAACAGAACTGGAAGTAACTTTTATGTTTTCTCTAGTTTCTTGTGATGGGCGGTGCAGGCCCGCTATGATGGACGACTTATGACTGCTCGGGGCCTTGTGCCGCTTGTATACGTATTATACCTATACATTATATTAAAGATATGAGGTTGTGGGAATAGATAATTTGAACTTGAAATAAAGGCCGTACCTACCTACTTTTTAATCCGGTATTTTAGTTAAGGCTCTTTAAAAACAATGACTGTTATAATTTGAGTAGGTAATACAGAAAGTATCGTAAACAAGTATAAGTCTTACCCTAACTAGTTTGTATATTATTAATTATTAATTAATATTAATATATATATAGCTGCTCGCGCTGATTCACTGACTGACTGACTCACTCACTCATTGATCACCTCTCCTGAACAGTTTTGTATGAATTATTTTTTTTTCACTGATGGTTTCGTATAGAGGATAAAAATTCATTCGGAGGAAAAAATGGAGAGAGCTGATGATTGAGGATTTCGGAGACGGGTGAAGAGCACGCTTAAGGTATTGAAGATAGGTTGGGGGTGCTTGAGCAAATGTCACTCGAAACGTCATTCAATTGCCAGTGACCTGAAAAAAAAAAATGCCCGCCATACAAATTTCGTCGGTGTCCATCTCGGAGAGTATAAAAGATGGAAGAGTAGTTTCTTCGCAAAAGATGATCAGGATCCAAAGGTCTACTCGATGAATAGAAAAAAAATTCAAGATGGCGTAATTTATTTTTCTATAGAAAATGTATGGCGAATATTGAATAGACTACTAACAAGTTTTGAACTATGCAAGACTTTGATTAATGGTTTCTTTTTAAAATGTTTTTGTGGAAGAACTCTTAGTCAGAAATATGTAGATAGATGATGATCGAGGGTTTGGAAGATGGGTGAGGAGCACGGCCAGGGTATTAAACATAGGCGAGGGCTGCTCAAACAAAAAATACCTGGAACTTCATCCAATTGGCAGTGAGCTGAAAAAAAATTCAAAATGGAGAAATAAAGATGGCCGCCATACAAATTTCATCAGTGTCTATCTCGGAGAGAATAAAAGATAGAAGAGTGGTTTCTTAGCAAAAGATGATCAGGACCTGAAGGTCTACTCAATGAACAGAAACAAAATTCAAGATGGCGGAATTTATGCTCGATTACCACTCACTCACTCACTGACACAATTGTTCTCCTAGAAGGAGTAATGGGGGATATGGATGATGTATGGGAAAAATGTAGAGAGAGCTGAGTTGACTATGGGAAAAATCCGAAATGTCAAAAAATTCAAGATGGCGGCCAACATGGTGGTCGTTTCTCTGCCATCTTTGATGACATGGCAACATGGGTGTCATTTTTGGGTAAATCGAGGCTTCTGATTTTGAATTTTTGAAAAAAAAGTTGTCAAATCCAAGATGGCGGATTGATTTTTTTATTTGAAATAAATAAACAAAATAGAGCGCTACACATAACACTCGCACGCACCGAGCAAAATACTAGTATTTTATATAAGTATAAAACAAATATACGTCGCGGGATACTTGATACATGTGAAACACTGAAACTATTTTGTATAGAGAACATGCATGAAAGGATGGTTTACTAAAGGAAATATAAACCTAAAAGAACCAAAATATTCATAAAAAAAAACTTTATTTAAATGTTATCTACTTATTAAATCACCAAGTCCCAAGTACTGGTTGCCACATCAACTACAGCCGTCCTAACGCGCTGCATTAGATGTGTCATATGAAAATTAATATTTATTTGCTTGTCTCTCGCATCGTATTGAGTTGAATGAAACGTTGTCGTTTCTTTACCGACTACTTGTAACGTGGTTCTCAAATTTATTCATAAACTAATCTTTATAATGCTAATGTTTGTGTATAATGCTTATGTTAGGAGTAGGTTTATGTTACTAACGTACTAGGTGGGTTCGGACCAGACGCTCGATTGCATTTACGGTAATAAGGTTTGTGACCCAAAAGTGCATAGATTGAAAGAAATATTGCAGAACTATCTATTTCTTAGCACGTGTACCTTTTTTTTTTCTCGTGCGGAAATCCTTTCGGATACCCCCCCGCCGGCCAGCGGGGGCGGTTATGTAGGACTTGAACCGACTAAAACCGCACGCCGTCTCGGGTCTACAGACGATGTTAAGAAAAGTTAATATTATATATGAGAAAGTTCAACTAGTCTGCTAGTTTATCACACAACTATCAAAAATGAATTATTTAAAAATAAAACGACGGGTTGCACTCCAGGAGTGCCGGCAGAAGTGAAAACTTGAATATTAACGTTATGCATTTCTGATATTTTGGAATGGTTAGAGAATAATTTTGCACGAATTGCTTTAATTATCAGTATAAAAGTACTATCATTTGTGTGGTAACATACAATATTCATTTATTGCGCTATCGTACACAAACATGACAATTTATATTACATTAAAAATTTAACACTTTAGAACTATTACAATTATTTTACATTAAAAAGTTTATCTCTCAGAAAAATCAACTTCCATCCATAATTTCAAAGACTCTTTCACCATCATTATTACCAGAACCATCATCGCCAATATTTTTAGAAAGTACTCACTCATTTTCTTTCGCTATTTCTTCGTCACTTTTTTCATTAATAGATGCACTTTGTTTAATTTCCATTTTATATCAATAGATTTATAGCACAAAATAGAATAAATATTACAAAAAGTTATATGAGGCCAAAAAGTGTTTCTTGGGCCTCGGTCGGAATCGATCTCAGTCTTGACGAAGTCAACGACCACTCATTAGACGAACGCGCCACCAAGGTTGTTAAGTACAGTGTGAAATTAGCGCTTCTATATTTGTTGTCTTACGATCAGGTCACGTGTTTACTGGCGCGAGTTTAACCTTTTTTACCCATTACAAAAAAAGTGCACAACGCCGCTAAAGAAATTTTCACTTCAAAAAATATATTTGCAAGATTATTATTACTAAACAAGTGTGCTATATTATAATTTTGCTAAGATGTCAGCAACCGACGATATTACAATTATGCATACATTCAAAAGTTAAAAATCCTGATCGATCAACTAAATTGTAATATTTTTACTCAAAATGGGAAACTTATGTTATGGTTTAATCTTTTTTTAAACAGTAGGAGACGCTCATATAATTGTTCTTAGACTGCATTTAGTTAAGCCTAGGTACTTACTAGGGATTTCCGAACGAAAAAAATAAAATAAAAAAAAAGTACTTACTATCACAGCTAGGTCTTTTTCACTCAATTCCTATGCCAATGTTACACACATTTTCTGGACTTTTCTATAAAATATAGCTACCATTTCTATCTCACAAAACTACCTGTCATTTTATGTCTTTTAAATTATAAGTTATTTGCTGTATAAAAAAATGTAAGTTTAATAGATGCAAGCGCTTTAAAGTCTCCATGGTATTAAAATTATAATTTTAATATTGAATTTATATTGTTCGTTAATATATTCAACTCATCATTTCTCACCAATCTCAGAAGACAATTTCAATAAATTCATAGATCCTTATAAATTATAGAATAATATTTCGATATTCAAACCACAAATCTGAAGTTCTGGGGATTTGCATAATATACAAGTGATCTTTGATGCGTACATGATTTGTGTACTAAATCTTTTTATCAAGTTTTCTTAAAGAGGTTTGCTGAATAGCAAGTTCATTGTGAGGTAGTTAATCTGTAAAGAGCTTAGTGTCCTAGATCAAAGTTCCCACGGAGGCCTTCCTGGCATTAAGTAGTTATGTATATCCGTGTAAGCACGAATGTAATAATTGATTTGTACCTCAACATAACAAGGAGGTTAACCACTATTCAGATTATTGAGATTCTAACGCCTAAATTACGAACATGAACATCAATCTTATACAGCTAATTATAAATTGGATTAGGTAAAACATGTTTAACCTATGCCAAATGGTAGTAGGTATGTCTTTAGGATAAAACTTGACTGTTTTTATGGACTAACTATCGGATAGAAGAATCCGTAAATGAGGTCATGGGTAGTCATGGATAATCATGAGTGTCATGTACTGTAGGTGTCAAAAATGGTTGAATACTAAGTTATTTACAGATGATTACATTTTTGCAATTCAGGGTCCAGGTTCTGTAAATTATTATCTTAAGCTTTTATTTGATTTTATATCGTTATTCAATTTTGTGAATTATGTCTAAAATAGGTAGTTCTTGTAAATATGGGTTCGGATTTTGCAAAACTGAACGCTAAGATGATGATGAGGATTTTGGATTAATCGTCATTATATTAAATTCATTAGGTACTGTTTCATAACAAACTGCAGTAAAAAATAGGTAGGTAACACGGCTTTTGTTAATATATGAACTCGAACAGGAAGACATTACAATTTAATATGTAATTTTTTGAAAGCCAAAACACCTCCTGTGAACTCGTTTTTTACATAACCAGCGACATTATTTAATAGAGATTCCGCTTAATCATAAAATACCTAACTTCATTGTTTTCTCAGTAGACAATACTTTTACTAGTTTCGCAGGAACAACGGCTATAAACAAAGAAACTAATATTTTATTCGGAGCAGCGACACAAATGGCGTGTTTTCTCTATTTTCATGCAAACTAGCGGGTAACAAAAGCTGGGTGGTGGTGAGAGCGTCCTCATTGTGAACCATCTGCGCCCTCGCCCTCCTGCCACACTAAAAATGCACCTAGAACACCTATTTTTGCCTATACTTAGTGACAAACCTATGCATGCACACCTATATAACGCCAGTTATGGTTAAAGTGTCCGCCTTACAAGAGCGACGTCCCGGGTTCGAATCCTTGACACACTACCGCCGTGAACCCACTTCTAACACAAACAAGTTAGGTCAGGGTAAGGGTTACTTTTTATTTATAATATCTCAAAAAAGTTTTAAGTATCTAGCTATTGATATTAAAATAATAATATTCTAAGACATTCCACACAGCCCCATCTACACCTACACCCAGAGTAAGCATAGCTTTACTAGGTCTTAATATAGTTTCTACAATGTTGGCAAACATATTCAGATACATTTTCCTTTGTAGATTCCCAACTCAGCAACGCGATGGACCCGGCACCCGCACGGAGAATCCATGGATTGCTAAGAATATCGGTCTAGGTTTACATTATACATAGAAGCACCCCGACGAAGCAAATATACATATTCATGCATACAAATAATTGCACTGAGCGGTAATCAAACCTGTGACCTCTGGATTAGCAGTCGAACGATTTACCGCCACGCCTCATAGGCATTTTTTTAAATTACTTATAAGGTAGTAGTAGGCATAATTTTTGTGGCCTTGTGTCTTACTTTTAACAATATTTGATCACTAAGGAAATAGTGGGTATTACAGAGGGCATCAAAATTCTCTAACTTATTGATCCAATTTCATCGTGCCGTTCCAAATTCGAGTATCAAAATACTAAACAGCTTGTCTCGTGCACATAAATGTCATTGGTAGTACACAAATACCTATAGATATCGGCTAATTATTTCCTAATTGAGATATCGTGACACAGAATGCACCGACCCACAAGTTTGATGCCGAAACAAACTTGTTAAGAATTAACTAGAGTCGTAATCTAAATGACCAATATAATTTTATTTATGAAGTAAGTACATAAACGTTTATCTTTCTGCAAGAACGCAAAGGATGTATTAAAATTCCAATTTTTGAAATTAAGAAATCCGGTATTACATGTCACGTTTTATAATGGTTTAGAGATTATGGAGCTTAACGTTTATTTCTTTATTATATCCGTAAACGTATAGTACTTATAATAAATTGATAGGAAATAATTCTGGTACCCCTGCACCTATGTGTTATTCCACACTATATTTATATCTGTGCTAAATTTCATCCAGACCCGATCAGCTGTTTTTGGGTGCAGGGGTAACATACATCCACACACACATATATCCATTCATCCACACAAACTATCCTCTATATATATAAACATCAAACTCACAAACTTTTAAGTAGTTTTTAGTAGTATTGTTCCTAAACGATCATCTCTCACATTGCCTAAAAAGTTTTCTTGTTATAATGCAAGTTACTTATTCTAGTTAATGCCTATTTGAAACAAGTGAAATATTGCTCAAGCATATGTTGTATAACAGAAGAACTACGCAGAACTGTAGGACATTAATCAAAAGAGTCGTCATGGCTCTAAATCATGAAATAGAAAGTAGATTGCAATCATTGTTTGACCACTCAGCTGATGGCTGATGTTGTCTACTTCAATACATAGATGTGTTAGACATTAGAAAAGAATCAAAATAAATACGGGAGTACTTTTAGCGATATTGTTAATAAAAACAGCATAATGCACCTGTGCCAGTTGTGTGTGCAGTATTCTGGAAACAGCTGTGCCAACCATAGAATTTTAGTTTGACGTCCATTTAAATTTCGACAAATACTCGGGATTAATTGAATTTGAAAGATGTAGTCTATATTATTAATAACTTATCCTACTAATACTTATAATATTAAAAGTCTGAAAATGTATATATTTGGACGTTTGTTACACAATCACGCGAAAACGGGATAAATTTTGGCACTCAAATAGTTTATAACCTGGACATTTTTAGCATCTCTTTGGACCCATTTCCAAAGTCCACGCTGACTTTGGAATGGGAAGTCGTGGGCATAAGCTAATAAGGCTAAATGGACATGAAACTTTTGTAACATTTAATTAAAATGAATAATCTAATTTTATACAAAAATGATAACAGCAGGAGACCATTATTAACATATTTTTTGTCATGGCCGGTAATGATCATACGGTGTGACGGTGCGGCGGCGACATCTGGAATATGTAGGGGGTGGACTTTACAGATCATCGAGCATCTAGTGGTGGACTTATAGGCCTGGCTTCGATATTTTCCATGAAGCCACTGCCATCTGACCTCCACAACCCACTGACAATATCGAAGTTCTGTATTTAGACTAGGTTGTCGGACTTAGCAGTTTCAGCCTCCCCCCCCCCCCAACAAGGCGCACAGTATGGCACACCGCTCGCAAGGATTGTAGTGTGTGAAAGTCACAAATAAAATAACCACGTGGCCTCCCCGTGGCCCGTAGGACATTTCCTCTGAAGAAACAAAAAAAAAACCCCGGACCGATAGCTTAATGTGCCCTTCGAGGCACGGAGGGGTCTCACTGTGATCTTCCAAGCCCAAGGCAACCTTTTCCGGGAGCTGGTTTACAGCAGGTAAACCAGCTCCCGGAAAAGGTTTTGACGGACGACACTGGAGCAGGCTTTCCTTTCCCAGGTTAATCATACGGCAGTCGCTCTAGTAAAAACCGAGATAAACCAAATAATGTAAAACAGGAGTAGGAGACCGGACCTCGGACACTAAAGTGCAAGTGGTATTAGTGCTCGTATATGATGAATATAGTTACACAGTCGAAAATAATAAAATCGTAATCCACATTCTCTAGACTTATTAATGCAGCTATAATGAAATTATTTCTAAAGGAATCGGCAAATAGGCCTTTCTTTACCAATATATTGAGCTTTATTGTAACTGTTGCCATCAATAGGGGTTGACAAACCGAGGGTGCGTGGTAGTCCATAACTTAAGGCGATACAATAACCCATTATTTTGTTCTTATAGTCCATATAAGGAACAAGCTCGCATGTTCCAAGTGACTTACACTGTATAACATTCCCAAGTTTGCCTTCAGCTTGTTATGAAATTCAATGCTCATAGTTAAACTGTATACAGTGCGTACGTGCTCAGGATATGCAATATTGCCAAACACTAGGCGCTACTGATTGCAACAAAACCGAGTACTTAGAACATACGAGTACAAATTATTGCTCAAATCTTTGTGATAGTATCGTGAATATTCAGAGCATAATGAAAAACTACAGAATGGAAAATGCAGTTCTAATAAATGTATACGGTGGAAACGTTAAGTGTGTTCAGCTCATTATTTCATCATTAAAGTAAAAACGTTCAAAAATTTATAATAAAATTAGCATTTAAAAAAGAAAAAAGAATATTTCATGTGTTCACAATTTGTACTTTTACACGGTTTAACTGCAATTAGCATGAATTTGCATTCAGTAAAACGTGAAAATTCAGTTTAGTAAGGAAAGTCAACCAATACCTTTTATTTTTGTTTTTCGTTCGGAAATCCCTTCGGATACACCCCCGCCGGCCAGCGGGGGTGGTTATGTTGGGCTTGAACCGACTAAAACCGCACGCCGTCTCGGGTCTTAAGACGCCGGGGTGTAAGGTTGCCCATAGAGCATATCCCTCGCACCCCGACTGACCCTGGGCCATCTCCGGTTTCGAGATGGCCCCCTCGGGTTTGGGAACCACGGTATCCCCGCCTTGCCCCGGTTTGGGGGAGGGGCGCTCACCTGCCACCCCCAGGCCTGCGCTCATGGAGGACGGAGGTCGTTAAGCGACCTCTGGCGCCTGAGTCGCCTGCGACGCGCGGCGAGCATGTTGCGGGCTCGGCGGGCCGGGAGAGTTCTGAACCTCTCCCGGGCGCGCTATTATCTCCTTCGCGAGCGTTACATGCTCGCAGAAGGAGGCGACGGCGGCCCACGCGCTCGCGCTCCGCACAGATCTCAGGTACCTAACCTGGTCTGTGCGGTCGACTAAGCCATCGTCTATGTGACCAGACGTAGCCACTGTAGAGTTTAACGCCAAGTACTCCAGCGTCCACCAGCGCGATATCTTCTGCATACATGAGCGAACATCGAGGCTACTCATGTGAGTTTCGGATACTGTTTGACAAGATCCGCCCTTAGTGCGCTTCTGCTCAGCGTGGTATTAGACACCACGCTGAGCAGAAGCGAACTAAGAGCGGATCCTGGTGTACCCCGACGATGACACGGAACGGTTTTATGTTGCCAACATCGGTCTGAACCTCAGAATCGGAGTCGTGATACATGTCTCGGATGAAATCAATATATGATTTTGGTACCGCTTTAACAGCAATGCTCACCAGATCATCGCGCGAGGCCGTCTGCATGTCCAGTAACAGGCAATGCAGTGGCGTATTCATCATACTCTATTTCGCTGCGACAATCCTTAAAACCGAATCCATGCTCCGGTGAACAGAACGAAAACCATATCCTCCGAGAGTGTATAGTTCTGTCAAATCCTGCATTCAATTATCCTCTCGTAGAGCTTCGGTGTCGGATTTATACCGCGGTAGGTGTCATAATCCTGCACTGACCGCATGCTTTTGTAGACTGAGGTAATGATACTAAGCGTTTATTAACCTTATCTTCTTCCTTCCAGTATTTGATGGAGGCTTTATCGGGTCCGACATTTGTCCAATTCTTTGAAGAGCAGTCTGGACTGCTTTAAGCGTTATCGCCAATCGGTGGCACTAGTCCTCGATTTGGAGGGAGATCCGGTAGCAGCACCTCTATATGCTGCTTGTTCTTTAGTTCGTGGAAGTAAGAACACCCAACCTCCTCACCGTGACTTCCTCATATTTTAGATTGCCTCCAGGTTCTTTCCGTCGCAAGGAAATATTCTGTGGCGCTTTGACCCTGGCATACGTCAACTTATAGATAATCTTGCACCCCTCAGATTATTGTAACTTGTCTTAGAGCGGTTTTAAATGGTCTCGTCTGGCTCGTCAAGCTCAGTTTTGTTTCTTAATGTCAGTCTGCTCCACATAGTCTCAAAATGTCCGAAATATCGGCCATGAAAAGTATTATCACCTGCATAGCAATGTATGTTGCCTTGTCAGGCTTTGATAAGATTCGAGTTTATGTGGAAAGAAGCACAGGGCAACTAAGCGTTTTTAGGATGATTCCGTCTCATATAAATGGATAAGATTTGTGGATAAGATGTTATACCTGCGTGTTGTGTAATAAACCTGCAAAATAGTTTATTTAAACAAATAAACACTTTTGTCATAAAGTAACTTCATGAGACAGTAGGTATTAAAAGGTTTTAATTTCACACTAAGTACCTGTTGTTTATTTCGTATTTAATTTTGTCCTATCGTATCTTGGCACTCGAATACCTTGCATTATTATTATATCTAATAAAATAATAATATATATATATATAAATAAAAAAAAAAATATAATTATCGATTGACCGAGGTTGCGAATGCGCATCGCACATGTTGTGACAGATGACGCCATTGACCAAAATCGAGCGAGAACATGCGTTTTAAAGTAGCCGTAAATAATACTTTAATAACTGCGTAACTTCTTGTCCGATTTAAATCATTAAAAAAGCGTTGAAATAAAACTATTTTTAACGGATTCTATTATTTACTATTATTTCAATATATATATCTATTATTTCAATGTGTAACATTCGCGTAAACTTCCGACAATATCATTAAAAAAGCGGCCAAGTGCGAGTCGGACTCGCCCATTAAGGGTTCCGTAGCAGCAAGTAACATAATTATGTTTTTATTTTTATTTTTATATTTGAGTTGATTGAATGAAAGGTAAATTACAGTTTACGATTTATGACGTATTAAAAAAAAACTGCTTACTAGATCTCATTCAAACCAATGTTCGTTGGAAGTTTACATGGTAATGTACATCATATATTTTTTTTAGTTTTATCGTTCTCTTATTTTAGAAGTTACAGGGGGGGGGGGCACACATTTTACCACTTTGGAAGTGTCTCTCGCGCAAACTATTCCGTTTAGAAAAAAATTATATTAGAAACCTCAACATCATTTTTGAAGACCTATCCAAAGATAGGAACGTATGGGTTACATGAAAAAAGAAATTAAGAGCTTCAGTTAAGTATGTGGAGCCCTCAAAATTTATTGTTTTTTTCTATTTTTGTGTGAAAATCTTAATGCGGTTCACAGAATACATCTACTTACCAAGTTTCAACAGCATAGTATTATAGTTGCGGAGAAAAGTGGCTGTGACATACGGACGGACAGACAGGCAGACATGACGAATCTATAAGGGTTCCGGTTTTTGCCATTTGGCAACGGAACCCTAAAAAGATGCTCAGAAATTTATATTCTTATGTGTTTAATCCTCATTATCCTAATTGCTAGTATAGGTATCCTAATTGCTAGTATAGGGCCATCTCAAAACCGTAGATGGCCCATGGTCAGCTGGAGTGCGAGGGAATTGCCTTATTACCATTAGAGATTATTATTATTACAATTGGGGACACCGGAAACCGGACGGACGATCCACCCACGAAGCTAGTGGGCCACTTCATTCATTTCCCCAGCCCTCCCGTTGGGGAGGGCGTGGTTATTCCAGCATTCACGGCGCCCCTACAAACCTTTTTGTGTCCTTGCAGAATCTTACGATCTGTTCCACCTTCAGATACTTCAACTCCTCCGTGTCCAGTGTGTCCGATCCCAGTAGTTCCCATCTAATTAGTGAGTACATGGGACACTCGGCCAGCAGGTGGAAACTGGTCTCTTCTGTCTCCATGCACTCTGGACAGTTGGGGTCAGTCTTCACTCCGATCACTGTTTAGCTGCTGTTTAGTCTGCAGTGTCCTGTTATTACTTCTATGACGAGCCTCATGTTCCCTCTTGAGAGTTTGGTCAGTTGGCTTGTCATTTTCTTGTCGATGCCCTTGATAAAGATCTTCGACTGTCTCATGCCTGTCGATGATCTCCATCGTCTGTTAGTGTCTGCTGTACCATTAGAGATACGAGACGGCGTGCGTCACTCGCCAGTGGTTGGGTAACCGTGGGGATATCCGCAAAAAAACAAAATGGCACAGTATAGGAAAAATCTAAGAAATCAATAATCATGAAAATCAGTCCGACCGTTCTCGATTTATAAACGGTCTCATTAACACGACTTTGTTTTATATTTACAAACTAGCTGATGCCCGCGGCTTCGCCCGCGTCTTTGTCGGTTATCGCGACCAAAATTAATCATGCAATTTTGACACCGTTGCCGCAATGGGACTACGACATTCTACAAAGCGCTATCTTTGCCCAAAATAAGCATAGCTTAACTAGCTTGATAATTTAGATACATTTTATTTTGTAAATAAATACATATTATACATAGAAACACCCAGACCAATGCAGTTTGACATATTCATGCATTTAAATATTTGTACTGAGCGGGAATCGAACCAGCAGTCGAATGCACTACCGCTCCGCCACAGAGGCCGTCCTTTTAAATTATGATATGTTATCCTTAATAGATAGACCCATCGGGACTTTTCTGTAAACCTATATAAGATACACTTTTCTACCATACATCATTTTGTTATATATCTCACAGGGTTTAGGCAGCGTTTTCGTTAAAAGCTCCCATATGGCTTATTTATTTCCGAAACTTCCAAGAAATATCATAATATTTTCGCCAATGTATACAAAAACTTGACAAATTACATAATAAAACCTTCCTCGAGAATCACTCTATCCATTAGTGAAAACAGCATAAAAAATCCGTTCCCGCAGGGGGAACGCACAGGTAGATTTCGTGAAGCAATTAATATTATTAACATGTTTAATTTTTTTTTCTCGAAAACGGTAACCTTTAGCGAAATACTTTTCAGACATTTATTTTAGACTTAAAAATGGCCTATCGATTAAAAATGTTTCCGACGGCAAGAATGTTCACCGGTTAGAAGTTATGATTTTTTTCCCGAAAAATTTTGGTTTTTCCCCCCTCCACTTTTAGTTAAAGTTTTAATCTTTATATTAAAGTTATAATTATAATTAAAATTAAAGTTTATAATTAAAAGTTGTTGGTATTCAAGTATACTATGGGATAAAATTAGAACGGTTCGAATATCTTTCATGGAACGTGAAATTTTGAGGAAATACTGATTTCACAAAAAGTGAGGCCCTACCGTCTCCTTAGGCCGGATTCCACCCGTTCACGAACTTAAACTAAGTTTACACCCAAGCAATTTTTGACCGCAGTTTGAAATCGATCGGGGCAAAAATGCGACCGTGGGAGTGCCGCAAATTTTGGGAAGTGGAACCATACATACATATATATAAACTTTTTGACCAGTGGTAATTTCGGAGTCAGGGAGATCGATTTCATCGAAATCTACCTAAAATCGGTGCAAAAGCTTTAGAGTTTATCGTGAACAGACAGACGCGGAGAAGGATTTTGTTCTATAAATATGTACTAATGATAGTGATTAGTATAGATGTGAAATTGACCTCAATGAATCAAGTCGTTCAGAAGCTACGCACTAGTATACGAGGTTACCTACTTCATATTATTATTATTTTACGAAGTGAAAGACACGCAAAACTATCCTATTTATATACCAACATTTTTTTAATAATTTACTATGCTAACTTTTCCTTGTAAAATTCAATTGGAAAAGGTCTACATTTAGGACAGAACTTGAATGCGTAAGATTCACACTCCATGTGAATACTAGGTTGCTGACATTCTCGTTCTCATAAGTCTTAGGCAATGTACATGTCGTAGGAGCCATCTACTGGAGTACTTACGATATAAGGAATAACTACATGGTAAATCGGTCAGCCATCTATGATCTTTCCTAAGTCAAATATTGTTATATTTAAAACTACAGTTTGGTATATTCAACGTTATATAGAAACGGTATATTAGAATTACAAAGCCAGTTCAAGTTGCATAATCTTAAACTGGAATTTCACGTTTCAAATTTACATTTTGAAGTGTTTTCTGCAACGAATGCAGTGTGCAACACTCCTATTATTTTTAGATATGTGTGTAAACTCTCGACATTTTGATTAGGCAATCTATTGTCAAGGGGTTTACCGTCGCAAAGGACTAAATGCCACTCGAAATTTCAACAATTCTGTCACATCATAAGCAATTACTAAGTTTCCTTTGTTTCAAGTGGTTATTGTGGTACCTATATCACAAACTACCTGCCTCCCGTGGCTTCGCCAGTGACATACTTTTTTCCCTGTGGCTTATTTAACTCATACCTACATGCCTGTAATTTATTAATTTTATAATTTTACAATAATTCCGCACGTAAAAAAAAAATGTAAGAAAATTAGTGCTCCGCTTTTTAGATCAGAGCTCCGCTCCCCTGGATAGTAGCGTGATGATATGTAGCCTATGGCCTTCCTCGATAAATAGGCTATTGAACACAAATATTTTTTCAATTCGAAACAGGAGTTCCTGAGATTAGCGCGTTCAACCAAACAAACAAACAAACTCTCCAGGTTTATAATATTATAAGTATAGATGATATCATAATTGGAACTCGTTTTTTTTGCAATATGTAAGGCTAGGTTTGAAGTTGAAGCTAAGCGGACATTATAATATGTAAAAACATCGCCGACGGCACGAGTAAGCTGTGGTAAAACCGAGTACTTCATCCAAAACTTGGGCGCATTCTCATCTCGGTAGAACGTTATCCGGATATTTGCCTCAAAGAAAGATGAGAGGGGTTGCCACTTGAGTAGTCCAGAGTGCATCATGAGAATGTTATACAAAATTAAGTACTTAGGTAGTGTAGTGATGGGTGATCCTTTGTGATGCTCCGTCCACTTTAGGTCATTTTATGTTACATGTATAATCTTATTTATTATATTGGACCTATTTTAGTCTTGGAATCTTCGTTTATCTTTTATCTTCGACACAAAAAAGCTAAGGAGATTAAAATAATACTTTGTGGAAATTCATTTATTCGAAGAAGACGACTTTGCTCAAACGAAGTACAACGGTACCGAACGGTAGAGCTACTGTAAGTTAGAGCGACTTCGGAGTAAACTACTACAACAATAACCTTTATTCGCTTTCTGTTATTTGAATTCATATATTAGAATCTTCGAAATAATATAAAACTATTAGTCCTGTTTACGTTGAGTGTTCACAGTTGAGCACGAGCCTCTTCTCTGTGTCATACGGTGTAGGCTTTACTGGTCTAGTTCGGCTAGGCAGATTTTACAAATCTTCGAGGACATTGTGAAGAACTTTAATGTAGGCAGGATCCTTTACTTCAAATTCTCCGCAGCGCTACGCTTAACTCAGGTAGATTAAAATCTTACCTTTAAGCTAATGTGTTTACTTCATGTCTTGGTAAGGTCTCTTAAAATAGTGTATACAATCATTCATGGTAAGTAATTTATCTTCACACCTTTGATATGACGTCATGCGCAAATATCGCACGATGTCATGTAAGGTAACAGATGCTTCACACCGTTTGCTTCATATTTAAAACATAAAAGCAGTTATTTTTTTATAGAGTCAGTTGCCGGACATGGTTGATTATAAATTATCGGTATGTTTATTAGACACTAATATTTTAATGAAAGGTTCGTATATCCTCCCACACGATTTGCGGTAATGAATTTACAGTAAGAAAAGAAGAATGTTTAATGCTTAATTTTTGTTTTAAGTTATTAAGATGCTTTGAGCTTAATTATTATGGATTTCAAAATGTATATTATAATTATAATATATTAGAATAACTTTTTGGTCCTGTTACATAGGTTGGCACTGTGAGGCCTTCGATACGGTTTCTTAATCTCAGTAGTATAAATTATTGGAAGAACGGAAATGTGTGTGCCCCCATATTAATACTAAACTATGGAGGAATGTCAGCCAGATAATTTCCATTTCAGCAGCAGATCACATAGATTGAAAGAATGTGTCCCCACACCGTTCGTATAGGTATAGATATTTGTATAGGTGCGTATAATTCCTTCAACAAAAGTTATTAGTAAAGTGAAGTTAGACCCAGGGCCATCCCTGGTTTTCTAGATGGCCGAGAGGGCCATCTAGAAAACCGGGTTTGGTGGTTCCCAAACCCGAGGGCTGCTACCCCTAGGTCTGTGCTCATGGAGGCCGGAGGTCGTCAGGCGACCTCCGGCGTCTGAGTCGCCTAGTACCTAATTTGTATGTAGCCAATTATGTCTATACCCTTCATAAGGAGATCCAGTAACTCAATTCAATTGTAAAAACACGATACGTACATAAGAGCTCTTTAATTACGTATTTTATATACAGTGGAGGTATAGTAAAATTCTAGTCAGAAAGACCTACAAAAAAGCTTTCCATATGAAAAATTAATAAATTTGTTTACTTTCTGCGCTCTACAAGGAAAACATCAGAACATTTTTTTTAGGACCCGGGGCTGTAGGAAGAAGGAACATGTGTGCTGGTAAAGAATTCCAAATCTTCATGGTGCGACAAAGAAAAGAGGTGCCGAACCGCTTTTTCTTGATGGAATTGTTTGCATCGTGTGAGGGTGATACCGCAATCTTGCATGTGTTGTCCTGTACAGGAAAGGAGAGTGTGGAACTAATTGGAAGAGCTCATCGGAACACTCGTCTTGATAGAGGCGGTAAATACTGCCAAGGAGGCAATATCTCTACGCAACTGCAAAGGCTCAAGGGCGTTGGTGACCTCAGGACTCCATTACAAAAATAAAGTTCATTTCATATCTCAAAATAGCGTACATTTTTCCATTTCTTATAATGGACATGATAGAAAACTACGCCTAGAAATTAAGTGAGGTCTACCACGACATATAAAATTCACAATTCCATTCAGTTCGTAATATATTCATAGAAATGTTGTTTTCGTAGCAAATGTGATAAATTTACTTATAAATCTGCTTATGTGTACACGTAAATACTTCAACTGAATAGGATGGGTGTAAATTTTTATTACATTAGAATGAATAACATAAAGAAAACAGTATAATGATAGTAATAAATATTAAATAATTTATTGCATTTTTAATGTAACAGTTTTTATAAGGAAACTAATACTATCATTAATCATTACGAGAGATTGCATGGTTTTCGTGTTCAATGTACACCAATAACAGGGCCGGCGACATTTTTAGGATAATCAGATAAACCTATGATGCCCTAGTTCAATATGAAACGACAATAGTATTTCAGAGCTTCTCCCATATAAACATCCTTCAGTGTGATGAGCTAAACAATGTTTTTTTTTATGTGACAAAGAAACGAGACGAGGTTCCGCTTTCATAAGATTCTTCGAATACTTTGATGTGATTTCTTTAAGAAACACTAAATTCAGTATTTAATTATTCTGTCTCTTTGGTACAACATGTCTGATAAGACAGAAACATGTTTAGTCGACTCTCAAAATGTTGGGGCAATATTAAACCACGCGAGACGAAGGAAATGTGAAATACTTAATGTTTTCCAGTTATCCTAGGATAAGATTTTCTTTTATTTAGTTAGTATTGGTCAAATCTTAGAAATTCAATTAGAACCACTTCCTGGCGTTTGATTGGACTCAAATTTGGTATAGGTATTCTGTATCTTCGGTGACAATGCGATAATATGGTACAATGTGAAGTCCTAAATTATACAAAACCGTCGCGTTTGGGCTCATTGTTTTGTCTAGTCAAATACTCTGATTCTACATGATTTCCAGGTTCTGAAAATGAAGTCCGAAATCGGAAGGTGTTCATAGGAACTCTTAAACTATCTATATAACTTAACTGTTGTATCCTACGTTATTTGTTTTGGGTATGGTAGGATACTACAAGTTGGAAGTTCGAAGGGAGGTTGCATTAGCCACGTACGTGTTCAAAGTGTTCCGCGGGCACATTCACAACCCAGCTATCCTGCGGGAGGTCGGGCTGTGCGCGCCGGACGAGTACGTGGGGCGGCGGCGGCGCCCGCGCCTGCTCGAGGTGGCAAGCGCGCGCACTAACCTGCTGCAGCAGGCGCCACTTACGCGCGCGCTGCGTACGCTCAACACGGTGGCCGAGCAGATAGAATTGTTTTCGTGCCCACTGAATGAGTTCACGAAGGCCGCTTATTGCGTTATATCGAACTAGATATTGTATTAGATATTATTTCTTATTAATATGCGTGTGTTTTGTTCATTGTATCTGTTGTCTTTTTGTTATTATATTGTATTTAGAAATGTCCTACACTATTGTATTGGGTCCTTCTGTAATAATAGTGTCTGTAGTAATATTAAATAAATAAATAAATAAATAAATAAACCAAATAAACTGGTCGAGTTTGGGCTCATTTGTTTTGTGTTGGCAAATACTCTGGACTGAAGATGGAGACGGTAGGTGATCATAGGAACTTCTAAACTAAACAAGATATACTCGTCGTGTTTGAGCTCATTTGATTTGTCTTGGTAAGCACTTACTACAAATGCACAGATTAAGATTGAACTAAAAAGTAGGAAAAAACGTTTAAAATACAAGCTATTATTAAAAAAAAATGTTCAGGTAAATCGTAAAAAAAACGACAGGTTGCACTCCGGGAGTGCCGGCAGAAGTAAAAACTTGAATATTAACGTTGTGCATTTTTGATATTTTGGAATGGTTGGGGAATTATTTTGGACGAATTGCTTTAATTATTAGTATAAAAGTACTACCATTTATGTGGTAACATATCGTACACAAACATGACAATTTATAGTACGTTAACATTTTAAAAGTTCAGAACTATTATAATTATTTTACATTCAAATGCATATCTCTCAGAAAAATTTACTTCCATCCATAATTTCAACGACTTTTTCACTATCATTATTACCAGAACCATCATCGCCAATATATTTATACAGTACTCGCTCATTTTCTTTCGCTATTTCTTCGTCACTTTTTTCATTAATAGATGAACTTTGTTTAATTTACATTTTATATCAATAGATTTATGGCACAAAATAGAATAAATATTACAAAAAGTTATATGATGACAAAAAGTGTTTCTTGGACATCGGTCGGAATCGATCTCAGTCTTGACGAAGTCAACGACCACTCATTAGACGAACGCGCCACCAAGGTTGTTAAGTACAGCGTGAAATAAGCGCTTCTATATTTGTTGTCTTACGAGCAGGTCACGTGTTTTACTGACGCGAGTTTAACATTTTTTACCCATCACAAAAAAAGTGCACAACGCCGCTTCACTTCAAAAAAACAAAAAACAGGTGGCATTTATGGATGTGAGAAGTGCAATGAAAAAACCATTCATGTCCGAGACATCGCAGATAAATTGCAGAAGTGTCTCTTTCACTGGTGCGGCCACGTTCTGCGGCAACCACCAGGTAACGGCCAGCATGCCACTTCTGCCGGGCTGCGGTAGGAGGGGGAGACCAAAGAAGTGCTGGTTTAACGCCGTATAGGATGACTTGCGTGCCAATGATCTCACTACCATGGATGTAGAAGATCGTGCGAAGAGGAGAAGAAGAAGCAGGAAAGTGGACCCTGCGCTCCGAGATGTAGCCTCGGATGTATTTGGGAATAAAGCTAAGGTGATGATGAGCTTTGCTAAGCTACAAAGATTCTTATTCATAACATAACTTACGGCCAGTCTCCATAATCTATCTACAGTTAGAGGTAGATAGGTATCCCAGATAGGGGTGTGTGTTGGGTAACCTCCTCGAGTGTCGCTCCGATTCCGATCCCGCTGCAGTCCGGGGGGAACGGAATCGGAGCGGCCGGTACACCCTGGGCGGCGGTCAATGGCTTCCCCTTCACCCCTTCATAGGGTTGGCATTGATCGTCGGCCAATACCCAACGTGGCGGGAATACATCGCTCTCCGTACTCCTCTGCTTTCAGAGGAGACAGGATGAGCGATGCTGTTAGTGGTGAGATGGCCCAGGGTCAGCCGGGGTGCGAGGGATATGCTCTATGGGTAACCTTACACCCCGGCGTCTGAAGACCCGAGACGGCGTGCGGTTTTAGTCGGTGCAAGCCCGACATAACCGCCCCCGCTGACCGGCGGGGGGGTATCCGAAGGGATTTCCGCACGATAAAAAAAAAAAAAAGGTATCCCAGATAAATAGTCAACTTTAATCTATCTGTAACTGCCGTTTCAATATTATAAACTATGCTAACCTATCTTAGATCAAAGATAGATTTACATATTAACTTTGGTAAAAATATTTTTAACAATTATCTCTGTCCCCCTGAAACGTTATATTTTTGAATTTGTAATTAATAACATCATGTTATAAGATAATTGTTAATTATTTGTTTAATTATTTTTTAATAAAAGTTTTTTTTTAATTATAATTTTGAGTTACTATTAACGGTGATTGGTGCTTTTTATAGTTAATAACTTAAAATGTATGAATAATTCACGGAATGTGAAGATAAATAATGTCAAATTACAACTTCTTACGAAGATTTCATAATAACGAAACGCCTCACATTCGGTGTGGGTGAGTGACGCGTGACGAACCATGTTTCATTTCGAACTCCATTCTACAAAAAAACAATTCGCTTCAAACTTTCAAATTAAAAATAGTGCTAGATATTGGTGTAATGGCGATACACCACTATTCCAAAAATGCAGAACTTATCAAAATTAGTATCAGTTTACAGTTTATTATTTTTCGAACAACTGTGAACATAACCGAAAATCTTATAATCTACTTACTGCGAGGAAGTTACTTTCAAGGCTGGAGTAATTTTTAACAATAACTCATTTACAGAACTTGTATTTAATCTAAATCTATACATAAAATCTGAATCAGAATGTCCATCCTCCGAAATTGAGCGATAAGGTAAAACTCTAACAGCCAGTTACTTGACGTATCCACAGTTAGTTCAATAGCGCTGTTGAAACGCTCCAGAGCTTTTTTTTTCTAAGCAACTACTTATCTATGGCGATAAGCGATAATCCCTTCGAAAGACAGATCAATGTCACCAAACCACAAAAATCACTAATAGATACTAATGATAGCAATTTTAACTGCTGGTAAAGGATAGATAGACTATTGACCGGTTATTGGCCGTTAGTCAAATTTGATAGAATTGTAAATTCAATTGTTGAGTTTGTCCTGAGAAGTTGATAAAGACAGTCTAAACAGAGAGAAAGTCTTATCTTAAACAAATTATTTTTAGATTTACATAAAATGTTTTGCTAGCTTATCTTTCGGATACATACTTACCTACCTTTGACGAACACGACTCTCCCCAAAATCTACAAATAAAAAAAAAAAATAGACAGAACAATAGTAAACTAAGTAATTGCTTGTACTCAAGCACACTCTAACTTTTTTATGGAAAGGATGTACCATCAATTTATTTGTGTACAAAGTGAAAGTTCTTTAAAAATGTATTCTTTATAATTCATTCAAACGGCCATAGCTTTGGATGGAACTGGGCATATACAAAAACATTCTTCAGTTTAAGTGTGCATGGAGAGTCCCTTAAGATAGAAAGCAGTTCTGAAGTGCGACAAAAGGCTTTAAAGACGGTCCTTAGAATACGGCTGCAATAATTACCGCATTGCGCTGCCAGCTATCTGCCCTGCGCGGTATAGTTGTGCCAGCTTGAATGTGCTCTATATCTATACCCACGAATAAACTTCATAACTGCTGAAGTTTGCTGCTCGGAATGGTTATTGAAAATCCGTTTAGATCGTTGTTTATGTAAGTTATTATCTTTTAATAGTCGGCATATATTTTCTTGGGAAGTTACAGTTCCAGGAAACACAGCTAACACGATTATTCCTAACGGAACTTTGCTTAAAAAGTAAACATTCAGAAAAAGTACCCTTCACCACTTTCATCAAATTTTTTTCATCGAAATTTGTTCAACTGCTGGATAAAGGCCTCTGATTGGTCCAAACTAGCCCAAATGATAGATAGTATCGAATATCTGAAAAAAATACATATTTGTTTATCTTCTAGGCATTCCTACATCATTCATTTAGTTTACTATAAGAGTTTGGTATAGTGAATAGCGCGCTCTCACAATGTTGAGGTTCATATTATTTTAGTTTCATTAATTGAGCAAAAATATATTATCACTGATTATTATTAGATAACTGAAAGTAATTAGTAGTTTCTGAAGTAAAAACATTTGAAGAAAATCAAGATGGGTGAAGAAAAAATTGAGCAGTAAAACGATAACCCAATAAACTACAATATCTATTGGTAATGCTGTGTGAGTTCACCCATCGAGCAAATCGATGGGTTTAGTATCTATAGTAAGTATATAGATAATTAAACATTAATATATGCATATAAAATATAATCATAGCTATACGAATAGATATACGATGTACCTGCGAACTACACCCCGTTGAATTTTCCAATTGAGCTTAGCGCACTCTACTGTGCCAACTTTTCAGCTTCATGATATTGGTATAGATAAATGGATGAATAAGTTAACGAGCTTGGCCGGTATTTACTTTACAATAAAATAGTTCGAATACGTACACAAATGAGCGAGGCGTACTGAAGTCGAGAAATATTAGTCCAGCCATTTTCCGCAGGCAGACCTTAGAGTAATTTATCAATATTTACACATGGTAATTATGAAATTCTTAGCAGTCTTGGTACGGATAGCACAGTAACCGCTTGTTAAAGTAATGTTTAATGTTTTGTATTTCATAACGTGTATTCTAGTAATTCAACTTTTACCATTAATTTGAAAATGCCATAATGATCATCGTAGTTTTGTTCGCGGCTCCTTCTCCTCCTTTGAGTTTGGCTTGTACCTACGACTTTTGTGGGACAATGTGTGCCAACTCTGCCAAGAGGAAAGCTTGCGCCAGTGTCTCGTCTGTTAATCGAAGTTCCTGGTGGGGACACACACACTCGGTTTAATTTGAAAATATGCCTCTTAATATATATTTAGTATTCATAATGTAACATCATCTGTCTTACCATATATAAGTATAAACATAAATCTACACAGTCTTTGATAAAAGGACGTTAAGAACTTGTAAGAATTGTAAACTTTTCACTTGGCAATATGTATTAAAAGATACAGATAATTTCATGCTATATATAATTCGAGAACCATTTCGAATCGCGTAAGATATCGTAAATACGTAATAATAAAAAGGAAGTGTACATACCAAAGAAGAGACATTTAAATTGGTTTTCCTGATTTCACGTGTTTGAGCTTCTATTTATTTATTTATTATATTTTAAGGAAACTTACAGCTAATGGTTTGTTTACAAACAGATAGATACTAGAAGAGGGCCAACTAATGGTCTACTAACTCATGCCTAATTATTTTGTTCATGCAGTAATTTGAGAAAATCTATACTACTATTATAAAGCTGAAGAGTTTGTTTGTTTGTTTGTTGGGTCGAACGCGTTAATCTCAGGAACTACTGGTTCGAATAAAAAATATATATTTGTGTTGGATAGCCCATATATCGGAGAAGATTATAGGTTATATATCATCACGCTACTTACTAAGAGAGCAGAGCAGTAATCGTAAATGTAAAAAAATCGGGCAAATTTCGATTCATTAATGTAGAACTAATAAATTACGCACATGTTTAGGACAAATGGGTGCTACGGGGGCGGAGTATGTCACGGGCGAAGCCACGAGGTACAGCCCTTAGCTAATAAAACACATTCACGTTAAAGGATAGTGAGTTGTAATTTGCATGATTCATAAAATGCAAACAATTCTTTAACTGTGTGAATCTTAATTTTTATTATCAATAAAGAAAGAATTAACAAATATTTAAACTGTTAAGCAATCAACATCGTAGGCAGAATCCTATACGGTCCTACATATCTGTTAGATAAGGCAATATTCGTAAATACTCAAATCACAACGATCACGATATGACCCACATACTAGTTTGAAAGAGAAAACATGGTCAATAACGAATACCATAATAATGAGAACTTACAGAGCTTTCGATCTGACTTCATAATGTATAGGTGTAATGTAAATGATCGTTGTAGGTACACAATATTGACTTGTCCCAGAATGCGACGGGGCGTGGTCACTGCTTATCATTAATTTATTAGAGCATAGTTTTGTTTCACATCAATGTGCAAGTCACTGCGGCTAGGCGACGAGACAACGTTTGAGGTACTTTAGTCATGTACTCTCTAACGGGCCATCTTCTCAGTGTTAGCTAGGTACCTACGTATTCTGTAAGCGTGTGCACGTGTAACACTTATTGGTCGCAAATGTTGGCCAATGACTTCAACTAGGGTTTGTCAGTGCATTTCAAATACCTAACTCACTTTGTGCTCATTAAGTTTTGGTGAAACAAATATTTGTACTACTTACACGATTTTCTTTTCGTTCTTGGCGTGTTCAGTTGCATTTTTAAGTCTTGTCGTTTCAACATTATCTCATATGAGTGGTTCATTATCTGTTATTAAGTAGGCTGAATCGTCGGATGTTGGAACCATACGGCCGGCCGCGACCACTAACGGTACTTACGTTGCCCGTCACCGTCCGCACTGATTGGCCCTGCAACTCTCAGACCCGTCTCTGCAATCCAATACATCTAATACTGTTATTAAATTTATATTTGAGTCTGTCTATACTTTCTCCCATGTGCGATGGTAATCATAGGCATCGATCACGGCGCTATCGAGATCGAGATGCTGTTTCTTATCCGCTTTACATTTATTTTCATACCCACGCACTACGATATAAGCATTTGTTTAACAGATTAAATTTCTGTTTCGATGAACTGATGATTATTTCATTGTGATATTAGAAATATTATGTTTGCATATTCATTTCGTTTCAAAATCTTTGATAGTTTTAATTACATTCCAATGACCAATATGTAAATTCGCAAATTGTTAATGTTTAATCTGGTTAACGGCCAATTACTAGATATACTTTTAAAAATTTAAACCCCAATGCATATATTATTTGATAATAAATATAAATTCAAGGTAATCTATCCGGATATTATATATTTATCAATTAAAGTTTGATGCAGGATAATAAAATTCTGAAGCATCGTTTCGCACAAACTCGTTACTAACAGAGTTGTTTCATTAGAGAAAACTTATTTCCTCTTGTAAAAGTGGGTTTTTATAAATGAAATACATATTTGCAACAACTCGGTCTTGTATGTTGCTGCATTCTAACTTTGTCATTAAATTTAACCCGTATCGACGTTATGAATGTATGGAATTCCAAACTGGAGAGGCGGAAGCGGCGAACGAGGTGCCTTGATCTTGTACATACACACTTACCTATATGTGTGTACACTTCTATAATGTAATACAGTCAAGTACTTATAGGAAGCATCGCAAAGTGACGTTCAGTGACAATAGCACGTTCGACCCTGTTCACACGCTTCTCCCACTTTCCATTTATCGACTTGTCACAGCCCCGTTTATAAAGGGACTATTTAGTAATTTACATCGATACATATCTGTATAGACGGTTGACACCTTGTAAGTGGTTACAGACAGCTGAGAGGTACTTCACTCTTCATGTCATATCAAGTTAGATATTTATAAACTGCAGTTATTTTCTTTAATATTTTATTTTCTGTTTATAACGAATAATAATTATGCTTAAGAACTTAAGTTAAAATAGTACAACAGAAACATTAGTTCCTATTACCCCCGCGTGGATGTCGGTTATTGCGACCCCTATTTTATCCCCGCGTAGGTCGATATTTCAAAAACGCTAAGGCATATTTATTTACAGCTGACCCGTTCCGACTTCGCGCAGGTGAAATTGATAAGTTGGCAAGGATCTATTGCAATTGCTTCGCTGGCGTGGGTATATGGATATATTAAATTTAGGCTCGTAGTTTAAGTAGTCAAAAAGTTAAATGGTAAGGAAGTAGAAAGGGAGGCCTTTGCTCTACAGTGGTACAATACCGACTAATAATAATTATGTTTGTAAAATTTAAGTAAAATGTAGTGACCTAAATTGGTTGAATTAATATTTGTTTTACACATCCGCCATCCATCTTCTGATATATAACGATGTACCTCAAATATACCTTAACATTCATTTCATACATCGTCAGTTTCACCGACCAACGACGGCATGGTCGTAAATAAGCCTATATATATTACTTTTTGGTTCTAAAATAATAACTCAAATGAAATGAAACTATTAAACTAGCTAATCACAGTCTATAGTTTTAATAACCTCAGTACCTCTTTGTAAACGACGTGTGGGGCTAAACTTACTAAACTACACGCAGAGCTCTCTCTGGAGTATGCAACATAAAACTGGCCATGTGAGAAACAGCTCGTGTACATTTATTTCCAGTGGCGGATTTAGCCTTCTTGCCGCCCTAGGCCCTGTCTGATGTGCCGCCCTTTTTAATAGACGAAATTCTATGGATTTATTATCATTCATCATCATCATCATATCAGCCGTAGGAAGTCCACTGCTGAACATAGGCCTCCCCCATTGACTTCCATTTCGACCGGCCTGCATCCACCGAGTCCCTGCGCTCTTTGTTAGGTCGTCTGTCCACCTTGCGGGAGGCCTTCCTACGCTGTGCTTGCCGTTACGTGGTCTCCACTCAAAAAACTTTCTGCCCCACCGGCCATGGGTTCTCCGAGCTATGTGCCCTGCCCACTGCCACTTCAGCTTGCTGACTCGCTCTGCTCTGTTGGTAACTTTAGTTTGTCTACGGATCTTTCGTTTCTAATTCGATCTCGTAGAGAAACCCCAAGCATAACCCGTTCCATAGCTCGCTGTGTGACCTCGAGCTTCCTTATGAGGCCCATAGTGAGAGACCACGTCTCGGCACCGTAGGTCATCACTGGTAACACGCACTGATTAAAGACCTTGGTCTTCAAGGACTGCGGTATTTTGGACGAGAAGACGCTGCGCAGTTTCCCGAACGCAGCCCAGCCGAGTTGGATTCCACGATTGACCTCCTTCTCGAAGTTGGATTTGCTTAGTTGGACGATTTGTCACAGATAGACATAGTCATCAACAACTTCGAGAGGTGAGCCTCCCAATAATACGGGGGTGGGACATGGACATTTGACATGACTTTCGTCTTGTCCATGTTCATTTTCAGGCCCACCCGCTGGGACACTCTGTTGAGGCCTCCGAGCATAGTGCTGAGCTCCTCTAAGGAGTTTGCCGTGACTACGATGTCGTCAGCAAATCGAAGGTGAGTGATGTATTCGCCATTGATATTGATGCCGAATCCATTCCAATCCAAAAGCTTGAAGGCGTCTTCCATTGCATTGGTAAAGAGTTTCGGTGAGATGACATCACCCTGCCTAACTCCCCTCTACAACGGAATAGCCTCTGTGCTCTGATCCTGTACTCGGACCGCCATGGTGGCGTTTTTATACCTTTGAAGAGACTGTAACACCGCCCATGTCTCGATTGAATCGAAGGCTTTCTCATAGTCCAAGAATGCCAAGCATAGTGGCAAATTATACTCCTTGGTCTTCTGTATAATCTGCCGCAGCGTATGAAGGCTTGTTCGGGAGGCTGGAAGTCATCAAACCTGCGTGCGAGACGATTCGTGATCACCCTCGAAAACAGCTTGTAAACACGGCTCAGAAGCGAGATGGGCCTGTAGTTCTTCAATAAGGTTTTAGCACCTTTCTTGAAGAAGAGAACCACCGCGCTTCTGTTCCAGGCTTCGGGCGTAGTACCCTCAAGCAGGATGGAATTAAAGAGCCTCTGGTATATAGCAGTCCGTAGAACCTTTCGATCTCCCTTAGTACCTCTGACTTACTAGACGCTACACTGCCGTCGTCCGTCTTCAGCTTCGTCAACTGGCTCTGCCCCAATAGACAAGTCTCTTACGAACACTTTATTGAGCCCTTATTTTGCTCTATCGTATCTTTAATATGATTAGTATTGAAGACACAAACATCGTGTCGAAAGGACTTAGAGATCCGTTTATTGAGCTGCCGATATGCTTCAGCGTCCTCGGAAGTCTGCAACGTCAATGAGCGTCATTCTGCCATAAGATCGAGAGTGACATCTGATAGTTTTTGAGGTCTATCTTTCCGGCGGGGTCTAAGAGGACTTCCCCTATCTTATAGACAGTTTCTACCAAACTGTTGTTGACCTCGTCCACAGAAACGCAATCCTCCAGGCTGGAGAAGCGGTTTGCGAGCTCGACGAGCAGCTGCTCGAGCAGCTATATGAAATTTCGTGCTTCTTACTTTGAAAATGACGAACTTTCATAGAGCCGTTCATCTTTTATTTGCCCCCTTAGTGGTGAAATTTTGAAGAACACCGATACACGTATACGTTTATTCCTAATCAGAAGCAACTAGGTATATGACATTTCATGCTTCTTACGTGGAAAATGACAACCATTTAACCTATTTAACCACCTTAGTAGCAAAATTTTTAATGACACTGATACACGTGTTCTTTTATTCCTAACCAAAAGTAGGTATATAAATTGCCATGCTTCTATCTTCAAAAATGACGAACTCCCCATATAAACGTTCAAGACTTATTTCACGCTCTTAAACGTATGTGTTCATTCATTTCTAACCAAAAGCAGGTGTATGAAATAACTTGTTTCTAACTTTAAAAATGACGGACTTTCATACAAACGCTCATCCTTTACTTTGCCAGCTTAGAAGTGAAATTTCCAAAAACCCTTTCTTAGTGGAAGCTTACAATATAAAAGGCATCTACTGCCAAATTTCAAGTTTTTAGGTGCAGTGGGTCAGGCTCTGCGTTGATGAATCAGTCAATCAGTCTGTCAGTCAGTAATTACTAATTATATATGTATAGATTACCTTAAATACTACTTACATTATTTTGAACTTGCGACAGAAATAATTTCTAAAGATTGCTGGCACAGATATTTTCCCATTGGGTAATGTAACACTTTCGTACGCTTATATGACGACAAAGGTCAAGCAGGTCTATGCTCTTACATATTTCTAATTAGTATCAGAATCATTAGATTGAGGGCTGCTTAGTAAAATCAACGGCTACGTTGAAACATTATAAAAATGAACTTTATCCGGTATACGGATGGGTTAAATGGTGTACTTACTGAATTATTTAATGATGACATTAGCATTTTATTGAATACAAGTAGTGGCCAACGGTTTCATCTTATTTCTAGCTAGATCCATACCGATTTTCACTTTCATTCTTTACAGTGTGAAAAAGTACTCAGTCCCAGTCTTTTGCGTTAAAATATGAGTGGAATCTAATTATCTATAAATATATTGTAGTCTACTATCAGTGTACAAAATCTTAGCTTATCGTAGGTACACGTCATGATCATCATCATAATATTAAAAATTTAACTTAGGTATTTGATCACATATTACTTTTATGTATATTTAAAATGAATCCAGTCAAGTGCGAGATGGACTTGCGATCTGAGAGTTATACGCGTACACAAAAAGGACATAACGGTAGAGAGGAAGGTTATTATTTCGTTCACTGCTGGGTTAGATAGCCTACATTTACACAAGTACGAATGGAGCCCGAGATTCTAAATCCAAAATGTCCAATGTGGAAAAGAATTGGATTTTATTAAACTCTCCCTGTTGTTATAAGAACGGCGATACAAATATTTTTACTCATAGTCATTACTGTAGACCAGGAAGAAATCTGTAGTATAAACCAGTTTCGATCATGGAACACGAATTATATATTCAGTTAAGTTATTTCATGGTAGGTCCATTATTACATGGAAATCAAAATAAAGTCGATACGGATGCCATTCGCGCTGAAACGCGAGGCGTCCTTGGAGGTTTAACGTTCATTTCTTCATATTTCTGTGTATTTGATTGGCAAAAAAGTAGCATTCAGATTGCGTTCCGAATTTTAAGTTCATTAAACACCACTGCGGTAATATTATTAAATTTAAGAGACCTGGTCAGTCAAGGCTCACTGATTATTTATTTAGTCTTAGACGTGAATAAGTCAGGTAGATTTTCAAGCTGCATTCTCAAGTAATAATACTGATACCGGATCCTAAAAGTAGGTGAGTTTTATGTTTCTCATAATGCGCACGTAGGACGCAAGATGCAATAGTCTATAATGGACTGTAGATAATGGAGAGAGGGCTGATGCAGTGCTTCCACGAACTGTCTGTAGCTTGGGCGCCATCTAACGGTATCGGGTCGCTGTCGTCTGATATTAATCCACTGCGATATAAAAGTAAGCTTTTCATCAGAAGGCAGTATATCAAACCCCGTTATAGTTAGTTTAAACCCGGTGTTTGATTACTAAATCTCATGAAAATAAATACGTTCTACTTTTATTAGGTTATGCAGGTTACAATTACGATTCCGACCACACCTATCACATAGTTGAAATGCCAACTTTAATAGTTCTGTATAATCGTTTCATCAAGTATACCTTACCAGACAGTTAGAGATCATTTATTGTTTGGCATTTTCTTATTTACCTACTTCACTGGTGCAGTAACTAAAAGTAGATCATGGTCAACAGAAGCTAATCAAAAATATAAGCTATGATGGAATTTACTATTCTAATAGGCAGTCAATCATTATACGAGACTATAAACAGAATTTTATACAAACATCAACTTACTCACGAATTATAACTGAAGTCCTTAAAGACCTTAGAAGACCATGTGAGAGTACCTGTGTATTAAGTGACATGTCATTACGAACAGGTACCGGTTCAACTAAAGAAGGTTTTTGTGATCCAGTAGTTCTCTGTATGCAACTGAATTACAACGTGAAGGTTTTCCGGTGAGCGAATGGTGCACAAGTTGCGTTTGCGCCGTGTCACCTCATCGAGTTTATCGGCGGGCATGGAGAGTGTCACGACGTGGTTAGCCTAGCTTATGTAGGTTTCATTCCGTCTTGCCTTTCGCGATCACTGTTTGCTCCGAGTAGGTTATGGCCTTGATCGAATATAAAACTTTGTATATAAAAGTATTCATTGGATTACGTTCCTGGTAGTAATTTACCCAATATATAGGTTATTTTTACCCATTTATCAATTTGTCAATGCGCCTCCGCAGGTCGGCGGGGGGTATCCGAAGGGATTTCCGCACGAAAGGTACTTGATTATTTTGTTGTCATCATCAAAGATCATGGAATGTTTTTAAGTCTGTTGAATAACATAACTTACATAACTTCAAGCCTGTATCCCCGAAGGGGTAGGCGGAAGTGTATTACGCACTGTTGAATGTTGAACGTTATGCAAAACCTTTGCAAAAATATAAATTAATATTAAAATTATTTTTATTGGTGATATTCTTGTCTTAATATGATATCAACCACATTCAAGTTATAAGTTCAAATATCTGTTGGCATTCTCATTCTATTTGTTGCCGTCGCGGACCCTGACATTTCGGTAAAGGCAGCTGATGACCTGTTTTCGATGTTATTTGTTGTCAAATGTTTAGAATAAATTCCAAGAACGTCGTAATATCTGGGTCTATGCAAATAATTGTATTGTATTTGACTGATTTTCATTCAGATAGTGCTTAATTAGAGTTGATTTTAGTAGAGCTCATGTAAAATGTGTTTCTTTGGATATAACAATATTGGGCCTGAAAATTGCGTGTGTTCTCTACAAATTAACGTGTGTTTTGTGCAGAATGTCCACAATTAAAATGGTATATTCTGAAAATACATTGCAGAAGTCCCTACCAATTTATTGGATAAGCAAATAAAGTGAGTTCGTAAATAATTTCACATTTGTTTTATCAGGCTATGGCAATAAGAGTTCATATTATAAATGTGATTTATCTCATTTTATTATATTAAGGTGTATTTTTAAGAATTTATTTTGAGAAATTTTAATTTGGAAGTAAATTTCTGTCTATCAGTCTAATTTTATTTTCTACTCAATTACATTTTGAAGCAATTAATATGCTAACTTTTCCTATCGATTTAGATACGGAAATCTGAAAAAAAAACAATGTTTAAAAATGATTGTAACATCATTCATTGTTGCCGTAGTTCACAAGAATTCCGGTAATTGGCTCCAAAGTCGCCTCGAGACGTATATAACATATCGGAGAATTTCGAATATCTGGAACGTGTCTAGGTAGCTCAGTTGGTCAGAGCATGCCCCCTTTAAGGGATTGATAACGGATTCAAGTCCCGTCCTAGATGTTCTCTTTTTCCGATCTAAATCTATATATTTACTATATTCAATTATTAAATTATCAATTTGATTTTCATCTAGTAGTCAGATTATCTTATGGACTGCAATAGGCTAATTGTTTGGTTGTCTTATTCTGAGAAATTATGTAATTCGTTAAATTAATAATTTTGTTCCCAGCATCAGCTATGTTACACGCTCGTTGACCTAAAAATATCGCAATCGGAGCATTACACTCGAATCCCCTAGCTGACTCCTCCAGGGCATTCTAATGGAATAGCTGTTCCATTATTTACAACCCTAGGGGATTCCACGATATATCCTACCTTACCTTTATAACTAGGTACACTTTACCAGTACGGCAGGGTACCGAGAGGAACTTCTCCAACAACTCGTTCAAATTTTCATAAGGTATTTCGAGAAGTGTACAATTTTGTAATATGTGTATACAATTTTCATAAAGTTACTAATGTTATTTCAACGCTTGGGCTAGATATATATGAACCATTTTATAGCGATAGACACAATCAGTAGAGGATTCTGGTTATTCACTTAGGATGTTAACAATAGACCTTGTATAGGACGATATTCACATTCATAACCAAATTCGACATAATACATTATTAAATTACCTATACTTTTAAACAATAAGCATTATGTTATGTTTTTAACAGTGTATCAGCATATCAATCAACAAAATATATTTTTCCTGAAAAACTTAATAAAACTGACCGATTGACGGCATTAAACTCGCCCCTTTCCTATTGAGTAGGATGGACAAACAGTTGGGGAAGTGTGGGCGTTTATAACTCTCTGCTTACTCCTTGGGCGATATATAGGCGTGGATATAAGTTAATTAATGACCTTCACTATTGTAAATCTAATCTCATACTTAAATAATTTGTATATTTCCTTGATCGTTTATCAATTTTCGCGGCTTTATTTAACCCTTGTAGAGCTTACTGTTCCGTGGGAAAAAATTGCTAAATATCGCACAATGAAAATAAGACATAACAAATTAACTAATAATAAAAATAAAACTATTTTTAACGGATTCTATCGCGATTTTTTTTATTTTATTTTATATTTTACATTGATCGTGACGTTTCAGTTGCTTTTCAGCAGCCATGGTCACGGGGAGACTAAAGATGGTTGTTGTCTTGTAGTTTGAAGTGTAAGTTATCGCAAAGTACCCGAACTATGTTGAATGGTTTTATTTCAATGTGTGACATTCGCGTAAACTTCCGAAAATATCATGTAATCATAAAAAGTTTATGTGGTAAATTTGTACGTGGAAGAAGGGCTTGGGTACCGAAAATCTTGATGGGGCCCTATAGACCACATTATTATTCGTCTTTGGCATGCGTTTGTGAATGAATTTTACTGTCGACCGACAATTCGTAGGTCGACGACAGGTCGTAATTATTATTTGAATTGTAACATTTATATTGTATTATTTTCGGTAGATGGCTCCAACGCGTAACGTCACTTTAAAACTTATGTATAGGAGAATTTAGCCTATCCAGGAAGACCTCTGTGGCGTGGCGGTTCGATTCTTGCACAGTGCAAATATTTATATGCATGAATATTTAGATTTGTATTAGCCTGAGTATTTCTATGTATAATTATCCTCGGTCTAGAACTCATAACACAATCTGGTTAAGTTATGCTTACTTTGGGTCGAGATAGCGCTGAAAGGGCCGGGTCGCGGGTTCTTTTCCCGTTCTGGATGTTGAATTTTTCCGATTTAAATTTACCACTATAATCGTTATTTTTAAATTGTGTTATTATTTATTATAACTTATCTCATCTCATCTCAGCTTCAAAACGACTATAAATCACGGTGTATTGAGTACATTAAAAAAACCGGCAAAGTGCGAGTCAGACTCGCCCATAAAGGGTTCCGTAGCAGCAAGTAATTTTTTTATATGTGAGTTGATTGAACGAAAGGTACGTATTAAAAAAACGACTTACTAGATCTCGTTCAAACCAAATTTCGGTGGAAGTTTACATGGTAATGTACATCATATATTTTTTTTAGTTTTATCATTCTCTTATTTTAGAAGTTTCTCGGGGACACACATTTTACCACTTTAGAAGTGTCTCTCGCGCAAACTAGAAAAAAATGATATTAGGAACCTCAATGTCATTTTTGAAGACCTATCCATACCCGAAAAATAAGTATGGGTTTATGAAAAAAAATATATTTTGAGTTTTAGTTCCAAGTATGGGGAAATTTATTGTTTTTTCTTCTATTTTTGTGTGAAATCTTAATGCGGTTCACAGAAAACATCTACTTACCAATTTTCAACAGCATAGTTCTTACAGTTTCGGAAAAATGTGGCTGTGACATACGGACGGACAGACAGACAGACATGACGAATCTATAAGGGTTCCGTTTTTTGCCATTTGGCAACGGAACCCTAAAAAATGTACTGTACTGTAAACTGCCAGTA
Organism: Cybosia mesomella; assembly: GCA_946251805.1. NCBI lineage: Eukaryota > Metazoa > Arthropoda > Insecta > Lepidoptera > Erebidae > Cybosia > Cybosia mesomella. The sequence goes on from OX276391.1 coordinate 20,222,140, forward strand.
ATAAGCGGTTTGAAATATTGTCGTTGGGCGATGATTGCGGGCAGTGCGCTTCGAGGTAGAAGGCGGGGACCTCCTTTAATTATCGCCATTACAGAAATTGGTCCTTTAAACTGAATTGCGGTGCATTATCGCCAAATTCCTTGTTAACATTTGCGCTCATGTTTGCGTGTGAGCATTGAGGTATTTGCCGAAGGAGCTTGGGACCAAAAATACAGGTGGCTAAAAGTTTAAGCGTAATTCATCCCTTCGGGAATATTGTCTCTCAATCTGCTGCTGGAGCATCAAATTTCTAACTAAAATAGGATTTCAATTAAAATATATTTTAAGAATACCGATTCGAAAACAGATATTATTATTTCGATTTATAACAAAAATCGTGAGACATAATTGTACTATGTAGGTACTAGGAGCAGATGACAACTCAGTATAAAAACAGTTCTAGTTCTAGTCGATATTAAAGTTATTGTATAGATTCCATTTTAAAGACATAAATAACGTTTGTATGTTTGGTCGGTACCTTACTAGGCGAACCGAAGTGTGGGGTTTAAGTGGTGACTATTACAACATCTTACTACCAGTTACTTACCAGTTTTTTACTGTACGCATACCAGTATTATTTCTACCGTGACTGTAACTTTACCCTAAGTAGAATGCGATTGTCTATCACTACCTGCAAACATGCACCGATGCAATTTTTAGAGCGTTGTAATAACCGTCGATTAAAGATGTCGATATTAATAACGATTTTTATTGTTGCAGAAAACCGGTTGAGCCTGTCAAGAAGAAGGAGCGAAAGTCATCTTTCGAAAGGAGTTTCTGGGAGGGTGAGTGTTCATATTATAAAAATTCAGTAATTAAGGTTCTAGCAAAGTAGAATATAAAGACTGCATCAAACTTCATTTCGCTTGGGTTTTGTACAAGGTGATTAAAGGATAGAATATCCTTTAATCACCTATCACCTAATCACCTATATGGGAAACATACAGCCTATAAAAGTTATAGGGGTATACATATTAAGGTATTGAGGATCCACCAAGATCTTCGGAGCCCAAGCCAACCTCACCTGCAAGCCAGAGGAAAGCCTGCGCAAGAGTATCGTTCATCTATACACCAACTTGCAGGTGACTTGATTTTGACCTCGAAGATCTTGGTGGCCAGATACAATTTAATTATTATTTTTATTTTATTTATTAGCACAGCCATTGGTTAAATACAACATAATACATATACAATCATTATTTTTCGTTGTTTAACCTTTTAAACCTCGACCAGTCGCGTGGGGTCTTTAAAAGCTCAGCTTTTAGAAAAATGCAATATAATAACTTTTAAAACATTCCCACTGTTCTCTGACTTTATGAAGCTTCCTAAATAGGGTTATATTTGACGCTCCCATCGGTAGGAATCGGACATCGGTAGGGTATAATTCTAGAATATCTCTTTTGATTATAATATGGGAATATATTTCCTAACTGTTCCGTTGAAAAATATTGGTAAGATAAATAGTTATATATGAATTCCCTGCAGTTTATATTGGGGTCCTTAAAGACCCCACGCGACGACTCGCGTTACAAAATAGGCACGACGACGACGGGTCGAGGGTTAAGGAAGAGAAAAAAATAAAACAAAATTAGATAGAAATTACATATGATGACCAATCAGGAAACCCAATGCATTGAGAAGCGTCATAATTGTTTTAGGTCAACTTTAATTTGATCATTCTTTACTCTGAGTATAAACTTGGTACATACATAGAAGTTAACAAAAACAGTATATAAGACATACGGCTCACCTAACAAGAGTTATAAGCGCGTTACCGACCCTGTCAAAACCCTGATAAGAACTCTATATTGCAGTCACTTGTAATTTTTTCATAATTTAAGTTAATTTACTATAAACGACTAAGGGTGCGAAGAAATGCTGTTATAGTCACGGCCTCTATTAAAAGTCATATGAATAGATCTCCCGTGAGTGAATTGAATATAGAAATTTGGGGGCTAACAATGACCGCTTAATAACTATTCAATTGTACTCTTAAACTGAATAGTGTCGTACTCAGACCATGATGTTACAGACATGTCGTTAAGTTTCATGTTCCAAATGTCAACAAACGAACCTAACATGAACACGTTTCAGCAAGCATGTCGTGTTCGGATCATAGCAATTCAGTTTACAAATTTGTATTGAATTGCTCCGAAACTGAACTGTTTATAAGTCATCATGGTAAGGTCCCTGGCCTAGTTGGCAATGGTCAAACAACTGGACGTAATTCCTTTTTACTATCTCAATGTACTCTGATATACGTAATTCTGCACTACTATTGTAGCCGTAGCTTAAGGACACTGGCAATACCAGAAGGCCAATTCACGTAAACTTAAACCATCATTGAACGAAAAGTGATTTAATTATGAATTGACTGAAAATAGGTATTTTGCTAATAAAAATACAATTCGGTATTGGTATGGTTTTAGGTTAATCTGAATATAATCTCAGCTCAATCACAACATGACGATCGCATGAAATTTGCATCATTTTGATCTCACAAGATTGGATGTAGGTATTTTGTAAAGGCCTCATGACGAGGATAGGATTCCAGGATGTTTACTTTATACAGAAGATGAAGAAATACAACACAATGCGATTTTATGAATTACTATCTAAAAAGTAGGCTAAATGCATTTGTAAACACTTAATTATGATAACAAATAGGTATGATTCATTTTCAGTCTGGTGCTCGAATTACCAAATTGTACACGAGGCACGTCGCAATGACATCGTAAACTAAGTCACATCTTATAAGACTTTGCAAATTACGCAAACAATCATAATTTGAAAAGGGCTCGTCCCAAAGCTAAAAAATCTTGGGCAGACAATTCTTCAATAGGATTTTTAATATGAGCAACTACGAACTTTTATTTCTTCCGTATCTCGATGTTTTCTGATGAGGTGAATTCTCATTAAATTTGAAATTTCTATGTACAAAACATTCCATTTTAGAAATATCGTATCTTACTAACAAATATTAAAGCAAATTCTATAATAGAGTATTTTAGATGGGCAGACACCAGTATTACGCTTTGTAAAATATCATCTTAAAAACTAAATTGACCGTTATAGATACAAACAAAGTATTCGTTTTGCAACAGTCGGGTGGTCCAATAGGTGATAGGTCAGCCTCTCACTGCTTATGCAATTCACGAACACTGGGTCACCAAAGGCATGTACAGTTTTATCGAAATACCGGATTCCACTTCAATTGATGATGGTTATGAAGACATTTTACAGTTATGTCTACAAATTAATACAAGCAGCGTGAAATTACTTATCGTTTATACAGAGCCTTTCTATAAAGTTTATATTGCTTTACAGGTTTGTGGATTTTTACGATATATTTTTACAGACAGACTCATAAGCTCATGATCATGAGCGCCAGTCTTCAAATTAATGAGCTTATGCTTGAATGTAACATGCTTTTCTTTTTCTTTGTCCTTCTTTCATGCAATTAGATCAAGTAAACACCTTGGATAATCTATTTAGATTTTAGTAAAATTTGAAAAATTATGGGAATAATGCTAATGAAATGTACGATATGTATTATTCGAATGTTAATTTGTTACCACGTTATTTGAGTAGGTACTTTTTTAAATTAAAAATAATGACGGTGTACCTTTTTTTTTTCACGTGTGTCGCACGTGCCCGGGCCTTGTGACCGGGTTGGCCACAGCGGAAGCAACGGTCACCCACCGTCACTTCCGCCATGCAGTGCACGGGGGCCTTATTTCTGGTGCCTGTCGGTGGGCCATGTGGGGACATGGCCCACCGACAGGCACCAGAAACACCTGGCCGGTCGGGCTTGCAGGAGCCGTGCCTGCGCCCTCAGGAAGCCTCCTACCATGAGGCTCCACCCGTCGGCAACCTTTTGGGCTGCCGCGACAGGGCAGCCGACAACTGCTGAACCCTGTCCACCGCGGCCGAATCGTATCGCTACGGCCTTGACTGAGTCCGGGAACAGTCCTCGGCCTCCGTCACGGCGAGCCTGAGTTCTTCTGCCGTGACGGAGTCGTCCAGGTCCGTAAGGCGCACTTCTGCGCATTTAATGGGCCTGGACATCCGGACGTCGGCTGCGTCCAGCAACTCCCTCAGCCGAGCCGCTAGGGCGTCGGCTTTGGGCCCACTGGCGGCGCCAGGGACTCCCGTCCGTGTGCTCTTGCACTGGATACCCTGGGTCTCGAGGGCCTTTAAATTGACGTTGGCCTTCACTTTGGCCAACACCTCGGCATACCCCATGCCTCTACCCGCTGCCTCCTTCGTCAGGGTGACGACGACGGCCGTAGTGCGAGGGGCACGGAGCTTCCCCGGCGCTGTTTTTGCGGCGGCCACGGCCCTCCTGGCCTTCTTGGCGGCCTTCCGTCTCTTTTTGCTGGCTCCAGCCACCTCCCAGCCCCCTTCCAGAGGGGTGGAGGTAGTCGGAGCCACGGCTGGGGCTGGGGTCAGGGCTGGGGACGTCTTCCCCTTGCCCTTTCCCTTGCCTTTACCCTTTCCCCTACCCTCAGTGGGAGGTGGCCGAGGGGCCGGTTCCGGTAAGGGCGCACCCGCAGCCGGGCGGGTGGGGCCCTTCTGGGCTGCAGCCGCGTAGCCGGCCACCGGTGGCGCTAGAGGCGGACGGCGGATGGAGTCCACTAAGGCCTCCAACCGACTCCTCATCCGCTCCTCCAGCGCACGAGTAGCAGCTACCCAGGGCTCCTCCGGTGGTGATTGGGCCGGCCACCGCACCGATCACGTCGGCTGCTCCACCTGCGATGACTGCGCCGGCTGCACCGGCTGCGTCGATCGTGTCACCCGCGCCGGCGGCTCCGGTTGCGCCAATTGCACTGGCTGTGCCAGCTAGGCGGAGCTCACCACCACCCTCTTCAGCTCCTCCAGAGCTGCAGCTAGCCGAGCCGTCTCCCGACGGGACTCGGCCAGCTGTGCCGCGAGAGCCTCGTTTTCGGAAGCGATGCAAAACACAATGTTCAGCATCTCCTCCTGCTGAGGGTCCGGGGTCCCCTGGGACGACGCAGCCACCTTCTGGAGTCTCTCCAAGAGTGACCGCGTCCTCCCGCATGGCTCCGACACCGACATCGCTGAGGTGGAAGGCCTCGGCGGTGACTTTCCCGCGGCCCTTCCAAGAGCCGAGTGGGTTCAGGTGGATTGCCCCGCCCTCACGCCATCACGCGCCCCTCCACGGCCAGCAGCCACCTTGGACGCCGACTTCGACGCCTCGTCGCTGCTGGAGGAGGAGGTCGTCCAGGTGAGGGTAAAGTCCTCATCCGACACATCCTCCCCCGCACGAGCCTTTGCGCGCCTCCTGCGCTTACGGGTCCGCTGCACGCCCAGCTTCGCTCGTTGGCGGTGTCGAATTTCTACGACACCGCCGAGGTGTTTGGCGCCACCTCCACGCACGACTGCTGCGCGACCTCCGCGCAGACTGTTCCGCTTGGTTTTTGGGGGGGGGGGTTTAGTTTTTTAATAACTGATCCATATAAGTCCCACGAGAATGAGTCGATATAAATACACTTCCCGGGTGACGCTCATTCCAGGAAGCGGGGTACATACTGTGGAGGTCCCCAGGTGTCCACAGGTTTTTACGACTTCGCTGTCGGGTCTTCGTCTTATAGACTTTTCCTTGTCGCGGGCCGGCCAATCAAGGCAAGCCCCGCGTCCTCCGAGATCACATCTTCCCGTATGTGGCTAGCATGCAGGTCCTTGACGATCACCCGGAGATTACGCGACGCGAGAGGGCAGCCACCCCTCCCATCACCGACGGCGGCACGAATGCCCGTCAGCCCCTGCGCGAGCAGTGGGCCGACCCGTCCCCTGATCCCCTCGGATCAACACGTCGCTCGCAGTGTCCCCTCTGATAACAGCAGATTGGTACCTGGAGCGACCACCACCGCGGGCCTTGCAGGCCCGCCATACCCCGACCCCCTCGTGCAATGGGGTCAGCTGGCCCTGAAAAGGGCCGGTCGGTCGGACTCTTGGCCGTTGACGTTGACGCCAGCTACTCCAGAGCAGCAATCAATGATGCGTCATCGCCCACGTTGCCCAGGGTGCACCAAACGTGGAGGTGTTCCAACCAGTCGCACCCCAATGACGGTGTATCTAATATTATGTGAATTAGTGGCAACTAAATGGGGCGTATTGTTCTCTTCTGTGTATACCTATAATTTAATGCTCACTGCGGCATAATATACACACTTTTGCAAGAATTAATAGTAGCCATTCATAAGTTAACTGTGGTAATCAACATCGATTAAAGTAAATCATTGGAGCTCAACCATCCTTGGACCAAAGTTACTAATAGATAATATGTCTTTTTGAAATACATAAAATGGCACTGCTTGTTTAAATATGTTGTAAAAATTTCACAAGTGACTTTTTCAAACTTTCAATTCTGCGTAATTCTGTTCAATTACGGTTTGATAATAAAATTGTAAATTTATTTTGGATTCATATGATATCAAACATATCTGAAGTATAAAAATCTTATATACTAAACAGAAAATCTGTTATAAGTACATATAAACAAGTATTAGTATTCAGATAGAGTTGCGTGATAAAGTAGTAGATACAGGGCGCACGCGCACGACTCGAGCGCATATCAAACACCGGCTTACACAGAAGCTGTTCTTACGCATACAATTGCGAATGATCATTTCATCAGTTAATTATACATAATTGCTTATTAATTAGCTATTATATTTCAGAGGCACGCAATGTTTTTGTAGCTAAATAAACGGTATTATTTTGTGAAGATGGAGTTATTCCGTGCGGACACTGGTTTATTTATTTGGTTTATCAATTTATTTGAAAGGTGTCACGAAAACCTCACAAACATACAATTGCCAATTGTAGAGTGTACCTAGATTTAGAACAAACACCAATATTATATCACCCGTAGAACCCACAACTCACAACTCAGAGGCATTCTGCGATCCTGAGTGACCCACTACGTCTCTTCCTCATGCTCTCAGTGGTTTCATTACGAATATATAAACAATAATTACTGGCAATGATTGGTTAAATAAATGGTTAATCATAATGAAATTGCAGCGTCAGTTATAAGGATGGCGCTATAAGGGCTTATTACCAATCGCGGTCAGTTTTCCTATATTCTGAATTTATTGATCAACATCGATTGTTGAACTGTTCTTCTACTCACTATTTCTTGATGTATAATCATCACCATCCCAGCGTTAATCTAGGTTGTCATCTAAAGCTTTCAATTTAGACTCCGGCATGTACTCTATTACTCTTCGCAAAGTCTTTGGCATTCTTATTAGTGAGGCCAGTTCTATGTGTGTGCATTTAACTTGAATTCATGAAAATACTTCTTCAATTTAAGTTAAAATATAGATCAAGATAAACCAATACGAAGTCTAATAGTAACATTCAAGATATTGTTGAAATAATTAATGTGGCCACATATTTTTACATAGATATAGTTATACCTACGATACTGAAACTTGTTTTGCCATACACCATTAGAGTAACATGATCATTTCAAAATAATAGATATGGAAATTTCTTAATCGAATGAATGAATTATACTAATACACTTGTTGTTTATAACATCCTTTGGTGTTATAATGTTACTAAAGTCATGACAGAGTAGATATAAAAATGAAAGACGTGTGTGAATTAGATCAGCGGTTTCGAAATTACAAACCCACAAATTTATATATAAAGTATAATAAGATTGGACACGGGTAACGATAGAGAAAAGAGGAATACCGGTTCAAAATTGAGTAGGTATTTTGACTTCACGGACAGTGTTGTGGTTTAGTCGCTTCGCCAATTGCCTTTGTGTTGTGAGTTGTGGGTTCGATAGAACAGTTATATGCGATTCACAGATAAATTGTTCTATGTCTGGGTGATTGTATGTTTGTGAAGCCATGACACAATGATATTTCCTGGAGGACGAGGCCGGTCCAAGCAAGTGTCTTTTAAATATTTGTTTTAATAAAGTATCCTGAGGAAGTGCTCTTATGTATATGGTGTTTACTTAAATTAATAGAATAGAATAGAATAGAAATCTTTATTCGCAAGAAACACAGTGTGAAAGATGTTAAGTACATTGTTTTTTCCTGACAGGGGCGTGTGCTTCGCTGATCTATCGGCTTGCAAAATTTTCTTAAAATTAATACAATTTACATAGACTTCAAGTAGTAATCATAAAATGTCATACATAATGGTCAACTTAAATAATTAATAAAATGAAAATTTAAAAGAATATGAATTAGATTAAATAACAATTACATCGTTTTTTATTAAGTAGAAATACGATTATAAACATCTAGAATCATTAAAAATATATAATAAAAATGAAAAAATGTCAAAAACTATACTTATTTCCTATTTAATAAAATTACATTTACCTTCCAAGAATTCATTCATTGTGTAAAAGCACTTTTCCGGCAACCATTTAATAATCTTATCACAACTATTTAATTGTGCCGTCAAATCTATAAAGGGTAATACTATAATGGCAACTTAGGTAATGAATTTTCTCTTTTGTAGGTAGTTCGGGGATTTCCGCACGAAAAAAAAAAAAAAAAAGGTATATAGAACTTTCGAAAGAAGAATTATTTTCTTCGCAAGTTTCTTACGTTGAAACCACTATGATTTTAACTTTCTTTTGGTCTTATAGATTGCAAATAGAGTCCTTGAAATGGTTTAATAAACCCTAAAAAAAAAAATAAACAGCAATCAGTGTTAATTTTTTGTATATTATACAAATTCTAATATATTTTTGAACTTGTAATATATGCAGTATTATCTCGATGTTGACGGTCAAACGGCTAATGACGTTATATTAATTCCAAATCATAGAGGAGCTTCTGGGTATATAAGATGTATACTAATATCAGAATACTTATATTATGTCTTTCGAGTCGTGAAAAAGCACCTTGCAGTCGTCGTCGCACCTGCCCGCGTTCAACACATGGCGTAATGCAGTTTCGGTGCAAGGTTTGGACTGCATTGTTAGCGTTCCGTACGATAGAATCAACCCGGTGAAGTCTTTCCAGTGCTACAGTTACGCGAAACTGCTTGCATGATTGGCATTATTACATCAATTACTAGAAAAATTACGGGTAAAAATTCTTTTGAAAGGTCAGTGAGCAATTGATTTTAATAACAGACTCAGGTTGCGCAACAAATACTTGGCTTCGCTATAGTTTTACTCTTAAATCTGAGATGGATGTAGTTGTAAAAATCAATAGAATGTTAACATTCAAATTTGATTATTTAATGATTCCGTGTAGAATATCTTGGTAGTCTGTGTTTGTATCTATCTATGATATTGCAGCTTCTCTAAGCTTTTATACGTAAAATGGTTCGATTTTCTATCCATTTTTAAAGCAATTGGAATTAATGGGCTGGTTTCATCTTCCAATCTGTATTCCATAATATCTTCAGAACTGCTTGATTGGAGTCATATTTTCACAATAAACCTATTGTTTGATCGTATAGTGTGCCATAGTGTTCATACAAATCATAATGTATACAATTTCGTGGACAAACTGAGTATATTAGAAACAAATTAACATTTGGGGTTTCTTCAACATTGATAGGTATTTGGCCATGAAGATGCAATATTAATTTTGACATTTTAAGATATTAATTATTTTACTATTTCATTTACAAAACCAGTTTTTTCGTATAAAGAATGTATGGAAGTCATCTTTTTTTTTTCTGTGGATAATCGCAAATAGTTTTTGATCATATAGAACAGACCGGAATATCTTTGAACAAAATCACTATCTTCCTTGTACAGTTATAGAAGTCCACAATATCCGGTTCGTGTATTTATCATGTGGTAAATAAGTTAGAATAAAAAATATGTTTAAAGTTTTCATTTAAAACGGCTCACAGCGGAAGTAGAAGCCGTGGTTGAGTGACTATATAGATTTATTGTTCCAGGATAACAAAATATACGTGAGTTAATGCCCGCTTAGAGAGCTAGAGCCATATATTAATTACTTGAGAACTAGTAAAAATAACATTAAAGTTTAATTATATTATCAGGTTATTCCAAAACGTGGTCACGCAAACATAATATAAACATGCAAACAATCTGATTGGCTGGATCATTGTTTGTATGTATTATTATACATACAAACAATGATCCAGGTTCTTAAGTTTGCTGGGATTTTATGTACCTATCTATATATTATATTCTACGTACTGTAAAAAATCACATATTTTACCTCCTTAGGGGTGGAATTTTCAAAAATTCTTCCTTAGTGGATGTTTATAACATTATTATTTTTACAAATTATTATATCATGGATAAAAAATTTACTGGTGGTAGAAATTTGATGACACAAATTTGTCACAAAATTCGGCCGGGTGGGTACCACCGGGCACGATTGCGAAAAACCTCCATAGTAATCTAATTTCGGTTTGTTTGCGTTCAGGGGTCAGCAAGTGCATAGCCGGGCAGGGCGATTGTGGTCGCAGCACTAGTGGGACCACGTGGGTGTCACGCGGTGCTGCGACGACAATCCTCTTCTGATGAGGCCGTCAAGCTGAGCGCCACCATTGTTAAGATGGTACGTGTATGTAATGGTGACCCTCTTTCCTTTACCTTCAGCTTCTACCATCAGGCGAGGTGAAGTCAAATTGACGTGACCTAAATAAAAAATAAAATAAAAAAAAACCCTAATTCAATTTTGAATTTAAAAAAGGAGGTGGTCCTCAATTCGACTGTATTTTTAGGGTTCCGTAGCCAAATGGCAAAAAACAGGACAATTGCTTTTTTGCACACATACAAAAAATAAAATATAAACGAAAATATTATACAAATATAAGACAAACTTTTGCATTAAATTTTTAGTTCATGAGAGTAATTCACATTTCTGCATACCTAGTATGTTTTGCAAATAATATGCACGGACTTCGGAGGCTGTTTCTATGTACTGATTATAATACGTAATTTAAATGACAAAGGAAGCTATAAGTTTTTATAGGTTTTACGAACGAAATTTATTCCCTACGTAATAGAAATAAATTGTTAATCCACTCTAGGTAAACGAAAACGTACTTTATTTTAAAATTATTTGCGCCCCTTGATATATTAGAATTCAATATCACGCAGTGCAGCTTCATGTATGTTGGTGTTTGTTACAATATTTTTACAGCATTGAATTCAGAATCGAGATACCTTACATCCTGAATGAACACACAGACTACATTTTATCTAGTATACAATTTGCAGCAGATGTAGTTTGTGTAATCCAAAGTGTAAGCTATCTCGATTGCGAATTCAATGGTGTAAAAATATTGTAACAAATATGTTCGTAAATATTTAAATAGCAGCTTTCCGGTAAAGAACAATTGTTTTACTTTTTTCAAACCTGAACTCTCTACACTTAAATGTACTTTCAAATGAATTCCCGCGAGGAAAGTAAGGTGGGCTGGAATCCCGCTGCACGATCATTAAACGGACGGACACGACCTGCCCATCGGCTTTCATTGTTTAGCTAACTTTGCATATCATCTCAATAAAATCATTTTATTATTGAATGTGATCGTTAGTTTGGTGATGAAAAACAGTTTTTATTTAAACAGCGAAAACCTGCGCAATATTCGCCTTATATCTCCGTAAATTTTTTCGTCCAGCCAGACTCAAAAAACATACCGATACAGTCCACTGTAATTTATTCGGTGGCAATTTAAATTGGAAGTACAGGCATTTCCTCTGAGACTGTAATAAAAAAGCGGCCAAGTGCGAGTCGGACTCGGCCATTAAGGGTTCCGTAGCAGCAAGTAACATAATATTGTTTTTTTGTTTTAATAATAATGTGATCGTTAGTTTGGTGATAAAAACAGTTTTTATTTAAACAGCGAAAACCTACGCAATATTCGCCTTATATCTCCGTAAATTTTTTCGTCCAGCCAGACTCAAAAAACATACCGATACAGTCCACTGTTATTTATCCAGTGGCAATTTAAATTGGAAGTACAGGCATTTCCTCTGAGACTGTAATAAAAAAGCGGCCAAGTGCGAGTCGGACTCGGCCATTTAGGGTTCCGTAGCAGCAAGTAACATAATATTGTTTTTTTTGTTTTAATAATAATGTGATCGTTAGTTTGGTGATGAAAAACAGTTTTTATTTAAACAGCGAAAACCTACGCAATATTCGCCTTATATCTCCGTAAATTTTTTCGTCCAGCCAGACTCAAAAAACATACCGATACAGTCCACTGTAATTTATCCGGTGGCAATTTAAATTGGAAGTACAGGCATTTCCTCTGAGACTGTAATAAAAAAGCGGCCAAGTGCGAGTCGGACTCTGCCATTAAGGGTTCCGTAGCAGCAAGTAACATAATATTGTTTTTTTGTTTTAATTTTTATATTTGACTTGATTGAATGAAAGGTAAATTGCGGTTTACGATTTATGACGTATTAAAAAAAAACTACTAACTAGATCTCGTTCAAACCAATTTTCGGTGGAAGTTCACATGTTAATGTACATCATATATTTTTTTTAGTTTTATCATTCTCGTATTTTAGAGGTTACAGGGGGGGGGGGGCACACATTTTACCACTTTGGAAGTGTCTCTCGCGCAAACTATTCAGTTTAAAAAATATATATATATTAGAAACCTCAATATAATTTTTGAAGACCTACCCACACACGTATGGGTTTGATGAAAAAAAAAATTATGAGTTTCAGTTCTAACTATGGGGACCCCGAAAATGTTTTGTTTTTTTTTTCTGTTTTTGTGTGAAAATCTTAATGCGGTTCACAGAATACATTTACTTACCAAGTTTCAACAGCATAGTTCTTATAGTTTCGGAAAAAAGTGGCTGTGACATACGGACGGACAGACAGACAGACATGTCGAATCTATAAGGGTTCCGTTTTTTGCCATTTGGCAACGGAACCCTAAAAATACTTGTTAAAAAGCCAAAATGATATATATCTAAATATGAATGACAAAGTCGCTATTTACAGGAAAGGGTTTTCATATCGTTGACGAATCGCAGGGCATACCCTTTTTTTTATATGGCGAGTTTAATACTTCTTAGTTAATACACGGACAAAAGTATTTATTCATCGGAAGATAAGGGAGTACGTACATCCAATACTTGATTGTTGATGGTGGTCATTCACTGTAAGAAAGTTTGGATACTTAGACGTATATCTTCTAGTCGTAAGTGGTAATAGTTATGTTTTAAATATTGTGTAAGATAAAATGAGCTGGTTAAATAATTAAGTTATGAATTATATTGTACACGAAGTTATGTGCATCTAATGTTAGTCATATTATCAAAAAATAATCCAGCATTGATAAGTTTAAATAACTGTAGCCCGACGACCTTTACAGATTTAAATGTTGCAGTTATTACTATCTTGTTTTGTCCAGATTACGTAAGACATGTCACTGGAGAAAGTTAATTTAGTTTTGAAAGTGAAATCGATTGCACTTTCTTTTACTTATCCATTTCATAGTTTCGCCATTGGAAACATCAGTTGTGTTTTAAAAACACACTATCTCGTTCCTTATTATCTCGCTGCTGTGAAAACCGCGGGCAGGCGCCCTCGTGAAATTCTGATCCCGTACCCGTTTACCATGGGAATGCTACAGGGGTGAAAAGTAGCCTATATGATATTCCAGACTATAATCTATACCTGTAATAAAATTTCAGCCAGATCCGTTTAGCCGTTTTTACGTGAAAGAGTTACAAACATCCATTCATCCAACCTTTCACATTTTTAATGTTAGTGGGATCATCCTTGTAATTACTATATATATATAAAAGGTGTAATGTCGTAATAAAAACAAGTATAATAATATTATCAAAGTGTAATGAATAAAATCTTAAACACATAGGACTTCACAAATATATATTTCTATATTGAGGTAGGTATTACAGAGGGCTTAATAAAAGGACGGGAATGTAAAAAAATGTGCAAACAACTCTGCAAACACGTTGGAGCGGTTTAAAGGCCGCGTCCGGATTGCGAGGGGCAGTGGTGGCGGAGGGCACAGGCAGCATTCCAGCCTCCCGTGGCCACGACGACGTCACTGCTATATACCTACAAGGCGCATGCCACGATGCTACTTGTTTTTTCACCGCAAATATGAAAAAGAAAGCGGGTACACAAGGTATGTTTAATGCCTTTTACACATTTTTTATTTCGAACACTTGAAAAAGTACCTGAGGCCCGTAAGAGGCCGTGTAAGCCCGTTGTCTATTACGTAGGGCAGAAATCATAGTAAGGGCAATGTGGGTAGTAGGTGGGTAGTATATTATATCTGCCTACCCCATCGGGTAATTACTGATTATATGCATATATTTATGTAATATTTACGTACGGAAGAAAAAATACATCGGACAAAGGGCGCGAGCGCCGCGCCGCCGCGGTGCGGCCCTGACATCTGTGGTACACGGGCGCCGTCTGCTCTACGAGAGAGCTCACGGTCGCCGCCCTCCACTGCCTACTGTCTAAAAATAGCTCACGATACCGATCAATGCTTATTACTTTTGAGATCAAGTTAGAATAATCCACTTAGCTATCCTGCAACGTGTAACTTAGTTTCCAGCTAGCGAGTCTTAGGGTTCAGGTCCTGTGTGTAGGTCACAGTGTTAGTCGGCTCGAGACGGGCTGTTAATAATTATAGTTTTGTAGATGGTGATGGGTCCGTGCGTTGGGTGACGGGTATGCGGTGGACCGCGGGGGAGCGTCGCGTGCGCAGCTCGGTGTCCGTCCCTGGCGCGGAGCAACGCCCCCGTCAAGGGCGGCGACGCTGCAAATTTCTGCAAGTCCAACGCGACTCAGTGCATCGCGCCATGTCGCGGCGGCTCCGCGCTCGCCGCTCGCCACTCGCACATTGCCGTGGGCGCATGCTGCTGCACGCACTGCCCTATGTAAAGTAACTGTTATTTCGGTCGTTAATGGACACGTTCCGCATTCTTAACTCGATCCTCTTTCTTCGAACTTTTCGAGATCTGTAACACTGTTTCGTTGCCAAATAAGTGGATAGGGTTTTTGTTTATGGCAATTTATAAGTTTTTTTCTCAGTGCACAATGAAAGTAAATTTTCAGAATGAACAAGATCCGGAAACTGGTTTGACGAATGAAAGTGTAGTGTTATGAATTGGTTCAAATGACGATCACCTTGGAAGTGGCAGTTTATTTTTTTTCACAATGTTGGAGACCAGGAAACTGCCGAGACGCTCGATATCTCTTCATGGTTAGTATCAAGGAAAATCTTGTTCATAAGGACATTTTGTTTAATCATAATGTAATTTAAATTTTAAATTTAGAACCAGTTCATTAGGATGTACTTTGGAAATCGATAAATGATTTTTGTCGAAACGAAACCTTAGTAAGTAAAAAGTGATAGGTACTTAAAAAAAATGGTACTTGGTCTCTTACGTAGCGCATCTGTGCATGCTTTTGAACTTATATAGGATTGACCCTGCGCTAACCTTCTTCAGGCCGCTTCCTACGATTTCAGTATACCTATATAGCCTTCTTGCTTTAATCTAAACTAGGAAGGGTATCGTATATCAGTTTCATTGTTCCGTGAATGTCAGTGATATTCTAACCACACAGATGTTTTTGTCTATAGAATAAAGCAACAAATATAGTTTACACGATAGTATTTATTTATGAATTCATAAGTGTAAGTGTAACTGTATAAATAAGATAGGTATTTAGCAATGAGTAGTTTCGAAAATTAAAAATGTTCAGGGGCATTGCTCAAATTTGAGGTTCCGTTTCTGCATGAGTTCCTTGAATGCACATTAGAAGTGACCGGTTTGTTTTCAAACTTTAAAACCAAGGTACCTACGTTTAATATCCCGGGTGTAGAAAATGTGGCTATTGTATGAAATGCAGTTTATGGTAATTGAACTCATAATTAAGTAATGAGTTAATTAATAATTTGCCCTTGTTAGACAGATGAGATTAAAAATATCTAAGAAATCAGTAAGTGCAGATATTTTGTCTTAGTTAATATTAGTTTGAAATAAAAAAAAAATATATAAACGTCAGTTTCAAATGAGAGGGCGGGGATATGGGGCCCAAACCAACTTCACGTGCTAGCCAGTACACCTGCCGATCAAGGGATGAGGCTCGGGCGCAGGCTTGTTTCTGGAGGTTGGAGACGTTCCAGTTGCTACTATAATAGTTCAAATTAGACATATAAAAAGTATTAACGGACCTTGGGCTCCGAGGTGAAACTGGGATACTCGCTAACATGATGATGATGATGATGTTTAGTTTCAAATGTAATGGCTTTAACGTACCGTGACTGAATTTATTTAGAATATACTACTTGTACCACATTCGAGTACACTAGTTGGATCACTATTACATCAATGTTCACCTGATGCAACATTTGATTGTGAACACTATTGATTAACTCATCGTGTCCCATAGCACTGCTAAATACTGTTTGCTTATTTTTATTTCGTGAGGAAATCAGTTGGAATCACATCACGATGAAGGGGTGGTGTCTAAGTCGAACCTATGAAATCGCATGTTATCTTCGATATCAGACTTATTGTCAAGAGAGGAGTATGATATCTCATTAGGCCATTTTTAGGGTTCCGTAGCCAAATAGCAAAAAACGGAACCCTTATAGATTCGTCATGTCTGTCTTTCTGTCCGTCCGTATGTCACAGCCACTTTTTTTCCGAAACTATAAGAACTATGCTGTTGAAACTTGGTAAGTAGATGTATTCTGTGAACCGCATTATGGTTTTACCACAAAATTATATTTAAAAAAATATTTAGGAAAGCCCCATACTTAGAAGGTCAACTATTTTTTTTTCATCAAACCCATACGTGTTTAGTATCTATGGATAGGTATTCAAGAATGATTTTGAGGTTTCTAATATCATTTTTTTCTAAAGTGAATAGTTTGCGCGTCTGACACTTCCAAAGTGGTAAAATGTGCCCCCCCCCCCCCCTGTAACTTCTAAAATAAGAGAATGATGAAACTAAAATACAGTAAGTACATTACCATGTAAACTTCCACCGAAAATTGGTTTGAACGAGATCTAGCAAGCAGTTTTTTTTAATACATCATAAATCGTTAACCGCAATTTACCTTTTATTCAATCAATTCAAAAACCGCGGTAGCCTAGTGGTATGGGTAAAGGACTGCTGAGACGAGGTCTCGGGTTCGATCCCAGGTATTACCATGGCACACACCAATGACTTTTCGATGTTTTTCGAAGTTATGTGTGTATTTATCGCAGGTTTATAAGTGCCCGGTTAATGGCAATAGGCTCGCCACCTATTACATTGGGATTGGCGAAATGTGGATGCTAGCACCTCTGCCTACCACTTCGGGGATATAGGCGTGAGTTTATAAAAAAAAAAAAAAAAACAAATGTAAAAATTAAAAAAAAAACATTACTATGTTACTTGTTGCTACGGAAACCTTCATTGGCGAGTCCGACTCGCACTTGGCCGCTTTTTATTTTTAAACGAATTTGTAAATGAGTAACTTACTTTATACATTTTCTTCATCTTATTCCCGAAATACTGTCGTTACAGTTCGGCAACGGTCTGGATTAAGAGTTGACCGGATATAGTATGTGGCAAGGCAAGCAAGGCAAATTATATCTACTGCTCTGAAATCCTAAAATATGCCCCTACAATATGCTATATTGAGTAACTTAAGTCGTGGGCCACTCCGGACTCGACAGAAGATGAGCCAGAAGCTGCAAGTAAAAGAAGGTAGATGATACCACTTTCAGTGTCCAGGGTATATGACGAGAAAGTTTTCTAGCTCAGCATATCATAGTTTATCTACTAGTGGCATCCAAAGTAATTTGGGTGTAATGTGTAAAAAATAATTTGGGTAATCTTCTGCATTTAAGAATACGTCATCTCTCACGAATTATAAATTGAGTATTATAAACTTTACTAGTATTCCTATTAATTGAAGAAGTTAATTGTTTGGTTTTAGGTAACTTTAGAATCTACACTTTCGCCTATTGCTACTTCATTTCATTTAACTCGTTACAGATTTTACGAGAGTTCAGTTTCGGGATTGGTGAGTGATTGGTCAACGTTGATGTAAGTCATTGTTACAGTTTGTTTTTGTTCTGTGTTCAAAATTATTTCAGTTTTTTAAATTCACATTATAATTTTCGGATTCTGGGTGTACATTGGGTCCATGACATTGTTAGTAATATCTCAGGTCAGTTATTGAAATATAAAATAAATGACTTCTCTTCTTAAATTCACACCACATACACTGATATCAGAAGAAATTCCAATGTTTCAATAAATAAATTCTGGAAATTACAAAATCTTATTTCCTGTCTTAAATGGATTTTGAAATAACAACATAAACATTTTGAAGTAATAAGAAGGTAGTGTAAATAATAATATAGTATGTAGGTTCTTATGTATATTGCGAACATGTACTTTTTTTTTTTACGTACGGCTTGAACCGACTAAAACCGCACGCCGTCTCGGGTCTACAGACGCCAGGGTGTAAGGTTGCCCATAGAGCATATCCCTCGCACCCCGAGCGAACATGTACCTAAACCACAACGGGTAGATACACTAAGCATGATTTAATTTTGATATGAATGTAAGTAGTTTTGGAATAATTTGCAGTTATTACGTTTAGTTTTGATATTATAAACATTTTTGTAGGTACGTCAGCATTGGGGTGTGTGTTGGGTAACCTCCTCGAGTGTCGCTCCGATTCCGATCCCGCTGCAGTCCGGGGGGGAACGGAATCGGAGCGGCCGGTACACCCTGTGCGGCGGTCAATGGCTTCCCCTTCACCCCTTCATAGGGTTGGCATTGATCGTCGGCCAATACCCAACGTGGCGGGAACACATCGCTCTCCGTACTCCTCTGCTTTCAGAGGAGACAGGATGAGCGATGCTGTTAGTGGTGAGATGGCCCAGGGTCAGCCGGGGTGCGAGGGATATGCTCTATGGGTAACCTTACACCCCGGCGTCTGAAGACCCGAGACGGCGTGCGGTTTTAGTCGGAGCAAGCCCGACATAACCGTCCCCGCTGGCCGGCGGGGGGGTATCCGAAGGGATTTCCGCACGATAAAAAAAAAAAAAAAAAAAAAGGTACGTCAGCATTTTAAACACGTGAAGGCAATTGGAAGAGTGCTATTACAGTTTTAAGTATTTATACGTAGATCACGACGTAAGTTTGCGCAACTGAATAAATTAATTCAATGTCTTAGTTCCAATTTGTGAACGACATGAAATTTATAATATTGACGTGCCGTTAAAGTATATTCTAAGGCTTTATTTTTCAGAACCACTTGTTTAAATATGTGGGAGCGTGCCGTCTCTGCAAAATATGTTCATAAATTTTACTAGGGGCGAAATTTATTGGTAGTACGTCAGTAGTATTTTGTATTTCTCTACGTTTGCCCATTTTGTTGTGATATAGTTCATAGGCGGTCAAGTCAAGAATGTTAAATACCTTATGTTAGTTTAAGTTTTTGTGAAATGTACGGACAGAATGTTATAGTTTTAGATACAAAATCATATAGTATTATTAAAATACACCATTCTCGTTGTTTACATCGTATTGAAGAGGAAAAAGAAGGTACTTACTTATATATTCTATTGCGAATAGCTCTATTCAAAATATTGGTGGTTTATGCAGGCGGTTTTGAAATGAATGTTCACGTGATTAACCGGTTGGAAACTTGGTGGGGAAACCCTCACACCTGATAGTTCTTGTTTGTCAAATCTACTAATATGTTCTAGGCCAGCAAGGTCGACCTCCTGTGGTACTAGGAAGAAGCGCGTGCTGATGACTTAGAATATAACATTTAGGCTGGATTTTCATTGACAAACAGTGAAATCTGTTCAACTACTATACTGGGCTTTCACAGTTTAGTCTATGAAACTCCTTGACTAAATTTAGTTAACGCGGTTTATATTGAGTTAAACGTGTTTATATTTATCGATGAAATTAAGGCTTATTCTCACATTATAATCAACATTTGATCTCAAAGCTACTGCTTAAAGTATTAGAAGTTAGTATATTTTAATTAATTGTATTTCCGTTGACAAAAATAGCTAGGTGCAGCTCATTCAAATCAAATCAAAATCATTTCTTTCTTTCTTTTTTATCTGGCATCGTATCATCCGAAAGTTCACTATTATTTTAATACATTTTGTTTAATAATATTTGAAATAATTGCTTTTTAAATAATGTCATCCGTAAGTTGGCCAAATTCTGTGGAAGTTTATTAAATATTTTTCTACAAATGCAGTAAACATTTCTTTTAGATAGTTCTAGATTAATTGGAGGTAAATGTGACCTATCTTATTTCTAGTCCGCCTATTCGCATAATCACCATGTTTATCAATGTTTATCTTTTCAAAAATGTAAAAGCACATTATTCTAATGTTTCCACTTTGAGTTTTTTAAATTATGGCTTACAGCTGTCTAAGAAAGAGGCCCGGCATACCGCTATTATGCATTTTTTTACGTTTTAAAGGCTTTGTCTATATTTGTTGAATTACCCCATATGATGATGCTGTACCTAAGAACCGATGATACATAAGCATGACAAGATCACCTTTTTGCTGGAGCACCTACATACCAACTTGACCCGTTCGACTCGGTGCAGAGACGGGCGCTGAGTATCGTCGACAATCCCATACTTACAGGCAGTGTAGAACCTTAGGAGAGATTTCACCTCCCTGTGCGTTTTCTAACCCCTTTATAATGGAGTGTGTTCAGAAGAATTGTATGATGTGATGCCCACGACCACATACTATCATCCCACAGCTCGCCACAGACAGAGAATTCATCCTCACACGTTGCGACCGGAAACGGTGCGTACAGTTTGGTACGAAAGGCACTCAGGCTGTGGAATGATCTCCCTGCTGTGGTTTTCCCAAGCGACTACAATATGGGGTTCTTCAAGAAGGGCATTAGAAAACATTATTATATATCAGAATATAGGTCTATTTATCAATTATAGAATCCTATTTTTGTGAATAATGCAAATTATTGATATCGTATTCTATATTTGCCTATTACAACCAAGAAGTGACTCTATGACTATGTATCACTTATGATGGAATACTATGACGCATCATCTTAGCTAATACAATATTGGTCAACTGCAATAGGACTCTTTCTGTGATTCATATATTACACTGATTTTCCTAACTTTATCATTCGATCGTTGTCATTTCAATAGCACTATTGTAAAGAGCTAACGTGTCAAGTTAACAGTGTTCATATAACGTGCACCAATACAAATATTACGACCGCATATTCGGCATATTGGCGGGGATCGTACTGACCTGGTTTTAAATATTTAGTGTATAGGTATGAATACAAGATGCTGATTTTACCGAAAGGTATAGGTATGCCTGCCATTGTTATTCGATATATTCGTCGGCTGTGTACGACACAGTTATACTTTGTTGAGTTGATAAAAAGGAAAGCTTAAATTGCGGCTTATTTATGCCACAATTTATTTTCACCGACGGAGAGGAGATTTTCGATTATACGCATGTGAACTGTTTTTGTTTGTTTTTATTATATATGTTGATCACGCATGACTTAAGATGATCGGATCAGCTGTGCTAACAGACTTTGCTCAGACAGGTTTGCGTGCTGATAATAGCGCAGGGTAAACTGTTGTGCGGGGTAAAATTCCTGTTATTTTGAAACAGTGTTAGTATATAGTGGTAGTAACAGTATTATATACAATCCTGATTAAGTTATACGTTTATGTAATGTCGTAAATATATTTTGGAAAATGAAGAACCTACTTAAGTAAAATGTTTTATTTTTCAGATCGTACCAACAAGAGCGATGCAGAAGATAAGAGTCTTTCTAATGACGAAACACCACTGCCATCATGTCCCCGACAACCTCCTGATGGAGTAGAGACTCCTTGTGATACTATAGAGAAGACACCCGAGCCTGCGTCTCGGCTTCCACCGCGTTTGCCTGCTGGATGGCCAGGCACACGTTCGCGGTATTCCTATACTTCAAGAACACAAGATGCTCGAAGCGAGGCAAGTGTTAAAGATAAAATTGCCATGTTTTCAAATGACCGAGCAACATCTTCAGATCGACTGGATAAGTGTGGCACATTGCCCACTAGGAACCATTCAACTGTTAGGAAGAGTACAGCTTCTTATGCAAGTAGTTACTCCGATGCATCTTCCTTGGACAGACGTTTGACAAAATCTCAAGACAACCTCGATGAGTTACCTCGAACCTACAAAAGGCATATGGAAAGGCCAGAAGTTTTAGGGGGTATAGAGCGGGTGTCAGCTGTGTCTAATTATAGTACAGCTAAAAATAGCACTACGTCCCTCTATACAGATAATAAACCCTTATTTTATGGAAGTACTACAACCCTACCTTCTACCCCAGATCCTGCATTTGCTAAAAACGTATATCACGTGCGAAGTGCAAGCGACGACAACGGAAATAAAAATATCTCTACACATATATCTAACTTAGAGAATATTATTGAACAGAGGAAGAAATCAATGTCTAAATTGAGAGACTTAGTGATACCAGAAGTACAGACTCCAATTGTTGATTTACCTGAAATCAAAGTTCAAGATCCGCTCTCTAAAGCATTTTTATTGAAATCAAATCAAAATAATACCAATAAAGTCTTTAAACCAAATAATTCCAATAATTCTAAACCATTAAAAATAAACGATACAAAATGGAAGACTGATCTGCTTCCGAATAATTTGCCAAAATACTCACCGGCTTTCAAACGTAAATCTCTTCAAGTTTATACCACGTTATCTCTTTCTAAGGAATCTACACCAGAACCTAATTATAACGAGAGGTTAGTTATCCTGAACAAAGTTACGTATAAACCAAATGGTACTAAAAGCCAAACTTCACAAAATAACGGATTAATAAGTAAACTACCAACCACAACACCGGCGGTAGTACACAAACCAGTAGCATCTGAAATGATAAACGTGTCAAGAAAAGATCATAGTATTTTAAATTATATTCGAGATTATAAAAACGTAGATATCAAAATTTGCACGGCTACCGATACAGTAGATAGTGATAATGACTCTGCAATGAGTTCCACACAGTCTAGTTACCGATCTTCAGCTTCTTCTCCAATGCACAATATGGAAAATGTCGAATCTGATAGCTCCCGATTATCACCAAGAACATCTCACTATGCAACATATTCTATATATAAGTCTGAAATTACTAATAAAACGCACCCAACGGAAAAAATATCTGAAGAATACATCAAACGTAATGTCTGTCGCTCTGTATCATCCGATACAAACATATCTCTCAGTTCATCGGCAGGTTCGGCAGCTACGTCTGGATCGCAAGCGAGTTGTAGTTCTCTTGAAAGCTCTGTCGCTGACTCAGACAAGAGAAAAGTTTCAAAGCCATTTAATATAGATACAATAAATAGACGTAATATATTAGCATCTGCAAAGTGCAGAAGTGGCAGAGATGCCAAACTCAAATCACCTGTAGTTGAAACTAAATTCTCGCACGAGTCTTGTGACAGGTCTCCGAGTCCAGTACATAAAGCGTCTGAACGCCTTTCTACACTCACGACATCGGTGAGTGTTGTGTCGAATAAAGGTGAAAACAGACGGCGAAATAAAATTATTACCGAAACTGATTCAGACAGCGATAGCGACGTTAATGTTTGGCAGAGAAAAAATGATTATAAAAATACTCGACTGAAGCGAAACTCTAGTTCTACCACTAAAAATAAACAAGGCGATGTTACTCTAGAAAGTCCTAAAACTGAGGATGGTCCTAAGATTATATCAGAAAAAATTATAAAGGAAATTCAAAAAGCTGGGCTTGATAACTATAATAACAATAAGACAATAAGTCTAACAGAAAAAAATGATTTTCCTACAAAGAAAACAGATTGTACTTTGATTAACAAACAAGAGAAGTATAACGTAATAGATATTATTGAATACCATAAAGCTACTGATGTTGTGGATAGTAAGGGTGCCATAAAAGTGAATAAAGAAAAACCAGTAGAATCGAGTAAAAGAATCCAAAGCGATAAACTGACCAATAAACTCATTAATAGTCCTGTTGAAGATACAAAAGTTGCGACTCAAACCATCCGGCTTATACGCGGAGCGGGTACCGGTGTTGGAGTCATTTTGGCTGGTGGAATTGATTGTGAAGCGAAAGATGTCACGGTGAGTTGATTTTTTCAACTCTCATGAATGTTTTAGAGGAAAATCAATTCAAATTAAATCTAATAAGGTTTTTAATTTCAGGTTCATAGAGTTTTAGCAGATAGCGTAGCAGCTAAGGCAGGACTGAAAAGAGGTGCTAAAGTCAGATGTATTAACGGCTGTATAATGGCAGGTTTAACTCATGCAGAATCTGTCACTATTCTTAAGGTAAATATCTACATACACATTTTTAAAATTATCCTATTGCACCATTTCTAATTGACATTTGTATTTAGAATTTTTATCATATTATATTGTAAAACAATATGTACAACTAATTATAAATATCATATTTAAACTCATCGTCTTATATGACATTAGTTAATAGCTTTTAGTTATTAGTTAGTGATTTTTAGCTAAAAGATGTCATTAACATTTTCGAAAAATGCCATACTATCAAATCTTTGGTGTTAACGATTTTTTTTTGAACTACCTCGTTGCACTAAGGTATGTATTCCACTAAGCAGGGACATTCCCAATAATTCATTTTTAATAATGAAATATACACATCTCATCCTCCAACCCTGAGAACAAAGCCTGCACCAGAGTTTCATCTCTTACTCAGCAGGTGTATCGGATTGTACGTGAGATATGCATGGGCTCCGAAACTCTTGATATGCAGCAGATTGAGACTCAGAATCAATTTTTACCAGGAATCTACATCGTTACCACGGGCACCACTGTATCCACTGTAGGGTAACATTGTTCTTGTAGCATATTTTTGGATGGCTCTGTAGGCTCTACAATCAGCCCTGATGTGATTGTATCAGTTAGTATACTATCCCAGTTTTAATAGCCTCAGTACTTTCGATACCCATCGAAAGTTTCAGCTTGAAGCTCTTTCATCTGAAATCTAAGATTTTATCAGCTTCTAAGATTTTATTTCAAGTCTTCAGAGTATATCCTTACTCGAGTCCCATGTCTCGATTGGGTCTAAATTCAATTAGACCATGATAAGTGTCACACTGTGACCCACAAAATAATCTAAATTTAATTTGAATCCTTACAATTTATCTCTGTAAAGGTTATATTTAACAGATAGATAATTTGCATTCAGTGAGAAAATTAATGAGGACGTGTAATAATTTTCAGGAGCAACGTTCAGAAGTTACAATCGAAATAGAGATCGAAAATCGAACTAATGCAAATGGTGTAGGATGCGGCTCTGAAAAAGGTAATTATATAATAACCCTATAGAGCGAGAAGGGTTTTACCTCTTTTAAGATTTAAGTGATTGGAAATTACTAATATATATTTATATGTTATTTCCAGCGGAGTCGAAGGCCCGACACGAGGTAGAAGACAAAAATAAAAACGATAACGAGAGAGTATCAGGCACTGTAGTAACAGTGTCCGTGGAGAAGGCTGGTGGTGGCGCCGGTCTCGGTTTTGGTTTAGACGGAGGTCGGGACTCGCCGCGCGGTGATCGTCCTCTTACCATCAAGAAACTTTTTGCAGGTTAGATGTTATAAATGACTTTATTACTACATACGCTAAGAATTTATTTCAATACCCTCGGTGTTATTTAAGAATTATAATCTAACACGGAAGGAGAGATTAGGAGAGATTTTATTATCTTCGACGCAGAATTAAGGCTAGCCACTCAAAAATTTGAGTTTATGACATCATCTTGTCCACGCAGACTACTACAAAGTTAGGAGTATTTGAAAACCATTACCAGTACCCATTGAAGATAGTCGACGAATCGGTTAAAGATTTTGCGTTAGTTACCTTATCAGATCAAAGTCATAAGAGTTGCGTCGAAAGTGTCTAGCAGTCCAAAAAGTGTCTGTCAACCATGTATAACGTCTAATACTTTCATGTTCTTCCTAAATTACGATGCTTAAGGGAAGCTTCTTAAGTTCAAACCTGCCAAATTAAAGTTTGCACGAACAGTAACTCTAAATAATAATGACATGATAGATGACAGAAGTGACGGGGGAGAGGGACAATAAGGTTTATTTTAATTGTGTTAATTTTATTGAATATAATATATATTCTGTAGGTTTAACAACACTCATTAGAGCAGTTTCTACAAACACATACTTTTGGTATTTCAGGTGGAGCAGCAGCACAGAGCGGTCGTGTTCTAGTCGGTGCGGAACTTCTATCAGCTGGAGGGCAATCGATGGAAGGTTTTACACGCACACAAGCCTGGGCAGCTCTAAAGGCATTGCCTGCTGGCCCAGTTACCCTTGTACTTAGGAATCCTAAAGGCAATATGGCCATGTGATTATAAACGAGGAAAACCCATAATAGTAGTGACAAAAATCAAAACCAATTTCCTGAGTAATTCAGCTAAACGATGTGACTTAAAATTAAGTTCGCATTACGCTAGAGAGAATCATTTGTCTGCTAGTAGATATTCGTTGAAGGGCGAAGTAAAAACGTGTGTTGGGTATCTAAACTGTTATTCGTTCTTCTTTTATTTACAATTTGCCTCGTTCATTAGTCACTGTTTCTATAAGTGTGTAAATAGGTAATTTATGTTATCTGTCTGTAACAGATTGTCGTAAAGATAGGATTTGTAAGACTGTGTCTCATAGTTAAAATCGTTAATTTATTCATTAATTCGATGTAATCAACTAGTCTGGACTGTAAAATGTCAACGGAAATATCTACTTATTGTTATTACGCATTATAAAATGTTCATGGAAATTGATTAGTGCCATTTTAAGTTTGAAGAATCATTATGCGCACACGGTGATGTACATAAATTGACGTGATTAATATATTCTAAGCTTGTGAAGCATAATAAGTAAAGCTTGGCTTTTAATAATAAGCACGTAAGTAAACTATAGTAAGTATACGCCTGTAAGAAAGAGGCACTTTTTATGTATTAAATTAGCTTTTCAAATTACATGTTTTAGGAGTAAAATCGAGGCCGCATCATTTATTTGCAATTCTTAATAACTATTTTTAAGTAGAAAGCGTACACTCATATCTTTTGAAGGTTGTTTATTTTATGTACTGATATAACAGATCATTAACTTGCCATTACAATTATGTAGGTATTTGTGATTAGCGGTACCTATCATACCATTGCTAAGTTTAAATCATCGAACTTTTTTGGGAAAGTGTAAATATGTTTGTTATTTATTAATATTTTATTGCTATTGAGTTCTTCTAGTAAGTTGCCGCTTGTTCGATATAATTTTCTGTAGTTTTTGAATAACGTATAGATGACACTATGCATTTATTAACTCTCACACGGGGCTGGCAATTATGAGATGAGTTACTTGAGTGTAGGTGATTCTTAGATCTCTATTTTTGATATTCTGTATTTTAAACGTAATATATGTCAAATTGTTATACATAAGTACAATTTACCTATTTATGAAGTACGGAGTACAAAGAGGTACGTTTAGTACGTAGAGCTAAAGTGTGGCTGAGATTGTGTAGTTCGTGAAAACTGACGAAATCGATTGCGAGCGGCTATTTTTCTTGTGAACTAAGTACCTACCTACTCATAACGAACATACCCGAAATATACGTTTAGAAGGTATATTATGTTATCCTAGTTACTATTAATATTGTATGTTACTATATAATATTATACATATAACCATCGTAATAAATATCACTGTTTTTATTGGACGTTCCTTTAGTAATATGATGGTTTGCTAGTTAAAGAAATGTCTGTAATTACTTGCGGTTTAGGATCTACATATAAATTATGATATTTTATATCCTAGTCTGAGAGCATTCAGCCTTGAATGGATATGGTTAGAGACATTTCCAGTCAAAATTTGATGCTGTCCATAAGAACAGTACGTCCAACCTAAAGAAAGATGCAGTTTCATGAAACTAAGTCTTATCTTTCTGTAGGGTGGGTGGATATACTCTACCAAAGCAAGTGCGACGACGCAACTCATTTCTCTCACATCTTTTCTCTCTCTACGACTAGTGGGTTGGCTGGTCAGAGATCCTCGTAGACTTTTATGCGCTCTATTATCATTATGCGAGCGCCAATCCTATTGCTTGCACTTTGGGCCCCGGAGTCCGCTGTCTGTGGCTGTGTAGTCGTAAATAGTTTATTACCACTGGTTTCCAGTCTCTATGTATAGGTAAGGTTATTCTATCTATTTATTGCGAAACATCTAACCTCGAACAATAACGATAAAACTATACTATATAGAAACGGAAATAGTGATGTATGTGTATCTACATTTAATAAGTACTTTCAAACATAAAATAACGTTTGTTCTCACTAGTTCGATTCATTAGTTCGATCGTCGAACTTGAGATTTTTTTCTTCTTATTAGTTCGACCGTCGAACTACTGAGACCTGTTTTTCTCATTTGTTCGATTATTAGCTAATGATTTCTACGTGCATTATCACAAGTGACGTAACACGAAGGGTTATTGCGGAGGTCTCGCAATAACCCTTCTGCACTTTCAACCCTTCTAACCTATATCTATCCGTGTCGGGGCGCGCGGCGAAAGTCTCAGTAGTTCGACGATCGAACTAATGAATCGAACTAGCGAGAACAAGCCTAAAAAAAGACGTAACCCGCAACAGCATGGAGTGGCGTAACAGTACTAGGAAAACTGACCACAATATAAAATGGTATACTTACCTAATACCTAGAGCAAAATGAAGATGAGATTTGATATGTATTGATATCATTTACTGAAACTTATAGAGTGTAGGTACAATTTTTTATCAACTTATAAAAATATGTTCTCTAAGTACTTGAAACTACCTGATTCGATCCGGCATCCCATGGAAAAATCTTAAAACACAATTGCAGCGCCTACTGGATCCAAACTACTCCTATAACCTTCGTCCAAATGCAAACTATAAGTTGACAAAGTTTAATCACACTCAGATGACCGGAATGGCAACGTGTGAAATGCGATCAAACAAGCATTGAATAAAAAGACAGAGAGACACAAATTATAGTTTTGGAACAAATTTTGCACCAAACATTGTGATACGAATGCAGGTGCATTATAATCTAACTTGAAACATTTCCATGAACAAATAGTATACATTATGACAGGAATATTATTGTAATCGATTTAATTATTAATTCCGTATAAAATAATCATCTAAGGTTTGTAGAATATACTGCTTCCAGGCTGTTTGGCCGTGGTCCATCGGAAACTTGTATTCTAGACGTTTCGTCGATCACTGCGGTCGACATCTTCAGTGGTACAGGTCCGTACAGGCCAAACAGGAAGCAGTATATTCTACATGCAACGCCGGCCGTGAAAGCCTTAAAATTTATATTCATCTAAGGCTTCACGGAATATTTACTTACCTAATTACACCTATTATGAAAATAAAATCATATTCATTTATTTACAAACTCGCTTCATATTACATTTAGTACTCACTGGAGCAACATTGACATTCATTACCTACATAATACTCATGTAATTGTTAATTAAGCAGAAATAAATTTGATCGTGTAATCACGTCGTTCACACTGCCGAGCGGTTTATGTCCCGCTGACGACATTCAAGGGTTAATGAGGTTTTCATGTATGAAACGAGATCTTCATTTCACTGCCAACTTATGTTCAATAAAATCCTTTTCAAGTATCTCAGGAGGGTCACAATTTTTTATTAGTAAGAAGTTTGGTTTTAGAAATGTGAATATTGTATACTAGTCGCAGTATAGAATATATAAATAGTACTGAGTCGCAGTTACTGTTACTGTATGGGCCCCTGTTAAAATTTTCTGGGTCTACGCCAACCTCACTAGTAAGGTGGTACACCTACCTACTACCTAAAGGATGTTACTCTGGCAAAGGCTTTTGCTATCGGTGTTGGGAGATCAGATGTCAGTCGCTCCCGTAAAAGCCAACATACCAATCAAAAGAAAAGTTACTAATTTCCAAAGACTTTTTTTAAACAAGTAGTAGTAAGTGTATAAACAGACAAATCAAATGAGCCCAAACAAGACGGGGTTATCTTGTCTAGTTCAGAAGTCACCGTCTCCGTCTTCAGACCCTGGATATCAAATAGCATCAGAGTATTTGCCAGGCCAAACCAAAGGAGACTAAGGCGAATTGGTTTAACTTGTTTAGTTCAGGTGCCATGGGCACCTTCCAACTCCATCATCAGACCAGCTCCATACTACCGTATTATCGCATTGTCACCGAACATACGCAAGTATACCAAGAGTCCAATGTAACGTCAGGAAGTGACTCTATTTCAGCTTTCTATATTTGACCAATACCCACAAACTAACAGAGTAAGTTAAATCGACAGTAAATTGTCCAAAAACCACTGTTTCATTCCACTGTCAACCCTGAGAGCCTCGTCTGTGGTTCAGCAGGTGAACCGACTAAGTGAGGTTAACTTGGGCCAAAAAAGAATATTGATAGGGCCCTGTTATAGACATATGATTGAGATTCAGACACAGATAGAACATGTCCGATATTTTGTTTTGTAAAAAAAAAAAAAAAAAGGTACACCGTACATAGTGACAATGTCAAGAATTTCAATATATATATTTAGCTTTTATTTAACCTCACTGTTCGTTTGTAAGTAAGTTATTCGTCAAAAGTAAACCATTTATCAACCATATTGTGGCAGCCGATTGCGCTGAAATTTTACATACATGTTTAGTTTAGAAGACAATGCAATAATATGGTACCATGGAGCTGGTCTGATAATGGAAGGCTTTAGGATTTCGAAATTAAACAAGATAAACTTATTGAGTTTGTGCTCATTTGTTTTGTCTTAGCAAAGTCTCTTTATAGGTCATGACAGTCAGAGTCTGAAGATGGAGAAGAAGGTAGCCATAGGAACTCCTAAATTAAACAAGATAAGCTTATCGAAATTAGGGTCATTTATTTTGTCTTGGCAAACACTCTAGTATTATATGGTATTCAGGGTCTGATGATTTAGTAGAAAGGTGGCCATAGGAACTCCTAATCGAAACAAGATAAACTTTTTTAAATCTAAAGGAAAAGTAAGCATACTAATTGCTTAAAAATTTAATTGTATGAATGTGGCGGAGTTATCAAAAAACAGTATTTAGAAATGATTGTAGTCATTCATTGTTTCCGTTTTTCGCAAGAATTACGGCAGATGACTACAGCGTCGCCGTGAGGCGTATATAATATATCGGAGAATTTGGAATAGCCCAGATATTGTGGCTCAGTTGGTCAGAGCATTCCCTCTGTAAGGGACTGGTCATGGGTTCACGTACCTAGATGTTCTCTTTTGCCGATCTAAATCTATAAGATAAACTTATCGAGTTTGGACTCATTCTTTTTATTGTTGTGTTGTTGGAAACGGTAGGTGGTCTGGAACTAAACAAGGTAAACTTGTTGTGTTGATTGAAATAAAACTATTTTTTAACGGATGTCACGGGGAGACCGTGTCTCCCCGTGACATTCATCCGTTAAAAAATAGTGTGTAATGTCTATGTAACCGTGTAATGGCTGCTGAAAAGCAACCGAAACGTCGGGTTCAATGTAAATTATAAAATAACATCAAATAAATCGCGATAGAATCCGTTAAAAAATAGTTTTATTACAATGTGTGACATTCGCGTAAACTTTCGACAATATCTTGTTGTGTGGAGCTTCTTTGGCTGGGCTTGGCAAACACTCCAGTGCTACAAGACTTTACTAAAACTAAAAATATAAAAATAAAATAAGTAATAAAATATTTTTTTGAAAACCAGCTTTTAATAAAGAATCTGTTGTATTTGAACGAAAGTAATAATAAATTTCATGCAAGTCCACCCCATCGGTGCCAACGATGAGATGGATGTGTCAGAGTCGAACCGACTAAAACCACACGGTGTCCTTCCTAAGCGTTCGTTGCCGGGCACCCTGGGTGCGCCCTCGGAAGGATAACCCCAGGTTCACACGACATTTTAGCCGCGCCAAAATGTCGGGTAAGGTACACCTACGCGTTCGGGTTTGACCCTTCAAACCTCAACGCTTCGGTGAGTTGGCGTGTGTAGGACACCCACGATACACCTCCG
The DNA here is from genome assembly GCA_946251805.1 of Cybosia mesomella. Classification (NCBI taxonomy): domain Eukaryota; kingdom Metazoa; phylum Arthropoda; class Insecta; order Lepidoptera; family Erebidae; genus Cybosia; species Cybosia mesomella. The sequence goes on from OX276391.1 coordinate 20,254,338, forward strand.
CCTTGGCACTGCAGCGTTGTGTCCTGGTGGATGCACCACAGATACCTACCGTAGCACCCGTGTTCGGTAACCATCTGCGACATGCGGTAGGAGAGCTTACCGTGGTACCGCTTCAATCACTCCTCTATGACTGGCTTCACCACCGCGATGGTGGCTTCTCCCCACCGCGGTTGCTCAAATCGCACTTTCCATGTCTCCATGAATTCCTGGCGGAGCTGGGATCGCTGGGTCTTGATTTCCGGTGTCCTGGCCTGTGGCCCTGCTCCAGCGCCTCCTTGCGTCATTGATACAAAGAAGCAAGGGCCTTCGCTTCCAGGTCCAATGAAGGGTTCCCTGCTAGGAGACATGCCACCCCACGACCCCATGACAACCAGCGTTTTCCACGGACTGTACGAAACAGCCACGTTGCGAGCCGCCTGACGTTCCACCCATACGGGGGCCCCGTGAGATGCTCGACGGACGCTCTGCAATAATCCGCTCAAAGAGCTTGCACACCTTGTCGAGCAAAACGATCGACCAATAACCGGATGGTTGGTCCGCCGGCCGCCCCGTCTTCCGGATCATGACCAGTTTCCCTGTTTTTTAAGTCTTCGGAAACTGGCCCCTTTCGAGGCATGCGCTAAAGAGCGAGACACTTTTTATTTAAGTTTGATCCTGATTCCGTTTGATCTTGGAGTCCAAACACCGGAGTCTGGATATCCAACTCCAGGGACCGGACTTCGGGTTCTGTAATGTTCTGACACCAGAATTCTGATACCGGGATCCGAACGCCGGGATCCGGGCCCCGGGATTCAGACTCCGGGATCCGGACTCCGAGATCTGGACTCCAGGATTCACTCCAGTCTTTGGTTAAAAGGTCAAGGTTACTGGCCTTGGCTATGACGCGTGGTGTTTTCCCCATCCTGGTAATTTTTTAAGTCCTAAGATTTTCAAATAGATCGTCATGCGACTAAGCTGAGATTATATGGAAAATTGGACTGTTTTTTTTTAACTATTTGGTAAAATAAACTATTTGGTAATATTTAAAGATTCTAGATAAGTTTCTTAGAACAAGCTTAGGTTCAAAATCTATTTATTTTAGATCAAAGTAAATAATGTAGGGTTTTGTCAAATGAAATACATTATGTTCTTGTTAACGCTTATATTGTTGCGTAAATCTACAGTAAAATGCTTACAATAAAAATGCAAAAATATTTTCGCCGCTCACATACATTTTACACTGGAAAGCGTTAGGTTACCATACTGTTGTACATATTTACAAAATACGTCACTAAGTTATTTCTTACCTTTCCTAGTTTAAAGTGATTAGCAGCCATCAAGCCAAAGTTAAGTTTATTCTCCTCTGAACATAATTTATATCAAATTTCATCAAAAAGCCATTACAATCTTTCTATGATTGATAATAATTCAAACAGGTACGTGCTAAACATTATCTATTGCATTGCATTTTATTGTTTGTACCTTAAGAATTTGATCTATAACCAATTGCTTATTTCTGTGTAAATATATTCCCAAATATGGTTGCTAAATTAAAATGAATACCATGAGACGTCATGTAATGAATTCACTGAAAATATTTTAGACCTTATTTTAAGGTCCAGTGGGGCAATACCATTATGAGTACTTATGAAAATACCAAATTTCCTGACATTTTCAATAATTGAAAGTCAATTGGACATGGTAAATTACATTATTCGTTTCCAGTTGGGACTCTAAGGGTAGTAGGTACCCATTTAAGGCGAGGATATTCCATGATTTTAGGCATTTTTGGCATAGTAAAATTGCCACTTTACGCCACAGCGAGGCGCTTGCGGTCGGCGTTCGGTGTTTTGCCTCAATATACAGAAAAACAACGAAGGTTAACTTAAGATGGTGTTGTAGTATCAACACTGTTAATTAAATAGAATATCTTCTAGTTGCACTTTAGATAAAGGGAATAACGCTTATTATAATTATAATATTGTAAAATAGCTATTAGAAAATAGCTCCCGTAAAAGCTTATATGAACCAAACTATAAAAAATTATATTCTGCTCATAATTATATTGCAATATATTACTGCTCAATAGAAGGGTGTCCACCCTTCTATTGAGCAGTAAGCGAGCGCTAAGCTGCAAGATCTTGATGGGGCCTTCTATACCTATATGGCCCCCTAAAACCATGGGGGGGCCATACATTAATGGTACAATACACACGTATGGGGCCCGAACACACATGGAGCCCCATACATATATGTAACCCATGGGGCTCATATGGCCGTGGGACCACATACACCTATGGGTACCATTAAGATCCGTAGAGTATCTGGTCCCAAGTAAGATGTGAGATGGCAGTCACTCCCCTAAATGTCACACTGAACTGGGTTATAGAAGGGAGAGGTAGAAGAGCGCATCATACGATTTCGCTGTGCATCTGCCGCAAAACGACGCACGTCCTGCCTCTAACACGTTCCTCAAGGGACTGATTGACTCTCCGAGCGCAAGGAAGAAAACATAGGTATTTTGAATTTTCAGGGTATAATTCAGAATTTATGCAAATTTCGATAAACGTTTTTCATTCTCCTATAAATGACCTTTGTTAGGAGTCAGGTTGATTTTTTTAACCTGAACACAACTCAAATAAAACTGGAATGCGTTTTGGGTTAGACCATATTTTATGAACAAATTCTATCGAAAAAGTAAAAGTGATCTTGTATCGGATTACTGAAAATACCAGTTTGAACTGCCTAGAATAACATATATATTTTCAGAATACTGGGACTTCTCATTTTCTAAAAATCTTACTCTAAAAACACCCTTCCTCAGGGACCCTTGCCTTTACACAATAATGCAGTTACTGCTTAGCCATATCACTTGAACAAAACCTGCAGGCCAGAAAAAAAATTCATTTCATATTGTTTACAACTAAATAATATATAATCTTTACAATAAATACTGTACTAATTCTACAAAATATGTTTATGTAAAATATATTTATAGAAATATAGAAATAAGTTAGTCACCTTATAAATTAGGAATTAAAAAGCTCCATCATCGAGTCAACTTTGAATGTTATATCACAGACAATTTTTATCAAATTGCTTCAAACTGTGTGTATCTTATACCTTTCGCTTGCCTTCATTATTTCGGTTATTTATTTAATGCATCTAATCTACATACGAGTACATAAGATGTCATCAAATAATTAAAACTCGTTTTTTATCACATGTTTAGAAAGTCACATAACTGTCTTTTAATACTTTGAGGTTATGTTCTTTTTTCACAAATTAGGACAATAATACTAGGAATTTAGCTCCATTTTTCAATTACCAATTGTACAGTCAACGACAAAAGTTGATTGACACTAAAGAATTTACAAAACTTTTTTACACTGTAATACATAAATAAGCATATCAATAATCGATGGGGTCCCGTACGTAGTTTCGAATGACGTTGCAGCGATAGGTCATTGTGGCGAAAACCTTTTAGCGTGGTACGCTGGAGCGAAAAGTCATTGAAGCGAATTCCACCAGGGCGAATGACACCGCAGCGACAAACAAACATTGTACTATACAGTACGACTGATTTACGGTTATGTTCATGACCTTTTTCGTTTTCGATTCGTTTCTGGCGTTGTGTGGTCACAATTCTAACCTAACCTAACCTAACCCTATTACACTGTATAGTACAATGTTTGTTTGTCGCTGCGGTGTCATTCGCCCTGGTGGAATTCGCTTCAATGACTTTTCGCTCCAGCGTACCACGCTAAAAGTTTTTCGCCACAATGAACTATCGCTGCAACGTCATTCGAAACTACGTACGGGACCCTAATCGATGTATTAGTGGTTTTATAATGCTCAGGGGACAAAGTCAATATATTTTATGTTTGTTTGATATTTTATTTTTTATTTTGTTAAGCTAATTTTGGCGTTAACTGTACATTTTTCATCAACTGTTTAAAAATATCTACGCGAAAGTCAAAGTCTATTTGCAATGTGCACAATACAAAATAATAATAATTATATTTCGTATACTTTTCCGAAAATATTGTACAGTCAACGACAAAAGTTGATTGACACTATGGTATTTACAAATTTTTTTCACATTGTAATACATAAATAAGCATATCAATAATCGTTGTATTAGTAGTTTTATAATCCTTAGGGGACACAGTCAATATATTTCATTTTTGTTTGTTATTTTATGACAGGTTTAAGAGATAAGGTGATCTATAACTTTGAATTTGTCAAGCTAATTTTTTCATTGACAGTACATTTTTCATCATCAAAAATACCTATGCGGAAGTCAAAGTCTGTTTGCAATTTGCACAATTTAGTATTATTATAATTATAGATATTTATTTCGTATACTTTTCCGAAAATACTTCAGAAATATGCTTTGTATATTCCTATAGGTAGTTTACATAAGCAATAGAAAAAAAAAATTGAAATATAGGTATGGTATGAATTTCAATACCTACATTTTAGTAAAAGTTTTAGAAAAATATCTATAGAATTTTTTAAATTCTATTTTAGTTTATTTATTGAATTTAAACATTTCAAATTATTTATTGATGCATTAAACAACTTCATCAATATTATTCTACATCTTTTTCATCGCGTTACGTAGGTACATATACTTATATACCGACAATCAATATTACTGTTATATTGCACATTCGTTCAGTGGAAGTTTAATAAGATTTCATATTAAGATTTCTTTCCTACATTTTTGTATGCAATACTAGATTATATAAGACAGTTGGACTGTTTACTATGACGGCGCCGACATGTTTTTAGTTTCGACAATTAGTACAATATGTTTCAGGGGACAGAAAGTCTCTTAGTTGGAAACTATCATTGTAATACTAATCTGTTATGCACATTTGACACAGTAATATAGACTAGCGTTAACCAGGTAGTTCAAAATGTGATAATTCAATTTTCTTCTCTACATAGTGGAGTAGATATCAGGTACGTAACTCCTAGGCGCCTGCTGGTCTGGTACATCGAAACAGCAGGCGCAGGGCAGTCAGCGAGGCAGTGCGCGCCGTGTGACTCGAAGCAGAACTGGCCCAGCCCTGACGTCCTTGAACAGCCGGATAGCCTCGCCGTGTGTCAAGCCTGCTGTACCGCGACCGTTCACTGAGACGATCTCGTCACCTGTAAACATAAATACTTTTTAATTATGTCAATTGTAATTTAGAACATAATATACAGGCCTACCTATTTAAAGTCTTATCAAAAAAAAAGAAATGCCGAACTAATTAGAAAATGGCTGCTGAATCGTTTTTATACTAAATCTGTGGAAGAGTATCCTTTTCAAAATATTGAATAATATAATGTACTAAACAGACAACCTTAGAACCGTTTAGATAGCTAATAACAACTAGGAAATCTAGCACTTAACACTTGTTCTGTAAGTATGTTTTTATGTAATACCTTCGCATTTTACAAGGGCGATCTAATTGCCACGTGCCAGTGTTAATGAAGGTACGTTTGTATCAAATAAAATGGTAGGTACATCAAATATACGGCAGGTGAAGTCAGGACAGTTAGTAATTATGAGCAGCTGTTGTACAACGCTCGCGCAGGAATTTTGTACACCTTTTTATTATCTACATGTATGGCGTACTTGAGATAAGAATGTCCTTTTAGATGTTTGTATTTTTCTTTATAAAATGTTTAAATTACTTTGTTTGAATTGTTTAAATTACTGTTTAAATTACCTTCTCTAAGTGCAGACTCCGCTGCCTGGCCGTTATTGAAAATGGTTTTAACAAAAATCCCCATGTCTCCGCGCGGCGAGTCCCGACCACCCACAATGCTAAAACCGAGGCCTTTTCCGCCCGCTGATTTTGTAAACCGTACCTGAAAGTATAAGAATAAACATTTTAACAAGTACTAAAGGCATTCAATTATTAAGAAAATTTTCAAACTTTAAAATTATTAGTTACCTACCTCGAAAGAGTGCGTATCTCTAGGTTCAGGAGCTGGTGGTCGTTTTCCCATTTGTGTTGATGTCGGTGGAGCAGGAGGGGGTCGTGCAGATCTTGGCGTGGCACTCACACGCAACTCTGCTACCCCATTTCTTAACTGCTGCATTGGCTCTTGTCGTGATTGTACCCGGGGCAATCGATACGGTTCTTCCCATAATCTTTGCGAAGCTTCACAAGTTAATCGATTATATACATTTCTGTACGGAACATCTAATTCTACATTCTCGCTGTATGGACGCCTACTTCTTCCTTCCGAACTATTCTTTCTTCTTTCTGGAACATGAGAAAAGTCGACGATATCCCGACTTTCGTCTTCTGGAGTAATGAGAGGTGTGCGATCCTTTCCTCCTCCATTGTCCTTGGCTCGATAAACGTTTGGGGAGCTGCATCGTCTCCGTATTGTAGCCGATTGTCTTGGCGGAGATGGTGAAGGTGGATGCCGTGTGGCTGTTGGACTAGGTACATAGAAAGTCGATGGCTGTTGCTGTGGCGGTGCTAAAACGTCATGTGCGGACAGTGCTCTCCGTCGCAGTCCACCACCAAGCTTTCCCAAAGCTCGTAAAATATCTGGAGCTCCACTTGTTACACGCAATGATGCTGTTGTGTAGACCTTACCGCGATGTCGGAAAGATAACTTGGAAGGTGGGGCTGGAGAGCAGTGTGGCGGTGGCCTCGGGGGCGATGGTGAGCATCGTACTGGACTCGCCTCGCGGTTGCCGGTACCAGGACGTAGGCGGGAGCATCGACGACGTAGTTTTCGCCATCTTTGTGATAAATTTGCGTTCCATCCTTCTTCTGAAATATTAAAAAATATTTTATCAATAACTACAAGTCTGTGTAGCTGTTTTATATGTATTATCTTATTCTTCAAAGCTGTCACATTCTAGCAGTTTTAGTTTAGTCTCCACAGTGTTTGAAATGAGACAACAGTATAAAGACTCCATTTTATGATGGCTATATAAGTATAACTTTACGACACATATGAGGAAGTTACCTTTTTTATTGGTGTCTGCGTCGGAGGCGTAGTCGTGAGTTCGAGGCGGGGGTGGTGCGGGCGGAGATGCGGGCGCAGCGAAGCTGTGACGAAGCGGTGTCATACGCAGCAGTCGTGGCCGATCGCCACCACCACCACGCGATCCCCACGCGGGGGCGCCCATGATCTTCTGAAGACTGTAAAAAACAGAGTAAACTAGTTAAGAAACAATAGTATAATCGGTTTCTGTGTCGATTTAAAGTTACGTTCCATTTTAAGAAACTTTCAATCTTGGATTATATGCGTGATTGTAAGAGCTATATGCTACCGAGATTAAGGATTAAGTAAAAATGCGTAATGCCTAGTAGCTCAAGTTAACAAGATTGTTTGCCAATAGTGATACGCACGAAACGTTTCGGCGACACATTTATTATGCGTACAGCTAAGAAGTGGAATTGCCTGCCTGAGTCTGTGTTTCCGGAAAGATATAACCTTGGAATCTTCAAGTATCGAGTGAATAGGTTCCTTCTAGGCAAACGTGATCCATCGTAGACCACATCGTCACTTACGATCAGGTGAGATAGAGGTCAAACGTGAGCCTATCATCCATAAAAAAAAAGTATACTGAACTAGGGAAACAGTTCAATCTCGGATGTCATTGGTAGGGGCCATTTAATAAACTGTTTAGTCAGTCCTAAAGTGGCGATTTGAGATAAGCATAATTCCCAGAGCACTTAGATCTTTTAACTTTCCAAGCGAATATACGGTTGTTATACGTGCGGAAATCCCTTCGGATACCCCCCCCCCCGGCCAGCAGGGGTGGTTATGTCGTGCATAAACCGACTAAAAATGCACGGTGTTCTGCCTAAGTGTCCATTGCCGGGCATCCCGGGTAAGCCCTCGAAAGGATAACCCCAGGATTACCGGCGGACCTTGGCCGCCAGCGCGGCCTCGCCTGGTGGGGTCGGGTTTTATCCCGCGTCGGTGACTTGGCAAGCGTGTGTACACGACACGCCTCCGCCACTTTCTGCTTCTGTAAGGACGGCGAGTCGGCCAACTGCCATCCTCAGGCCCCGATCATGGAGGTTGTGTATCTTTTCATCTGTCTATCAGTCAGAGGCGGTTTTCTCTGTTTGATACCTGATGTGATCGAGATGATGCGAAGCTATAATTTATGAAGATCTGTCCAGGCGTTTGTAGATAATTAGCTCATATTAGGCGATTTTTCAATGTTATTTTATTTTATAATCAGGTAAATATAGTAGGTTACTAAACGAGAATGCATTTATATTTTGTTCTATAAAATTTGAATAAAATTACAAGCTCCTGTAGCTTCAACTGTCACTAACTTTCTGTTTAACCCTTATGTAGATATAATCGTTATATTGAACTCGATACTGCTCCATGTACTAAATGTTTAAATGAATCAATAATGTAGTCGATTGTAATACCGATACAATTCATGTCCAATAAGATTTAATTCCAGAGTCATGGGAAAAGTGGGTTGTTGCTTGTTAGGAACACATTTACAGTGTTCATTACTGTAGTAGAGTTTAATAAATTAGGGTCGGCACATCAAGCGCTGCCAAATATAGAACCACTTGTACTTATTAACCACTTAAACCCAAAGAAGGACTGGTATGTCCAATGTGCATAATAACATCATGTGCCTGTTTAGTATTACACGTTCCCTTCCAATATAATAAGGATCCAGTATATGGAAGGTGTTTGTTTTGTAGTAGTAAACTGTAGTAGTACATGACTGTACGATCGGCGTATAAGACACTACCTATACTGATTTTATATAGGTGTAAGTGATGGTAATATAACCACTTAAATCCAAAGAAGGACTGGTATGTCCAAAGTGCATAATAGCATCATGTGCCTGTTTAGTATTAAACGTTCCCTTCCAATATAATAAGGACCCAGTATATGGAAGGTGTTTGTTTTGTAGTAGTAAACTGTAGTAGTACACGACTATACGATCGGCGTATAAGACGCTACCTATACTGATTTTATATAGGTGTAAGTGATGGTACAGTAAAAAAAAATGCAATTTAACTGCACGCAGTGGTTCAATTACGTGGTCAATTCACCATCAGTCACTGTGTCGTGACGTGTTCCCAAGTGGGTTAATTATTTGTTTGGTTCATAGTTAGTTGTTTCGAAGCTGGTCTATGCTATTGATTGAGAATCACATGGGTACCATACCAACGGGGCTAATGATAAAGGTAGCTATGTCAAAATTGAACCGATTAAACAAAATGTAGGTGGACCCGGTAAACCTGATAAGGAAGCTGCAAGAAAAAGCTATAATATGGTAGTTGTCTATTAGAAAGTTGCCTATAAAAAATACATTTTCCGTCGGCTCCCTTATCTAATAGGTTTGTTTGAATTGTCCTTCACGATATTCAAAACAATTTCGTCTAACGAATATTACGTGTTACCTATCATTAAGACATTACGGTACAATATTAATGGCAGATTAATTGGGCAATTCAACGAAACTTTTATGTTATACTTACTATTTCATGAAAAGCAAGAGATATTCTTAAACCTGGGATCCTAAAGCCGAAAGATTCCACATAATGGACAGGTGTAACATGAAACCTTGTACTAAATCCAGTTAATCATAAAACTGGTAGTCGTAGATGACTGCACATACATAAACATCGACCAGTGCGACTCCTACACGGCGTGGGCTTAGGTCGGCAAACAACGACGTCCGGTCACCGGAGCCCTGTCGCAAAACTTTAACAATTATGTCTAATCGTGACCCAAATATTTGTTACAACTAGCCTTACCATAAATATCTGTGTCTTTTTTACACTAGTACGGCTAAGCATGCTAATTCAGTGAATTTGTATGCCGATTTGACCATGCTTTTACTGTTCTAATCTAACGTAGTAGCGTGTGTGTAAAATTAGTGAACTAACACAAGCAAAGGTGTACTGCACGTTACGTATTACTTAAACTTAGACAAAAAAAACAGCCCGCTGAGTTTCTTGCCGGATTCTTCTCAGGACAGGGCCGCGTTTCGAACCGGCGGTCCATTTGCCAAACATTAGGTTTTTTTTTTGACGTTTTGTACGTGCCGTATTAATGGTGTATACAGAATAAATGGATTTTGACTTTTGACTTTGACTTTAAAAATCATAAATCGGGAAAAGGTAATCTAAAGATTGTTTCCAACATCAAGAGTCCTAATACCGACAGGGTTAAGTTCTATTAAGTGAGCTCGTTAAAATCAAAACAAATTCAAACAATTGACAAAATTTCTTAATATTGATTATAGATCCCAGAATAACTTAAAAATAATTATAATACTTTTAAATTTTTTAAATAACAGTAAGGAAAATTACAGTTATACTAATTTCTTTACAAGGGGAACATGTAGCTAATGGCTTGAAAACATAATTAGCAAAAAATTAACATTGTTATTATTGATGACTAAAAGAAAGCAAAACTATTTGAAATTGTCAGAAATTTAAACAGATTGCAGCATTAACCTAATCGATAAACTTCGATGTTGCGAATCGAGTATAAAATATACCTACTTTGTTAGTCATTATGAATTAATAATAAAGTGCCTAGGTGTAGTGTAGTAGTAAGTACTCGTTATAAACAGGGGCCTCACCACGACGCGTTAAAAACAATTCAGTATCGGGCCGCTCAGGTGACGGAGAAAGATGAAGCTATGCACGGTGTATAGCTCCATCTCGCTTCCTCAACTGAGCGGCCAGAAACTGAATAGTTTATAGCGCGTCGCGTCTCGGTACGGCCCCAGTCCTTGTACAGTCATTCCGAGATTCTTCTAAAGCCAATAAAAACAAAACACTATGCATTCATAAATTGAAATTAACTAGTAATACTACAATAACTCACTGATAGTGAATTAATTAATAATAGCATGATTCATTTCAGCACCATTAATTAAATCCTTTGTATCTTAAATTCGACTCATTCATTCAATTACTTAGACGTAACTCGATAGTTACCTAATTGAATTATTCACACTGTTTACTGTTACATTACTCACAGCTTCTGGATTGAATTACTTATTCATTCTTATCTATATCCTTACAGTTTGTAAAACTTGATGCCGTCTCCGCCAGTGTCTGTTAATGCGCTTAGAAACAGTTGGAGAATTACTAAGATCATTTCTACTTATCAAGGTTTATGTAACCAACGGGTTATACTCTACCCCTATTAATTATCAGCGTCCATATAATAATCCTGATGGATGGAAGGAATACAATTGTTTTATTAGTTATTTCGTACGAAAATTGATAATAAGAAAGTACTGAGGATCGACATTGCCAAATATAAACATAATGTTTGTATTTGTAACATTATGCTACTCAGTAGTTCCTTTGTAAATATTATTGGAGATTTTTATACTATGCTTTCTGTCATGAAGTCTACTATACTGCAGTAAAATGAAATCGCTTTACGTGAAGTTGTTCATTATGTAGGTACTATATTATTCATCGCGTGTACTAATAATTATAACTTTTGCTAACGATGTTACCATGAGATTTTTAATAGGTACAATCAAGTTATGTCTCTACCCATATTTTTCTTCTAAACTCATTCATTAAAAAATTCACACATCCACTACACGCCAGTATTCTTTTCTACCCTGTGGCACTACACTTAAATTGGTACATACGCCAGTCCACTAGTGTGTTTTAGAATTAGAACCGAAAATCGGCGCCAAACAATATCCCGTCTGATGAAAGTAGGAGTATCGAGCGGTACTTCTAGCGGATATCCGCTCTGCCAGACTTACCCACCACACTCATACTAAGTAGTAAATACGCAGCGCATTTTATGATGCTTATCATTTTTTGATATTTTTAACTGTTGTGTAGTAATTATAACCGCTTTTTAATTGAGAGAGTACAGCTTGCGTGTTCTAGTGATATTTTATTTCTTGTGGTTAAATTAATATCCCTAGACGGTCGTAAAACAGTTAACCTATGTAATATTCCCCTGGCGGTTGTGAGTACAATAATATTGTAGAAAAGCAGTGTAATGCATTAGACTTACCTACTGAAATATTTTTCAGATTTGCCAAGACATGTGAAGGTACAAATTATCTATCTATTCACACCCGTTCCATCGCCTGAACAAAATTGTAATTCACGCAACTTGCATTTGTTTCTACTATGACCGGACTCTTTCAGGCACTATAAGTAGGCTCTGTAAATTCTGTTTGGGAGTGAACTACTTTTGTTTCATGAACTGCTAATGTAGATAAGTGCATAAAAGAAACATATTGTTATAAGGAAAAAAAATTCACACCGCCTGGCGCTCACAATGCCCCAATCTTTTTTTGATAAGGTTAGCTCATTATACAAAATGTTCAACATTGAATTAACTTTTTTTTCAGATAATGCAAATAAAATAGTTAAATCCCTTAAAGCTGACAAGGTATATGTGACTGGGTTCTGACTCCGGTGCCGCAAGATTCATTTTGACTTTTGTTTTAGAGTCGAACTACTGAAACCATCATATCAATCTTAATGATTACATTTTTAAATACAATTCATAACAAGTGACGTTCTGATTTCGTTAAGAGTGGCACGTGGAGTCAATATTTATAAACATACATAACGAAGCATAATATCGTAGTGAATAAGGATTTGTATCAGAGCATCAGATCAATAACAATGTTATATGAACGCAATGTAAGAACATCTAATACGACTTCACTATAAAAATTTCATTTATTTATCTATTTTTTATTTATAGATTTATTGCAGAAACATGGGTAAGTACAAAGATTTTAGATACAGTTAAATTATTGTCCAGCACGTTTCGCCGTTTTACCAGCATGCAAATGTAAACAAAGAAAAATAATAAAATAGAACAGAATACATGCAATGATTTTACACAATATTAAGTAGACTGACACAACGATGTCTTTTACTTTTATTTTTATAATTATTACTATTAAACTAAAACATAATTGGGTTACGCGATCTCTTGTAAAGGTAGTTGGGATAGACTGGAGGCGGAAGGCGGCGGCGCCGGCGGCGGCTGCACCTAGGTGCTATGGTGTACCTTGCGAGAGGCTTATGTCCAGCAGTGAATTGCAATAGGCTAATTAATTGATACATTTTTATGTACAGTTCCAGTGAATAACTTTATCTATACATATAAATAAAATCGAGTGTCTGTTTGTAATATTGAAATAACCGTTTTTTACTACATTTATATGAATATTTATACGGCACATACACCAAAATAACATTTTGTTCAATTTTTCTCTGTCTGTCTGTCTGTCTATTTGTTCCGGCTAATCTCTGAAATGACTGGACCGATTTTGACGGGACTTTCACTGGCGGATAGGCAATATAACAAGGAGTTACATAGGCTACTTTAATTTTAGGAAAAATAATTAGGGTTCCGCGCAAAAAAACTAAAGCCCTAAAAATCTTAATCCACGCGGACGAAGTCGCGGGCACAGCTAGTTACAAATAATAATGTAATGGCTAAGCCCTTTAGCATAGTCATTATGCTACCGCCTCCAATCGCTTGTGGTACTCCAAATATAGATTAGAACACAAACACATACATCAAGATATTAAATGCTTCCGTGGTCAGCAGGCTAATATTAGTCTCCGGGGATCGTGTTGAAACTGTAGTGGACACAAGCAAGTAATTAAATTCCGGGTTCGATCCCGAGGGTGGTCTTTACGACCTATAAAGGAAGGGTACTGCGGTCGTACAAAAACAAGGGGAATAGATTTATTGACCTGTGACCACTCCTATATTTAGGTTCAGGAATATATTTATATGGTGAATACGGCTATACTTTTTCGTTCTGTGGTTTCTGGTGTTTAGTTGAACCTTTTGATGTGAAATAGACTGGTATGCTGTTCTTGCCGACGTCGACGGACTGATTGTTTTGGCGTCATGCTCCATATGAATGTATTTTTTTTAAGTTAACGTTTTTATGTTAACATAATTATAACATAATGTATTCGTAATTTTGATTTCTAAGTAATTTAATTCAAAAAGTCACGTAAAAAAATAACAAAGAAGTTGAAAAACAAAAGTTACATTTTTTTCGTTTGCGGTGATCAAATATTACTATGGTACAGTTTATTCACTAGTCTCATAAGTAGAAACGTCAAAAAAATAAAAGCAATAAGTAAGAAAATAAGTGTTTCATGTGAACACAATTTGTGCCTACCTACTATTGTAAGTTCGAAGTATTCGTGACTATTTCGTTAAACAAACACAAAACAAACTCTAGTGATATTATCATATATAATATCACTAGCGTATGTGACTATTAATAACATGTCTGATACGATTATTTCATATACTACCTTCATTGCCTACATGTACGTATAATACCTATGAGTATTTAATTTACATAAGTTTATAGAAGACATCCTCAGAGTGACTACATACAGAATAAAGTAATATGTATTGATTGGATAAAATAAAAGACCTAAGTAGTTTTCATAAAATAATTCACGGTTTTCTCCCTATCGACAGATACATTCAGGAGCACGATGGGTCAAATTAGATTGAACCAGAATTGAAATTAAAGAATAGTAACAGGTGGCGTCCATTTATGATTTAAAAAAATGAAGAAAAATTTCTGACAATTTTCAAAACATACTAAGTCCATATTACCTTATACGATACATACAATGAATACTCTGCAGGCCATATTTCATTAGTCATGAATTTGAATTTAAGATTAGATATATTTGATAAAACATGTAGGTATATGATAATGACAAAAAAATTCAAGCCGTCAAGCATAGTGACTTTTCTACTTGACTGTACATGTACTGTATAATAACTTAATTAAGCCATATCAACACGGAAACTTCATAGACAACGTGATTGCCTTTTTATAAGATTCGCTAGACCAGTTCTTATATTTTATGGCCGAGAAAATTGACGTTAATTTTACTGACAGTACCGTTGTGGACCGATTTTGGCAGCGCATGCACCGTGGCGTACTGGTCACTGTTCTTCCGGTAAGTTAGCCATTCATTGTCAGTGTAATAAAATGGTAGCATTTATTTCGGTAGGATGATTAACAGATTGGTTCTGCAATCCCGTCCGGCACCCCATCAAAATAAGTTCCTGATGGAATAGGCAAAGAGCCAAATGAAAATAATTTAGCTTACTATTTTCTTTATAAAAGGAAGTATGGATGGATGTTTGTTACTCAATCACGCCAAAATGCCTGAACCGCTCTGGATGACATATGGCATAGTAGATTATAGTCTGGAATAGCACATAGGATAATATTGTGGGAGTAGGTTCCTGTAAGTCGCGGATACAGCTTGTAGATTATAATTCACGCTTGTATATTCCTGAAGGGGTAGATAGGGTTATATTAATAAGCCCATTTCATCAACTGTGCAAAATTTTTTGTGTGCGGAAAATATATGGCAGGCCTATCATTGTCAGCCGAGTACTATTTCCATATTCCGTTATATTGCATACAATTTTTAACAGAAAAAAACAATGACACTTTGTCCACATCAGGAATGGAAAGGGGTCATGCAAAACAGTCACACTCGCTACTTTACTTAATTTATACTGGTATAGTGATGTTATATTGTTAGAACAATTTATACTGGTATAGTGATGTTATATTGTTAGAACAATTTATACTGGTATAGTGATGTTATATTGTTAGAACAATTTATACTGGTATAGTGATGTTATATTGTTAGAACAATTTATTCTATAACAGCCCTCGTATCTTCCTCGATGTTAGCAGCATAGGAAGCAGCCACAATGTGGCTCCCGTGTTCCCGTTTTTATGTCCCAACTGTTAAGATGATCACAATAGAGCTGATGATGTTTGAGTGTGCAACAATATAACGGTAATACTAGTTACTAATACTAGTTAGTTTTATTTCAATACTAGCTGATGCCCGCGGCTCTGCCCGCGTGGAGGTCAGTTATCGTTTTTTGGTCATATCTCCGGTTCTGCTCACCCATATACAATCAAATATAGGACAAAGAGACAAACAGACAAAAAATCCAAAAAGAGGATGTTGGTGTTCAGAATCGTTAAATTAACATAACCTAATTTTTTTTTAGATCTCATATATACATACACAACTAATTTACAATTTTATAGTACTATAGATAGATAGATCATAAAATATTTGGAGTGCAAGGATGAAGGTGTATTGGAAGAATTAACGAAGATAAGTACTACTTATTTTTGAGCTAGATATTAGTAATCTTATGTTTTTTTCGTAGGATTGTTATTACACAGAGGTATAAGTGTCATTCCCCAAACCTGGGCACCGTGGTTCCCAAACCCGAGGGGGCCGCCTCGGGCCTGGGCCATCTCCGGTTGGAGATGGCCCAGGGTCAGTCGGGGTGCGAGGGATATGCTCTATGGGTAGCCTTACACCCATCTATAGATCCGAGACACGTGCTGTTTTAGTCGGTTCAAGCCCGACATAACCACCCCCGCTGGACGCTGGGGTATCCAAAGGGATTTCAGTACGAAAAAAAACGGTATAATGTGTCATTATTAGCCTAAAATGATCGCATCTTCAGTTGCCCTTTAGAAGTAAATTAACACATTCCAAGCTCAAACTAAAGGAATAGTGATTTATAGCGTATATTATTCTTTTAGTCTGAGATTCCAAGTTACCGATTACCTTGGTTCTAAAATATTGTACAAAATAATAAACAAAACATGAAAAGACTTTACATAATATACATCAATTTATTTATTGATTTAATTCAATGTAAAGACTTTTGTAAATTTGTTTATGTTCACTTTTTCCACATATTGCCTTTACGTAGTGAGTTTATATTGTTATTTGAACACTTTTGTGATTATACACATCTCTCTAATACTCAAACTTAATAAGTGATTTTACTAACCCCGATTCACGACTGGCGTATCACTACATAGTATAAAACAAAGTCCCTTTTCCCGTCTGTCTGTCCCTATGTATGCTTAGATCTTCAAAACTACGCAACGTATTTTGATGCGGTTTTGTTTAATGGGTAGAGTGATTCAAGAGGAAGGATTATATCTATAAAACATGCTTAATATCAAGCCGGCGAAACCGATTAGGCCGGGCAGATCTATAAATACAGGCTTTACGTTCCGCCGATCCATATTAACGATGAACGAATGATAGTCTGAACCCATTATTATTTTCTTCATCTCTCGATAAAGATGTTACCCGAGATATTAATGAGACCTCTATACATTTAATTGAGAATAATAGAGATCGTAACGCGTTCCTCCCACACTTTTTGCTCGCTATTTGTAATACTTCTTATGAATATACACAAGCAACGGCCTCGATTGACGAGAAAACATGTTAGAACTTAGTTTTCCTCTATTGTGTTATTTAATTTTAATGATATTAAAAGCTCAATATAAAAAAATGGTTTCCCATTTTTAACCGAGTTCAAAAACGAAAGGGGTTCTCAATTCGGAAGATTACATTTTTTCATGTAGGTACAACTTAGGTAGGGCAAAACTTTTTCTATTTATATATTCGGATTTCCAAAATTTTTTTTCAGTACAAAAACATTGCGCTACTTTTTTGTTTGTCTATTTAGAATAGATGTCCTATTTAAGTCTCATCTCTACACACAGGTTTACTCAAGATTATTTTTTATTATATTACACAATCTCATAACTTTTCAAGAACTATTTTTATATCAATTTGAATTACAATTTGAAAGCTGCAGACTCATTTTTCATTCCAAGCGGATTTTTTTGACATCACTTTTCTTTCTTCTTCTTTCGGTGTCCCCCGAACTGTGACATAATTTTTGTACTAAACAGCTCGTCCTGTAGTATAGATTTATCAAATCAATTATTTCAAGACGAGATTTTTGCAAAAAAGTTCACCCTCCTTTTAGTTTTGAATAATATGTGCTTATAAACAGATGTGTACGTGACAAAAAATCAAAAGCGAAATTTGTGGCGTCAGCAGATGGGTCGTTCGAGCGCCCAATTGTTCTCCCTACGGCCCGCGCGGCCCTTCTTTGAACTCAAGTGGATTGCTATTAAAGCTTGAATCCATTAGTTGTTCATTACACGTTAGTAACGTGGTTTCGACCGGCGCAATACGAGTAGTGTATGTTACCTACTTACATGTGAATTTGTTGTTGGCACTAGTTTCTAATAAACATTTTAAGAAGATTTTATCAAGCTTATCTATAAACCAATTTTACAGTCGATTTATTTATTTCTTATTGAAAGACAAAACTCGTTACGAGAAGAAATCCGGTCTGGCTGGGTAAGCGGCACGGGTGGCATTATGCGTGTGGCTTTTCAATAACAGCTTATTTTATCAAAATATGATACTCTTATCTCTATAGCGTCTAGGTACATCTTATATACAAAATTATAGTTCAATCCTGATTGGTAGAAATGGAGTCTCCAGATTGGTGGTTACCTTAAACACCTGTTTGGTGATATTGTCGGAAGTTTAGGCGAATGTCACACATTGAAATAAAACTATTTTTAACGGATTCTATCGCGATTTATTTGATACCTTTTACCCGTTTGGTGATTAAATTATTAAATTCCAATAATTTCCTTAAAGGATTATTTCTTTTGTCTCATAATAAATAAATAGGTACTATGAGTAGTAATTTATTATTTAATGCATTGCATTCCATACATTGGTTTGTGGAGATATAATGGACTAATGTATATTAGTAGTGGTAGTCTCGTTAGGAACTTGCGTTAGCACCCGTATGTATAAATATGTATGTATTCACAAAAAATGTATCTAAGTATGTGTTTCCGCATTTTAGAATCCATATTACGTGCTATGTTTAGTTTGAATCAAGATAGCGCTGTGTAGTATGTCCTAGAATATTATTATTATTTCAGGCTACCACTACTTTGAAAGATACATAATAATTTATCTGTATTATTTTAACAAGACTACTATTATTAAAATAATTATTATATTTGTGTGATATATATTTGAATTTGCATGTGTGTGAATTAATGTAACAGGTTTGCATAACTTAGATATTTATAAATAGATTGAGACCGTACTACAATCTCATAATTATAATATACAGAAATGCTTGGTTTTTTTTTTGTAAATACCAATAATAAAGGATAAACCTGATTCTCATATTATGACTTCCATATCTGACTTTTATGCGATCATAAGGAAGCAGACTTCTTCAATGTCTACTCGACTGCTAGGCACGAATTGCATCCTGAGAGTATTGTCCGAGAGGTGTGATCTTCCATTCCTACAAATATGGATGCGGCTGCACGCTAGCGAATTCCCATGATATATTTTTTGATTTGATTTTTTTTTTGGTTATAATGTAGTACTAACATAGTTGTAAGATCATTGTTACTAACACATATGGACCTATTTCTTAAATAAATTATTATTATAATATTAATCAGTAAAATCCAGTCTCAGAGTTCCGTAATAAAACTAAACTTAATGTTTAATTAGCAACAATTACTGGAGTCTACATCATGTTAAGGAAGGATAACAATATATAAGGTTAACCTTATGGCAATATGGTACCTACTGGCGATGATAAGTCACTGCCAACGGTGGTTATATAATCTTTTTACAGGAATTTATGGACAGTATAACCGTAACTGTTTGGTAGCCATGTTACGCCCACTCTTATTAACCATGTTGAGATTTATGCGTAAATGCCAGAGCGATAGTGGCACAATAGGCCATAAGGAATGCGACCTGCGACTCGTTCCATACCTACACAGTGCTCCTTTCATACGACCAATTTGAAATATTGCTAGCTGTGCCCCGCGGTTTCGCCCCCTGTTCTCAGTGCTACTCGGGTAGTGTAGTCGCGTCTTTTGATTTTCTTCAAGGTTCGAATTCTAAGGGTTGTTACGTATACATCTCTGCCATCCCTGCAAAAGAAAGCCGTAAGAAATCGGTTTATAGGGACCCCTCGCCACTGGAGTACATCTTTTGGAAATCCATCCGTTCAGCCAGAGGAAAAACGCAGAGCTCTGAGCTAAACTCAATCAGAGACCAGAATGGAAGTATTGTAAAAGGTGAAGAATGTGTGTTAAAAAGATGGCAGGAATATTGAAAGCTTGTTTGAAAGACAGGATGGTGTACATGCACTAACCTCGGTGATGGATGACCATGTTGATACTGATGAAAGTTGTATTAGTAAGAATGAAGTTGTGAATGCGTTAAGAAGTATGAAAGCTGGAAAATCAGCGGGATATGATAAGGTGACAGTCGAGATGCTGAAGGCTGGACATGGCCTCATAGTAAGTTAGTTATGCCGTCTTTTCAATATGTGTTGGGTTAGCGGTCGAGTACCAAATGATTGGTGTAAAGCCGTTATAGTTCCACTTTACAAAGGAAAAGGCTCGCATCAGGACTGCAAAAACTACAGGGGCATTAGCCTACTCAGCATCGTCGGCAAGCTGTATGCGAAAGTGTTGATTGAGAGAGTTATGACAGAAACCGATGAGAAAATATGGGATGCACAAGCGGGTTTTAGAAAGCGAATGGGATGTACGGATCAGGTCTTTTCCTTGCGAAGCATAGTAGAGAAATTGTTGGCCAAGAGTCAAAAGGTCTATTGCGCATTCGTGGATTTTGAAAAAGGCATATGATAAAGTGATGAGGAATGAACTTTGGTCGGTCTATGTATGGGGTGAGCAGCAACCTTATTCGAGCTCTGAAGTCTCTCTATGAGGACTCCAGTGCTTGCGTGAGGATACATAGGTCATACACTGAATGGTTTGGCAACCAAAAGGGTGTTAGACAGGGATGTGTAGCGTCACCTTAACTGGCTGTTTAACTTATTCATGGACAGTTGTTTGCAAGATTTGAATGATAAAGAATGTGGTTTAAGAATGAATGAGTTACTCGTCAAATGTCTCCTCTATGCTGATGATCTAGGTTTTACTTGCGTCATCGGCAGATGAGTTGCGGGAGATGGTAACAACTATGCATGGAGCTTTTGAGAGGGAAGGAATGAAAGTGAATGTTAGTAAGACAAAAGTTATGGTTTTTGAAAGAGATTAATGCGTGACAGATTGTAGGATTTGTATAGATGGAGAAAGGGTGGAACAAGTGAATGAATTCATATATTTGGGAACATTGTTTACGAGAGATGGAAAGCATGAAGAAGATGTTGAAAGGAGAGTGACAGCTGGAAATAGAGTGAATGTGGCACTACACAACACTACACTATACACAGCCGGAAAGTGTCCGAAAAGGCACGACTGGCTGTACATTAGTGGCGTACTCCGTAATTAGGAGTATTAGTGCTGACTCTTATGTATGGTACCGAAAGTTGGGTGTGGCAAAAAAAGCATCAGAGTAGAGTGAATGCAGTAGAAATGCGTGCGTTGCGAAGTATGTGTGGATTGACTTTGAGAGATAGAGTGAGAAATAGCGTGATAAGAGAGCGATGTGGAGTGATAGAAGATGTAGTGACGAGAATTGAGAGAGGTATGTTTAGATGGTTCGGTCATGTTGAGAGAATGAATGAAATAAGACTAACGAAACAGGTGTATGAGGCGAGTGTGGAAGGTACCGTCGGAAGGACCGGGACCAAATCGGGGAAATTTTAGAAAAGGGGCAGGTCAGGAGTATCCTAAACCGATGAGCATGCATGAAGAATGTAATGAGAGTGAATGAAGCGAGAGTAGTATGTCAGGATCGTACCAAATGGAGATCCGTGATCTCTGCCTACACGCTAAGGGAAACAAGCGTGATTTTATGTATGTATGTACCTTTGTACACTCTGAAACTTGACAACAAGGTACTAGTAGTCTGAGACTTGCAATGGACATACACAGGCTAGTTTTAAGCTACGACTTTGCATTCGCTATAATTATCACCCGACACCCACATACCGACCAAGTCGCGGACAAAATTCAGAATAATATATTCACTTCTAATTTTAGGTTCTAAACATCTGACCTTTCGATGTTGACACCTAGACGACAATAAAAACCAGTTTGGTTTTGGTTATAATACTTATCTTTTCTTTGAGTGAGTAGTTAAATACTTAGACCAAGCATATTTTTTCCCTTCAGCATCATCACTATAAGCTATTCGTGTGCATGCATAGGGCTTGTGAATAAATATTTAATTCAAGAGAAAATTTACCATTCCCACCAATACCAAACATATTATTGCAAATGGAAAATTATCTCTAGGTTCTACTGTCACACATTAGATTTCAGACTAATCGTTTGACACAATTTTGTTGTGCGGGATATATATACTAAATTCGAGCAAGAATTTGTAGGTGCCTTAGAAATGGGAAGGAGACCAGACTCGAGTGCTATCCTTAGTGTTGATATTAAAATGTAGTAAGTCTTTAATAACAATAGAATACATACAACTGTCACTGACCTATTAGGGACATCGCCAGTTAAACTGTATAAACAAACGCAAGTGGCAATGATCTCATAATATTAACTCACAATAAGAATAACGCAATACTAAGAGCAGTTACTGTTAATAATGCGCCGTCTATAGTTGGCACTTTAATAATAGGTCATAGCGTTATTTGTAATTTGTATGAACAAGTAGGACGGCTACGGTATCGCAATAAGGTGGATCTTTGCTATTCTCTATAACATTGTTTGCAGGTAAATTAAGAATGTACCCGCGCTCCACATCTACCTCATCGAATGAATCTGGGAAATTGCTTCTTGCTCATTCTATTATAATGCTCATAGTTATTTACTATTAATTTTTTCCCAAGAGAAATCGGTTCATTCTGATTTCATTGTTGTGCTGAAGTAAGTCTTTGAATAATTTCTGTCTCTTTTGTACAATGAAAGTAGACGAGATGTATACAGAGTGTAATTAGCTATCCCATTTTCTAATTGTAAAGTCGTTTTGTATTTTGGGTAATAAAATATTTATTGTCTTTGGAACTTAATATGAGAATGTAAGTGATTTATAAGAAATCCAAACGCATAATACAGTATCATAAAAATAATGATAAGTATGACTATAGATAGCAAGAATGGAAGCATGAAAAGTTGTTTGAGACAAACATCACAGATAAAAGGTACTTAAATGAAAACTATGTCATATATGTGAATTATTATATTTTTATACGCATTCTCATTTTTTCATATCCCTGGAAGGGTGGGTAGGCAGAGGTGTAAAGTGCTAAATAGCCGTTTTTCAGCTTTGTTTACCGTATGCAGTCTAATAAGGCCTTAAAGTCTTTAATTTTCACAATAACAGTATTATATTTTAAAAGATTTGTGAAGTGAAACGAAAATAATAATATATTTTTGTTCCTATTTTTGTTAACACATTTACCAAATACACTTTCATGTACCTACTCGTTACATATCTACAAGTATGTACGTAATTTATTCACCAACTCTACATGACAAAGCCCACAGCTCACATGGTTGAACTTCCTAATACGATACACTAATTGAATGGAAACCGCGTCATTAAAATGACATATAAACCAATTTTTAAATATAGCTTAGAATGATGTTTGAATAGGTACTTGTAATTTTTACAGAACGCTATTTAAAATTTTCGGAGTAGGTTTATTTTATGATCATCATAAGTCATCAGATCATCAGAGTTATATCTGTCTGTATCTATGTCTTTTTTAAGTATGTACTCCGTCGTTTATGAACCGATTTAAAGAAATCCTTTTGCGTTGGGTTTGGTTTAACTGCAAGTTGGTTCCATATGAATTTTATTAGTATTGGACCTAGAGAGCCGGAGATGTTGCAAGAAACTCCTGAAAATCAAATAGAAAATAGATAATGTGAAATTATCGAGATATACTTTAGGTGTATGAGCGAATACGACGTCAACTGTCAAATGTCTTTTGTTTGGAATACATATTTTGAATGGCCGTACATATTGATACCGATTATATTGTTACAAAATTTTAAACGATACTAAATTTTAGGTAGATTTCGAAGAAATCGATCTACCTATTGGTTTCTTGACTACTGTCGAATTTAAAAAAAATTTCTTCATAGGTGGTGTAGTTATGACCCCCTGAGTCCGAAATGACCACTGGTCAAAAAGTTTATATATATTTATATGTATGTATGTATGGTTCCACTTCCCAAAATTTGCGGCACTCTCACGGTCGCATTTTTGCCCCGATCGCTTTCAAACTGCGGTCAAAAATTGCTTGGGTGTAAACTTAGTTTAAGTTCGTGAACGGGTGGAATCCGGCCTAAGGGGACGGTAGGGCCTCACTTTTTGTGAAATCAGTTTTTCCTCAAAATTTCACGTTTCATGAAAGATATTCGAACCGTTCTAATACGTATCCCATAGTATACATGAATACCAACAACTTTTAATTATAAACCTATAAGATTAAAACTTTAACTAAAAGTGGAGGGGGGAAAAACCAAAATTTTTCGGGAAAAAAATCATAACTTCTAACCGGTGAACATTCTTGGTGTCGGAAACATTTTTAATCGATAGGCCATTTTTAAGTCTAAAATAAATGTCTGAAAAGTTTTTCGCTAAAAGTTACCGTTTTCGAGAAAAAATAAATAAACATGCTAATAAAATAATATTAATTGCTTCACGAAATCTACCTGTGTGTTCCCCCTGCGGGAACGGATTTTTTTCTATAGATTTAGATCGGAAAAAGAGAACATCTAGGAGGGGACTTGATACTACATTTTTAATAAAGTTTAGGTTTAATCATAGAACAAAATTTCGAATTTCAAATCAAATGGTTTTAGAGATAGTTTACTTTAGTGAGATAGCAATAGAATTAACGCCATTTTGTGAATTCCATAGTAAATTGAAAGTGCTCCCTCACCGCGAGTATTCGCCTGTCATGTAATGTTACAGATTTGAATATTAGACAGGGAGTGGTGAGTCGAGAATGGAGTGGAGAGTGGAGTGGAGAGTGGAGTGCAGAATGGAATGGAGAATAGAGTGGAAAATTGAGTAGAAAGTGGAGTGGAGAGTGGAGTGGAAAGTAAAGCGGAGAGTAAAATTTCTTAACATAACACTTTCGCCCAATGGTTGGGAAGCTTGGTGGGTTAAAGTAAAAACACCCATTTATCGTACCATTAATAGTCAGAAAAAGCAGCCAAGTGCGAGTCGGACTCGCCCATGAAAGGTTCCGTAGCAGCAAGTAACATAAGGTTTTTCATTGAATGAAAGATAAATTGCGGTATCCGATTTATGACGTAAAAAAAACTACTTACTAGATCTCGTTCAAACAAAATTTCGGTTGAAGATTACATGGTAATTACATCATATATTTTTTTTAGTTTTATCATTCTCTTATTTTAGAAGTTACAGGGCGGGGGGGGGGGGGGCACATTTTACCACTTTGGAAGTATCTCTCGCGCAAACTATTCAGTTTAGAGAATTTTTTTATTAGAAACCTCAACATCATTTTTGAAGATCTATCCAAAGATAGGAACGTATGGGTTAGATGAAAAAAGAAATTAAGAGTTTCAGTTAAGTATGGGGAGCCCCCAAAATTTATTGTTTTTTTTTCTATTTTTGTGTGAAAATCTTAATGCGGTTCACAGAATACATCTACTTACCAAGTTTCAACAGCATAGTTCTTATAGTTTCGGAGAAAAGTGGTTGTGACATACGGACGGACAGACAGACAGACATGACGAATCTATAAGGGTTCCGTTTTTTGCCATTTGGCAAACCATAATAATAATAATACTATCATTAATAATACTAATACTATCATTTTGGTGTTATTGTGGCAAAAAATGTTCCTTTTCTAGGGTTCCTTACCTCACTACGGTGGTTTCACTACCATGGATGCCCAAGATTGTGCGAAGTGGAAGTTTTTTTTTCGTAAGGAAATCTCCGGATACCCCTCGCCGGCCAGCGGGGGTGGCTATGTTGGATTCGAACCGACTAAAACCGCATGCCGTTTCGGTTCTTCAGACGTCAGGGTTTAAGGTGGCCCATAAAGCATTTCCCTAGCACCCGTGCTGACCCAGGGCCATCACCAGCTTCGAGATAGCCCTCTTGGATGTGGGAACCACAGTTACCCCGTCTCGCCCCCAGAAAAAGAGGGGGCGCGCTTAAGAGAAGAGAAAGAGAAGTTCTTAAGAGAAGTTATATTTGCTTGGTAATTGGTGTTTATTATTATCATGGTACCTAGTTGACGCATGAGAACTCAGCGTCACTATACTTTCAACCTATCAAGTAAATTGTGCGTGTAAGTAATACTACTAATCTTTCAGTCAGTTATTTGTCTTCATTAAGGAAAAACATATTAACATTGGTACCGACGTATTTACTGAATGAATTCAAGCGTCATTAATTGGTCTTGTGTGTATAATTGTGACTACATACAGTAGCTTGCTCACCTCGTAACTATTATATTTAACATCGATTCCATTTACATAAGACATGTGAGTCAAGTTCAAGTACATTTTTTTTTTTCGTGCGGAAATCCCTTCGGATACCCCCCCCCCCCGCCGGCCAGCGGGGTTGGTTATGTCGGGCTTGAACCGACTAAAACCGCACGTCGTCTCGGGTCTTCAGACGCCGGGGTGTAAGGTTACCCATAGAGCATATCCCTCGCACCCCGACTGACCCTGGGCCATCTCACCACTAACAGCATCGCTCATCCTGTCTCCTCTGACAGCAGAGGAGTACGGAGAGCGATGTGTTCCCGCCACGTTGGGTATTGGCCGACGATCAATGCCAACCCTATGAAGGGGAAGCCATTGACCGCCGCCCAGGGTGTACCGGCCGCTCCGATTCCGTTTCCCCCGGACTGCAGCGGGATCGGAATCAGAGCGACACTCGAGGAGGTTACCCAACACACACCCCAAGTTCAAGTACCTATTACATAACTGGACTCTCAATAATTTAAACCCAGTTACATAAAAAATGATAAAATAAATTAATACCCAAAAAGAGACATCGGAATGTTTGTAAAAAGTACTTATAGTTGAGACAAGTCTCAGTATAGTTACTCACTTTTTATTAGAGAAATATGATAACGATTGGGCTAAAGTATTGCGGTATAGTATACTTATATTGTTTCGGGGTATTCTGTGAGAGCAAAAATAAGAAAATATTGAACCCCACGCTAAGTTTGCTCACGCAATGGGTCCTTGTACGCTCCCTAATACTCAAGCACATTTTTAGATACTTCTTTTGATTTCTCGATTCAGTTTTGGATGATTTAACAACTTGTGAATACGTCTTATGTCTTGATGGTAAGTGGTGATTGTAGACAAGGGCGCTTGTAAAAATACTACTCTTTACTCATAATTAGGAAAAATGTTCTTGCTGCCTATCATGCTATCTGGGATTGATGTATGTTTAATATTAGGTAGGTATACTTCGGGGTGCTTGGTTGGGGACCTCCACGCGGTGCACCCTGGGCAACGGAGGCGGCAGCGCCTCTCTCCTAGGGCGGGAGAGACGCTGCCGCCTACGGCCAACTCCGACCGAGGCGACGACGGCCCTGTTGAGGGCTGTTCGGAAGCTTTCCACGTGTCCCTCTGATTAGCAGATGGCACAGTGGAGAGCAAGTAAGGGGGCCATCTCGAAACCGGAGATGGCCCAGGGTCAGTCGGGGTGCGAGGGATATGCTCTATGGGTAACCTTACACCCCGGCGTCTTAAGACCCGAGACGGCGTGCGGTTTTAGTCGGTTCAAGCCCGACATAACCGCCCCCGCTGGAGACCCCCCGCTCTCCAGCGGGGGCAGTATCCGAAGGGATTTCCACACGAAAAAAAAAAACACACATTCTTCGCGGTCTTGGAATATCAGTGGTCGAGGTATCGCGGATCCTATGTTTATTTAAATGCAAAACATTTTTTTGATAAAAAATTGTAACGTTGTGGATTCTTTATAAATCTAATTAAAACAATATCCGTAAATTAATCGATATTTTAGTATGTTTCGATAGTTATTACTAAATACATATTCTATATCTATGGTTGTGCGAGCGAGATTGGACAGCACTAGCCCAGTCATCAACTGACGGCTCTTATATCGTCCCTTTCCTTGGAACCTTCGCCAAGGAAGGTCGCTTTGACCCCGTGGCCAACTGCTGTCGGCTCCGGGTAAGTTTTGAGATCAACATTTCCTACTTCTTTCTACAGGTGAAGACTTTCCAGCGGTGCAGCTTATTGCCTGCTAAAATGCATGGCTTATTATATTTTATTTTATACTGTGTGCTATTTCAGCCTACCTATTTAGTGCCACGAGGCCGATGACCCCTACGGTCAGAGGTCGCGGCACCAGCTTGTGCTGCCTACTTATATTCTTTTTATTATAGCTTCTAGCTACGCTGCATTGCCGCTGGGAGATTCTCTTCACCTGCTATTTTAGCGGGTCACTTGGACGTAGTTACCTAGTGACAAACTGACCCGCACCTTTTCTATTTCCAGGGTCTTCGCACCGGGCTTCGCACCATCATAGCGGTAGCGAGGCACACCAGCGGAGACCCTGGCACGCCGGCAACACCACCAGCCACGTGTCCACTAGCTAAGTGCATACTAACATCTTGCACAACGGACCGAACAACGCCACGGCAGAATATTTATTATGAATCCATCCCCTGAGGTTCATTTACTCAAATACCAGATATAAATTTATGTAACATTCTATTCACGATTATAATCTCATACTATACATTGTAATCAACCTTTTATTTAATTCTCTGCTCGCCCTAGCCGGTAGTAAGTCTTAATTACATTCATTATTTAATTAATTTTCCCAGTGCATATAGTCCTTAACCTTAACTTTATTGCAACCCAATTTACAAACCTTCTATAAAAACCATTTAACCGTTACATTGGCGCCTTACAAGGTATTATTCTGCCGTAGGTATTGTGTGTTTGGTCCGTAAGTACTTTATTTCTTCTTATTTTCCTCTTTATTTTACCAGTGTGGTGATTTTTTTCACCAATTTTATTGTTATTTTTCATTTTAACTAAATGAAGGTAGTTGAAAATAATTTTTAATTTCAATTTTTTTATAATTAACTGAATAATGCATACATTTCCATTATTTTAGTGAAATTACTCATTCATTTAACTAATCACCTGTGTTAAACATAACAACAAGGTTAATTAACATTACTTATTCAATTATTTTGCATTTAACATCTAGACTGGTTTAATACCTTTTATGGTCATTTTAACTGTATACTGTTATACCACTGGTAAAATAAGGATCTATTTGCTTTTGTTTTCTTGGACTTGTTGATCTCAACCCAGTATCTACTTACTTTTTAATTCTATTTTTGTATAGGTGTCTCGCACACCCAGTCAGTGAATTTAAACTTTTTATACTTGCTTACCTTTTATGTGCATTATAATAACATATATTAGGTTATTATATCAACCTATTGCTGGTTGAAATTTATCTTTATTTTGATATATTAATACTATTTTATTGTATTATACACAAATAGTTATTACTCACTGACAGGTTACATATATACTACTTGATTTCACTTATATTGAAGTAAATTACTTACTAAATTTTTATGTCAATCTCGCTCATCGCACCATAGCTTTTATTTTTACTTAACTTTGGGCTACCTTTTAAATTTAATACTTACTCAACTGTTTTGTAGTCAGTGTTGCTTGTTATCGGATTTCTGTATCCAAATTAGCTTTTGTATTTGAAAAAAAAATGAAAACAATTCTTTGAAAAAAAATACAAAGAATAAAAGATCTCCATACAACTAATAAAATCTTTGAAAAGAACAACAAAGATAATAAATACTTAAATTTGTAGACTTCGTCTTGTTCTGCATATTGTTGGATTGTTTTGTCTGGTATAGTTTAAAGTCAATAACATCATTACCAATTATATAAATTGACCGTTCAAAGTCAGCAATGCATTAGCCATTTCCCCCGAGTCCTTTTAAAATGACTTGTGTAATAATGGAGCTTTTCATAACTAAATATAGGAAAAATAATCAATATAATTCATATGAAACATTTTAATCAATCATAAAACAATACAAGGACCTAACCTAACCTAATAAATTTATTAATTAAATAGCAACCTAACTTCTTAACTATGAACAACACTTGTTTTGTTCTAATAATCACTATTGTTGTAAATATTCAACAAACTTTGCTTTGCACTTAAACAATATTATACACTATTGTGGCAAACAAGTATATACCTACACATACTTGTAACTAAAACTTGTATTTTATAATAACACTGTTATTGCACTGTGGTAATACACTACCTTTATCACGATACTACAATGGTCGTAATGATATTTGTACCTTAAAAGGGTCACCAGTAAAAAATTTAATTTCATGTACCTACCCAATTGTAAACATCTAACGAAAACTTTTTATAACTTGAACAACTCATGTATCCTGTTGGTAGACACGGTCTACAGGTCAATTATGTCTTCTTACTAAATAATGTAATACTTTTCAATTGTATTACATCTTTGGTTCGTATATTTGAACATTTTATTTCTATCAAAAGTTGTTTTGAAATTGTTTGAAACTTAGAATTGTCAAACGTCATATGGTTCTGACAATCAAAAAGGTTGCCAGTATACTAAAATATAAAATTACTACTAGTTATTGTTTAAAAAATTGTCTTGTTTTTTTAAAAACAAAATAATATTATTCTTTGATGAATACCAACTTTTGGACTTTTTTAACTGAATATTAAATATTAATATCTTTTAACCTATTGGATAATTCTCTATCATGTTGTAATACTTTTCTTAGGATGACTGTTCCCTTTTATGTTTCTGTTTTTTTGAACAAAACATTAAAATTTATTCACTAGTGAATAAATAATAATTATCATTTTGGACTTGCCCCAAAATAATTTATTATATATATATTTCAACTTATTATTTTTCAACTTCGTAATTATTTTGCCTGTTGCAATTTTTTGTAAGATCCATTGGATCAACCCTAAAATGTCTTCATGGTCACTTTGAACTTGAAAATTTTTTTTTTACTTTTTGCCACAAAATATAAATACAAACATAAACGACTACAAAACTTTAGAGAAACTACTTACCTTGTTGAACATTGGGTTCTTAATTTTTTTTGAAATTTTGAAAAAAAAAACGAATTTTTTTTGAACACTAGTTGTTCCAATTGCAACTGATGTTTGCATACATACTCACTGATGTGGGTCAAATAATAAACTATTTTACTTTAAATAATAGCACTTTAATAATAAATTGACTTGGTCATAACTTTAAAAGTTGTTAATTATATTTTTTTGACAAATTAATTGTCATTATTGTTTGAAATCATATTACCCTACCACTACTATATATTTTCTTCTTTTCTCCTCTCTTTGAGATGGAACTTTGAACTTCATGTTCGTTTTCTTTTATTATTAGGCTTTGCCTAGTAAAGGTTGTGTGGGTCGGTTGGCGTTTTAAACCAACTGATGTTGTTTTTGGGTCCGTTGGCGTTTTAAACCAACGGATACCTTATTTTTATGGTTTTATACCATTTGTGGGTCCGTTGGCGTTTTAAACCAACGGATACCTTTTCTTGGAGCTGGGATATTCAACCAGTATCTTATTGCATATCTTTGTTATGTCTTCTTCCGAGCGGTTTGCAAACTCGTTAAATAAGCCTCATTGCAGATGCGGTATTGTATACATCTAAAATAAGCCCTATACTAAAAACATAACACTTTCTCTTTTAGAGTCGAAAATATATAGTGGTATTTATTGCTCTTTTTCTTTCCATTGGAATTGTTGTCTGTGACATTTCAATATTTAACATCTTGTTAGATTTACGTCTGAGTCTCCAGCGCCTATTATCCTGGAAACTCTCTTCGGAAGGAAGCGTGTGCTACATTATTTAAGTGGTAACCGCAATTTATGGATGAAAATGATAGAGGAGGTATGTAAGAAAGTATGTATGTGTAAGCGTAAGTCAAGCATTGTATGGAGCAGTACAGTATCGGGTTTTTGGGTAACAAAAACCCTGAACTAATTGAGGGGGTATTGTAACGTTGTGGATTCTTTATAAATCTAATTAAAACAATATCCGTAAATTAATCGATATTTTAGTATGTTTCGATAGTTATTACTAAATACATATTCTATATCTATGGTTGTGCGAGCGAGATTGGACAGCACTAGCCCAGTCATCAACTGACGGCTCTTATATCGTCCCTTTCCTTGGAACCTTCGCCAAGGAAGGTCGCTTTGACCCCGTGGCCAACTGCTGTCGGCTCCGGGTAAGTTTTGAGATCAACATTTCCTACTTCTTTCTACAGGTGAAGACTTTCCAGCGGTGCAGCTTATTGCCTGCTAAAATGCATGGCTTATTATATTTTATTTTATACTGTGTGCTATTTCAGCCTACCTATTTAGTGCCACGAGGCCGATGACCCCTACGGTCAGAGGTCGCGGCACCAGCTTGTGCTGCCTACTTATATTCTTTTTATTATAGCTTCTAGCTACGCTGCATTGCCGCTGGGAGATTCTCTTCACCTGCTATTTTAGCGGGTCACTTGGACGTAGTTACCTAGTGACAAACTGACCCGCACCTTTTCTATTTCCAGGGTCTTCGCACCGGGCTTCGCACCATCATAGCGGTAGCGAGGCACACCAGCGGAGACCCTGGCACGCCGGCAACACCACCAGCCACGTGTCCACTAGCTAAGTGCATACTAACATCTTGCACAACGGACCGAACAACGCCACGGCAGAATATTTATTATGAATCCATCCCCTGAGGTTCATTTACTCAAATACCAGATATAAATTTATGTAACATTCTATTCACGATTATAATCTCATACTATACATTGTAATCAACCTTTTATTTAATTCTCTGCTCGCCCTAGCCGGTAGTAAGTCTTAATTACATTCATTATTTAATTAATTTTCCCAGTGCATATAGTCACCTTAACTTTATTGCAACCCAATTTACAAACCTTCTATAAAAACCATTTAACCGTTACAAAATAATTAAAATTAATATTTGAAGAACAAATTGGTAAAATAAAATGGTAGAAAATACAGACTCGAGACGGTGTGCGGTTTTAGTCGGTTCAAGCCCGACATAACAGCCTCCACTGACCGGCGGGGGGGTATCAAAGAAAAAAAAGTACAATACATACTTACACAACATTTTCATGTGTCTAGTCTTATGTTCCCAGATAGATCGGTATTATGTTCTTGACAGTTTTTAGAGTTCCGTTGCCAAATGGCAAAAAACGGAACCCTTATAGATTCGTCATGTCTGTCTGTCTGTCCGTCCGTATGTCACAGCCACTTTTTTCCGAAACTATAAGAACTATGCTGTTGAAATTTGGTAAGTAGATGTATTCTGTGAACCGCATTACGATTTTCACACAAAAACGGAAAAAAACATTAAATTTTGGGGTTCCCCATTCTTAGAACTGAAACTCAAAAAAAAAAAGTTTCATCAAACCCATACGTGTGTGGTATCTATGAATAGGTCTTCAAAAATGATATTGAGGTTTCTAATATCATTTTTTTCTAAACTGAATAGTTTGCGCGAGAGACATTTCCAAAGTGCTAAAATGTGTCCGTCCTACCCGACTAAAAAAAATATATGATGTATATTACCATGTAAATAAATAAAAGCGTTCAAAATAAATTCTTAAGACACTTATATTTTAAATTATACGGAGTGTACCCTTTTTATCCATTAATGTATCCAACGTTGTTTGTTTTGGGTATGGTGGGATACAACCAACTTAGGGTACGCAGAGAATACGCACTTGCGGTATATGTAATTATGTTATTACGGGGAATAGAGCACAACGCGGGAGTGTTGAAGCACCTTCAGCTTAACGTGCCGGACGGATATGTGTCTAAACGTAGACGTCCACAGCTGTTACGTGTACCAGCAGCTAGGACTAACTTACGCGCAAAAAATCCGCTAACACGTACAATACGGGTTCTGAATGAGGTACATGACAGAATAGACATATTCTCGGATAGTTTGAGGGAACTCACAAAGGTGATAATGTTTATTGTCTGCTATAGCACATTCACGATTACGATTGTGTAGTGTGGGCGCTCAACAGGGATGAGTTATAGAGAGGCGCCCTATAGAGAGCCGTAATATAATTGCTTGTTTGATTGCTACAAATATATTTTATTAAAGGAGATTAATTGTTTAAAAAAGAAACAATGAAAAGAATGTAAATTGTATGGGTTTGATATAAATAGTTTAGAAACTGTGTGTCTTCGACTTATATAGTTTACATTTACACTAGCGTCACTATTGTATTAGGTTTGATATGTACCTGTAATGATAGTGTAAAAGTTATAAATAAATAAATAAATAAATAAACTTCCACCGAAAATTGGTTTGAACGAGATCTAGTAATTAGTTTTTTTTTAATAAGTCATAAATCGTAAACCGCAATTTACCTTTCATTCAACTCGGATATAAAAATTTAAAAAAAAAACATTATTTTGTTACTTGCTGCTATGGAACCCTTCATGGGCGAGTCCGACTCGCACTTGGCCGCTTTTTTTTAAGGTGCAACTGGCCTCTGGCCTCCACAAACCATAGACATAACAATATTCTATAGTTAACTAGTTTCAGAATATTTGAGATTTCTAACTAGGTACTATATCGCCAGTCAGTAATATTCGTGATAGCAAGCGACACGTAAGTAAAGTTTGCGCGGTCACTCATGCAACAAACTGAATCAAGATAATGAATATTGAATCAGTTGCCTTGCTCAGCAAGAATTATAGTAATTAAAGACTTATCTATTACAGTTGGTTTGCAAACTTCAGAGCAATGCCATAAATGTAAAGATTCAGTCACATTCATTCAAACATTCATTCATTGAGTATTATTCTTGGAGTTCAAAATGGATCCGTGTTGGTAATTTCCTTCCATTTAGTTTTATCCAGAAGCCTGCTTCTTGCCTGAATTTATAACGGTACTGATAGCTTGATCACTACTGCACCACGCCCCTTAATACAAACAAAATAATAGGTCTGTACACAACAATAATATAACTTATTATATTATTTACACTATAAATGATGATGATGATAGATATATATACTGTGTTCGTATTGTATGTCAGTACGGTTCATGTTTCAATTGATGGATGACTGACGGCAGTAATTTTCGCCGCGGAATAACGACATAGCATCGTATGTGGGACAACATGCAAGGTTTCGCAAGAGTAAAAACACAGTAAAAGTATCTGTGTATTTTTGTGCTTTATAAATTATTTTATACACCATATCAATGTTTAAGTCTTCTAAGTTAGTGATAAAAACGTTATGGGTGTTATTTTCAATGCGGTTACGCTTGCGAAATCGATAATGTAAGCAGTTTGTTAAGGGAAAATTGCAACCTTATCAAAACACGACAAGTTATTTCAGCCATGTGCACTTTTACCGATTATACCCGGTATAACGGTAGCATTTAATGGTTTTAGAAACTCAGTAAGGTCAGTAGCGAAGGTCATAGTGTGTCTTTAAATTTTAAAGCGCCTTCCATCAGATATTTATGAGCGTTTCAGAATAATAGAAAGTTTGATACCTGTACTACAGCAACATATTTCCATTTCTTCCTTTTTTACGGGTTTAACTTCCGGGTACTACCCACAGACCTCATAATACGTAGGTGTGGGTAATATCTTGCCTAGGCCATTATGCGGTAAAGCGATTAATTATATCGGAGCCGAAACGACTAACTAACCACAGTGTCTCCGACATCAAATTTATTACCTATTAGGAGAAGCAGTATGCATCCGGAGCAAATTATCCACCAGCCCTCGGTATCGTATTCAGAAATGTACTAAGGAGTGCTGGAGTATACCATGGTTTGATTGACTGATGTCGAATTTTAACCGAGGAAATTATTACATGTTACAGCGCTCACAAGGGTGTCTGACTTTCAGATCAAAAGCTTCATATTGTGCTTCAGAATATTGTGTTATAGCACTGACCCGCTATCCGAGGGGATTTCCCCACGAAAAAAAGAAAAAACTTCAGGGGCGATAAATCGATTTAGCTAGGTTTCATTTTTATAAAACATTGAAAAAAAATATCGGTCGCCCTGATATTAATTTCTATTCTTAGAATGCTATTCTAAGTTTACCAGTGACAAACACTATTTGCCTATGTTGTTATTGTGCATGAACTGTGTGGACTTGTTATAATTATATGAACAGTGCCATCACTATAATAGTTGTGGTAAAATATGAACTGCTGACCTCAAATGGATTGACTTATTAAAAATATAAAACTTGAAAATAATATATATTCACTAGCTGTTGCCCGCGTAGAATTCTGATCCCGTTCCCGCAACCCATGGGAACCTTTTCCCGGGATAAAAATAGCCTATCTGTTAATCTATCCCTGTGCCAAAATTAAGCCAGATCCGTTCAGCCGTTTTTGAATGAAAGAGCAAAAAAGATACATACATACATACTCACAAACTTTCGCGTTTATAATATTAGTAGGATAGAGGCAATTATGGTGTGTAAAATGTGTTAATGGATTCTATTTTAAAGCAATTATGTTTTTTCGCGAGGATACCTACCATCTTGTCAAACATATAAGTACCATAATATTGGTGAAATGATGTTAATTCATCTTAAACGAATTATTTCAATTTGAATAACAGAAATGTCATGTATTTTATTTACCATAATACACGAGTATATAAAATAGTATAAAAAATATAAATATAATGCAAATGCGTTTATGTGACTTCGTAGCGTACGCCACATTGTCACTTGGTGGCCTACAGACGATATGAAGGTTTTTGAGCGATGTAAGTATTGTATTGCTTGTAACTTGTCCATCCGTTTGGTACACACAACCGATCTTGATTTTAGCAGATATAATTAATTGGTTGGAAGTCTTGCAACACTGTGACGTCCCTTTTGAATAACTGGAAGTGGATTCAGATCCGCTACTCAATATTGACACCATTTATTATAGCAACATAGATTTTAGAGTAAAGAACTTTTAATAAGCAGTCATTGTCCTTGTTGAAGTGAAAACTTCTTTAGCGGCGTTGTGCACTTTTTTTGTAATGGGTAAAAAAGGTTAAACTCACGTCAGTAAACACGTGACCTGAACGTAAGACAACAAATACAGAAGCGCTAATTTCACACTGTACTTAACAACCTTGGTGACGCGTTCGTCTAATGAGTGGTCTCAACTTCGTCAAGACTGGGATCGATTCCGACTGAGGCGCAAGAAATACTTTTTGTCATCATATAACTTTTTGTAATATTTATTGTATTTTGCACCATAAATCTATTGATATAAATGGAAATAATACAAAGTACATCTATTAATGAAAAAAGTAACGAAAAATAGCAAAAGAAAATGAGTGAGTACTTTATAAATATATTGGCGATGATGGTTCTGGTAATAATGATGTTGAAAAAGTCGTTGAAATTATGGATGGAAGTTGATTTTTCTGAGAGATAAGCTTTTTAATGTAAAATAATTGTAATAGTTCTGAACTGTGAAATTTTTAATGTAATATAAATTGTCATGTTTGTGTATGTAAGATGTTAGCGCAATAAATGAATATTGTATGTTACCACATAAATGATAGTTCTTTTAAACTGATAACTAAAGCAATTCGTGCAAAATTAATCCCTAACCATTCTAAAATATCAAAAATGCACAACGTTAATATTTAAGTTTTCACTTCTGCCGGCACTTCCGGAGTGCAAACCGTCGTTTTTTTTTAAATTTACTTAAGATGATAATTAAGAATTCAATATCTATAATTTTATCTTTTAACGTTTCTGTATAAGGAGAGCCCCACTTACATATAGCTTTGTTAATCAAAGCCTTTCTTTGTCCGGTGGCGTGTCTTGATTATCGGCGTGGGAGACCCTGAATATTCATCGATGTGTTTATCATACTACTGGGTGATTCTGTATATCTGTATTAATCTTTAATTGTATTCTGTCTGTCACCTGTTTATAATTTTTATCTTTATCATGCTAGTTGCATTATGCTTATTGGCGCATCTGTTATTGAATGACTTTTAACGATTGTTTATTTCGATCAGAATTGGGATCCGATTGTTATCTGGTAATAGTTCAGTTACAATAGTGGATGCTTTATATTTATAACTAGCTGTCGCTCGCGGATCCGCCCGCGTGAAGTTCTTATCTCGTTCCCATGGGAACCTATTCTAGGGATAAAAAGTAGCCTATGTTTTATTCTAGACTATAATCTATCCCTGTACCAAATTTCAGCCAGATCCATTTAGCCGTTTGAGCGTGATTGAGTAACAAACATCTAAATATCTACACAGAATTTCTACAAAGTAGTTATAGTGACATAACTACAATAGTTGGATATATGGTCTCGCGAAGTTTTTTGTAGATTTTGATATGTTCTATAATATTATTCAACATTTTTTTGCTCTATCATCAATACATTCCGCAGCGCATGCGATGAAAGACATTTTATGATCATTTTTTACACCTTGGTTTGGTTTAAGTAGGGCTTTCTAAGGATCTCAATTTTTTCTAGTAGGTAATAAATATAGCTTATGTTACTCAGTGATAATGTAGCTTTCTAACGTTAAAGATTTTTTTTTTAACGGTCCATTAGTTCATAGGTTTATTCGTTACATGCAAAAATACAAATCTTTCCTCTTGATAATATTAGTGAAGTGTAAATGTAGATTGAAACTGTCCTATTAATCTTATTGCTCCAGCACTAGAAGATCTTACTAAAGCAGTCTAGGTCAAATAGCTCTTAAGCTGCTTCGCGTCAGTAGGCATTCCTCAGTGATATCACTTGAGTGTTACTAATCCAGCAAAAAGTTCAAAAGATAAGTCCCTAGATAAATCCCCTACTCACTCACCGTAACCAATACAATGCAAAGTTATATAAGTTACTTTCCCAGACGGAGAACATTGACCGTCTGAAACTTAATGACTATTTATTCTCATATCGTTACTAACGACGATACGTGCAGCCAACACAACGGAAGAGGATTCGTATTAAAGAAGTTAGTAATTTTGTGGCATTTTAGGAGTGTAGCATGCCGCGTGGTAAGCCATTGCTGCATTGGTATCAAAAGTTCACTAGGACGCTTGCAGTGGGGCTGCAAACAAAAAACTCCCTAGCTGGTGTGGATCTTCTGAACTTGGTCATGGAGACCTATAAACACATCACTACTGAGTTTCTGAATCTACTGCACTGACAGATAAAGAAAAAGAGCTCATTTTATATTATCTATAATCTGATACCCGCTCAGTGCAAATATTTGTTTATTATATGCATGAATTTGTTTATTTATATTGGTTTTGGGAGTCTTTGTGTATAATATCTACAGGGTGTATTTTTGAAACGGGGCAGTAAGGGCAAGTACCTTAACCGTTGTAGTTACAGCAAAACGTTCTTAGGAGACATTCCCTAACTTTTTGAGATATTTTGAACTGCATTCACAGATTTTGCAAAAATCTTACAGTTAGCAAAAAAATGCTAAAAGTCCCAATTAAGTCCGATTAAAAACCCGGTTAAGTGCGAGTCAATATAAGAAAGTCATGTAGGGATCTATGACTCGAGAACGGGTGGACCGATTTTCATGATCATTGATTTTTTATAATATTGTCTCCGTCTATACTGTGCTATTTAGTGGGTTTTAATTTCCTGTTATCCCTACGGTTACCCCACCCGCGCCAGCCAAATTGGGGGTAGTCATGTCGGATTCGAACTAATAAACCACTCGATCTCTAATGCCAGTGGGTAAGGTGGCCTGATAAGGTAATTCCCTCGCACTCCGGCTGACTCTGAGCCATCTACGGTTTT
This sequence comes from Cybosia mesomella, assembly GCA_946251805.1. Lineage (NCBI taxonomy): Eukaryota > Metazoa > Arthropoda > Insecta > Lepidoptera > Erebidae > Cybosia > Cybosia mesomella. The sequence goes on from OX276391.1 coordinate 20,294,040, forward strand.
GAGATGATACTGGATACTGTGCCTATATTTACAATTAGGATAATTAAAAATATGAGACATTGACGAAATAAATTGAGCTGATAAGGTAACCAACATAACTTGATTTTAAGGCGGAACGAAGTTTCTCGGGTTAGCTAGTAGTACTTATAAAACAAAATCCTTCCTTTGAGATAATTACAAAAAAAAATATCGTGGGATTTTTTTGTCATATTTATTGATTTCGGACTTTTTCCATCACTTGTGCCATAAGACCTTGCTTCTTGCCAAATTTCATGATTCTAGCTCAGCGGGAAGTACCCTATAAGTTTTGATGCCAAGGGCAATTTGGATGAAATTTGGTGAAATTTGCTACATAAATAGCTGCACCTTTTGATTGCATTGAACTAGAAGTTTAAATTTCAATTTGAACTTAATGCTTCTGCGGGTTCCTTAGAAAAAGGTCTTGACAGACAGACTGACAGACAGACAGATGGATAACGAAGTGATCCTATCAGGACTCCGTTTTTACCTTCTGAAGTACGGACCGTAAAAAGTATCTTAGTATGTTTAGTATAACTAGTGTGTTGTATATCTTAATATGTTGTAAAACCCATATAACAAGCTATCTGAATTTAAACCTAGTCTAATCAAGAGATACATATCCAAAATAATACTAAATTAAATTAACACTACACACTATTATTACTAAAATAAACTAAATTAAATAAATAAAATATTTACATGCATAATGCGTCGTGAAATTCCTCTACATCGTCACCGACCGGAAACGTTCCCAGAAGGCTGGCAGCATTGCCACGTTGAATGGCAATGCTTATTCTCTGTGCAAGATAATAACCAGCCCTCTGGTCACGCGTAGCGTCAATCAGCCGCTTTGTTAAATCTTTGTACACGAAGCGGGCACTTGGGCCCCATGTCCCCAACGTTTCAACCCCAAACGGCTCAAAAATATAATCACCTGTTAAATTACAGTATTTGCGCCGTTTGAGGTTTTCCGCAGATGCAGCAGCAGCACCGGCACAGCCCGCTGTGCCTGAAAGATGTGAAGGCGCAAGGGTGTCGACGCATGTTGCATCCCACACCAAAGGCCTACCCATCTTCCAAGGCAGCAACGACATACCATCCGGTCTCCTGCCATCCTCACGCGCCAGCCCATTAGGTTCACGAATGGCTGGCACGCCAGCAGTGGCAAGAGCACGGCGGATAATGTCGTTGATGCAGGCGTGTCGTGATATACGCCCAGCGCTTCTGCCGCATGAAAGGCCATGGTGCCCAAGGCTGTCGACAGCTTCACCGCAGAGGCAACGATGGGGAGAAATACACGGCGCTCCCAGGCGAAGGCAAGTGGCAAGGCGGAAAGTAGTATCGTCCAACATAGTACCTATGTTGGGCGACGGAAGTGCCTGAATCCAGAGACCTGACTCCCATTCCCCCACAGCCAACAGGCGCGCACGCTCTGAAACATGGGAAGACGAGCGTATCAAACTGTCTCTTACCAGCTTGCATAGCGGCGCATCCCATTGTCTCTGGGAGAAAAGGTTGCCAGGCAATTCAGTGTTGGGACAAGCAACCTTCCAAGCATTAATGGCATCGGACTTGCACGACACCTCAGAGTTAACCTGTGTATTTATAAGAATTTTCCTGGTTAACTCCTCAGTGCCGTGGACCGATGATAAAAATGCTGGAAGGCTAACATCAGTAATTTTGCGAACGCCGAGCCCACCCAAGCGAACTGGTAAGGACGCTTGGAGCCAGGCTCGGTCGTTCAAGGCCACATTTAGAATTTTGCTGAGAGTGTTTTGAAGAATGTTGTCAATTTTTGCCAAAAGTGTCAAATGTTGCCAAAATTGGGATGAACGAAGTGCATGAGTAAATTTAGGGACAAAAAGGCATAACCGAAGTATAGTAAAGGCTGAATGAATACTTATTTTTTGTAAACAATCTGCAATATTTTCAAAATTTTGAATTTTTTCCTCAATAAATGAATGAAATCCATCTTCCAGAACTGGGGACCCCAGGAGGCGCAGAGAAGCTTTTTCCAGAATTTTGATATTGGGAGCTAAATGGATAAATTTTTGTGTAGTCGAGGGTCTGTCTGTAGTGTCACTAATAAATATTTCACATTTGTCTGAGTTGAGTTGTAAGCCAATGGATTGAAATTTATTTTTCATAAGTTCTAAATCTTGTAACACTGTTGGTACATCACCCCCTAAAGTCCCGTCATCTAGGTACCAGATGTTGAATTTTGAATTTAACTGTTGTATGATGGGATGTATTGCTAGACTGAAGATGACTGGTCCCAAAGGGTCACCTTGCTGGCAACCAACTGCTGATTCCAAAAGATGATCCTTATAAATTAATTTTGTAGGGTGTCTGTAGCACTGCTAAAGGAATTTATATATATGAGGGGTTTCTAATTTTGCTTGGGTCAGCAAGGTATCCCTATTCACTGAATTGAAGGCATTCCTCAGGTCAACCTTCAAAATGACCTCACTTTCACCGCTGCCAAGGTACGTCGAAAGTGCGTGTATGGCAGCCTCACAGCCCCCTTTCGAACCGAAACCAAGTTGAAGGGGCTGGAATTTTGCTGCAAGCTCGGTACTATAATACTTGCAGCAAATTTTGGCTGCCAACCGCCGTAAGGTGCTCCCTACGGCAATGGGACGAATGCCACCATCCCTTTTACGCAAAGCACATAGGTTGGCCCCGTATAATATATGAATGATACCTTCGTCCACATTGCCGGAGAGCATCAAGTTCACTAAAGCCGTCAGCTCCTTCAGAAGGGCATCGCCAGCGTCCCCAGCGCTCGGACACATTAGATCTTTAAGATGCTGGGGGGTCAGGCCGTCGAGACCAGCAGCAGATCCACTCCGGAAGGAGCAAACGGCTGCGAAAACGTCCTTGGCAGTAATACTGAGAGTTTCAGTGTCATCACCCGGTGGTTCTGGGAAAGAGATCAATTGAAGCCGGTGGATGCTTACTCTGCAGACCCGCGAGCGTGTCTGGAGAGTAAGGTGCCACCACATCGCTGCTAAAAAGCAACCTCGACGCGCCCCTGATATCACCTTCCCTTATTTTATTTTCAATGTATTTATACTTATTGGATTGAGAGAAGAAGGATTGAGAGAAGGCATGGTTTAATTTTGATTCGAAATGATACGTGTTGTTAGAACAATTTTCTTTAATTTGGGTTGTCAAAGATCTTTGTGTACTATTGTTTTTAATGTGTAATATTCTGTAAGGGAAGGTTAACAATTGCTCCCAGGCCGATATGGAGTTCACACTAACGACATGTTTGATGCAATTTGATAATTTTTGAGCCACAGAAGGCCTTGCGCCTCTGGGAATTCTTTTTAAAACCGGGACGGAATTTTTCATTTCACTTAAAGATTGCCAAAAAGGAATTTGGGATGTGTTAAGTGGAACTTCACTATCTACGGAGATCGTGGGACTTGGAAGTACATGTTGACATTTGTGGATTTTGCCAATATGCACTTTCAAGCCCCGCTCACCTTTGAAGAACCGGGCCTGGGAACAGTATGGGCAGCGCACGAAGTTACTTAAAACAGAAGCGGATTGACCTGAACACATATCCACATTGTCACTGCCGTTAGAGTTTTGATTCATTTTAATCACTTACACTATTTATATATATATATTACAAAAACACTGCGAAAAATATAACTAAAAAAAAAATATATATATAATATAGTCTTAGAATATATTTTAAAAAAGTTTCACTATGTAGTTTATTAGTTTATTAGTTTGTATTTCTGAATGATTCCCATATTACTAAGGATCGTCGCATAAGGTAATATTCTATTTATGTGCTATTTGAGTAAATGTCGATAAGCAATTGAATGACACTCATTCAAAACAATAAAGATGACTATAAACTTACAATTTTAATTAAAACCTTATATACTCTTTATTAACTTCGTTTATCTTTGTGCCTATGGTTGTAATAAGTAATTAACTCATTCAAAATAAGCTCAATGAACCTTTATGTACAAAGATAAATTACTTTAATAGCAGTCATCCCATTACGGTTACATGTAGATCACTGAATACTCAATGAACGTTGATACTGTTCAGAGCACATAATCATTAGTTGGGACTAGGTATACTTTGAAAGGTTAGAAACGTTAAAATTCATGTCAGAATAATGGATCCTTTCGAAAATTTCACAGCGGCCTTTCTGATTGCTATAATAGTTGTATAGATCAAGGACTTGCAAAATCTGAATGTAACAATTGAAAGTCCTTATTGCAGAGAATTCAGTATTTACCAGGCGACAAAATTATTTTTTCTAACCTAAGATCTTGAGATAAGTATAGAATATCGAAATAGCGTCATCTCAGTTAAGTTGATGCAGAAACTGATTCAATTCAAAATCCATACCCAGAAGTTCTTAAAACGGGTAATGTGTGTACAATGTTACGTTAAAGGTAATTCACGCTACCATTATCATTCAGTAAATCCAACGTCCGTCGTTGCTTCAGTTGAGAGGAGTTGTTAACACTGTCGGAACGAGAACTGAACAATGGTCTACGATTTCGAAATAAGCTCTACCATTGTCAGGATGTTAATTTTACGTATGAGGGTATTCAGTAATACGCATACTTCAGTGCTACTGCAGTACTAGTAATGTTTCAGATTGAATAAATGACCTGATTAGATAAGATAACATGAGATAAAGGAAGATTAGATAAGATATACTTATTAAGGTAGAAGTAACCTGATTCTCTGTACATGAAGAATATTGGTAGGTGGTAGAGTCAAGCAACAGTCATTTTGGCCATGCATGAATGGGCCGACTCGACCGGGGAAGCACCACCCTCTCACAGAATATCGACGCCAAGTAACAGTATTAATTTGGTGAGTGAGAGTGCCGGAGCCCAAACTCCTTTCCCATCCCCTCCCAAACTCCTTTCCCATCCCCTCCCAAACTCCTTTCCCATCCCCTTTCATTTACAGGGTCGGCAGCGCGAGTGTAACGCCACTGGTGTTGCACACGTCCATAGGCCGGGGTAACCGCTTCCCATCAGGTGGGCCGTGTGCTTGTCTGCCACCTTAGTGGTATAAAAAAATAAAATAAAAAAAAACCATGATATGCGATGTTTCGATGCACTCTAACGAAAGAAGCAATATTCAAAAAAAGAAGTTCATTTCGAATAACGGGAAATCAATGACTAATTTAATTAGTGTCCACCAAATGCTGTATCCGTTGCTAATCCTTTAACCCACACTCAGTGACTATAATTGGTGAATCTTATTTTATCCTGTTGACCATAAACTCCGTTTGCTTTTAAAGTGATGCAGAAAACTTTAAATAATTTATATATGGAAGATGCACCTGGGTTACATTCATTTCTAAATAAAGTGATGTTCAAGACCTCGATTTGTTTAAAATATTTTTGTAACGGTTTTAATGGTCCATTTATACAATAAAATGTGCCATAGTAAAGTTTTTTAGAGGTGGTAGAGTCATCATTTTTCCATTTTCGACCGGTGCTATACTAAGTACTTGATATCGACGTAAAAAAGGACCAATATACTGTACTCGCACGTTTTTAGGGAATACCGAACACCTTTTCTGCCATCCTTTCATAATTTTTACTATTGTTTTTTTTTTTGATAGACTTCTTGTCATGCGTTTATAGTACACGGAAATTCTATAACATAAGATCACCAACTATTAGGTAATCTGTGATAAGATGGTTAGTCTACTCATTCTCTCTAAGACATAATAAAAAAGGGTTACCATTGAAATTTATCATACGTTATTTCTATCTCCAGAAAATGCATACGTATTTCGTAAAAACAATAAAAAAAGCAAGACAATAATTCAGTAGGTGGCCGTTACATTTTTGAATTTGAATATAAAAGCAGATGTGGACACATGACACATGTATGCATTGCGTCGATATTATAAACTTTAATCTTCCATAACGTAGTTTGCACAACAATACGTTAATTAAATACCTACTAGAGATCACCTTTAATGGATTGATGCAAGTCACACTCAGAACCGCAACATGCATACGGTATAGGTAATAAAAGAGGGTGCGGGATGAATGCACGACGCTGACGGTGCATATACAAAGTTTTCAAGTGCTAGTCATGGTATTATAGTTCATATTACAAATGAGCAAAATCTCTGTAAACTGCATTGATGTTTTGGTGCGTTTGTCTGCTGGAGTATAGCAAGTTAGGGTTCAAGCTATGAAGAATAGTATAAAAGCAACGAATAATATATTATTTTTAATACGAACGTTATTCATGCATTTATTTATCTATTTCCAGGTGAATATACGAGTGATAGTTACTCTAAGTAGAATTATAAATACTTATTTAAATATAAATACTAGGTATGTATAGTATAATAAGTGAAATTATTTAAATTTAAGGCCAATCTTAGATGATTATGAATCTAAGACAAAATTATATACATGGATGACGATGACTTGATTTGTAATAATATCTATCTATGTGATAGTATTAGGGTGAAATAAATGTATCAATAAATTAATCTAGCAACCAACAGTCACTAACACAGGCAACTGTTCTTGAACTGTAAACTCAAACATATAATAACAATGACTTAACCCCATCTAACCCTTACCTAACACATCAAACTGCAGTAAAAACACAGTGAAACAATAATAGTAAAATTGAATATTACAAGAAAAAATGGTGTTATATAATCGCAAATAATAAAATAATAGCAGACTCGATCAGAGGAAGGATATCGTTATACTACTTACTTTAAAATGAGTAACTGAATTTATCCAAAACGCGTAGCTACGTCCGGTTGGCATGTCAATTTTAAAAATGTTGTCATGGCGGTTTTCAAAGTAAAAATTTAAATTTTATTCACAGCCTGCACATACACTGCAATTATGCACTCGATTGTACAAGGTATCGATCGTGACGTAATGACGAAAATGCACACGATCACAAGTCTGTCAGCGCGTTGCACCGCCGTACGTTCGTCTATAGCAAATGTCGAATTAATACTAACATAACCTCAAATTTACGCGCGCCGCTTGAGAAATTGTTTATGCTGTCTGTACACCCGTAACTGGGGTTCACTTGTGAAGAAGATGGAAATACGGCGGTGCCCAAGAGAGACAAAGACCGAATGTTGTTAAAGGTGTATTATGATGGGGGAGCTAGCTATACTATGTTAGGCTTCACGTCAACGGTGTCATTATTTAAAACAAAAACTACTTTAACACATTGCTTTGTTTTAAAAGCCGGCATTTACTATTGGAATTTAACTTTGAGCAATATTACTATACTGTTATATGGTTATATCAAACATAATTATTACATTCATTGTCTTTAACAAAATATTCTATTTGAAAAGAAATATAATTATGGTGCGATCATGAAGCTAGTTTGATTATGACTGAGAAATTCTTTAATCACAACTACGTTGTACATTCAGTATCCTTAATACATAATTTACCAATTCACGATCTAAAATAACATTATAAATTTGTGCAACTCAAAACCTCTTGGGACAGTTTTCGGTACTACCTCGACACTTGAGCTTCGAGACAAGTTGATGTTAAAAAAAAACTCCTTTTACTGCGCGTCTACCGACCGCACTTGTACCTGCGCAGTGCACGTCTCCTCGGGGTCCCATTCCTTCCCAAAGGAACAATTCAAGCGTGATGAATGAATGATTTAAAACAGTCGCTAGCATTTACCTGCTTTGAATTCTTCTCACTAGGTGTAATCTATTATACGAATTTCCTTTGTTCAATTTCTTTCATATTCTGAATTATTTCAATTTAAGCCATCCTTAGATCTACAAAAATCCCTATCAAGAAATTATTAGTTTTTTTATACATACATATAGTCACGCCTCTTTCCCATTGGGGTAGGCAGAGATAACATCTTTCCACTTTTTAATAGAGTCTTTATAGTTCGTTTTTTTTAATAGTTTCTACATATCATATTGTATCTGCCGGTGGTCATAATAATTCTACTGTAAAATGTAGTTAATTTTAATTTTGTCAGGAACTGCGACGATATTTACCTAACTACAGTTTAGATCTAGCAATGAATTCGCTTTACATAATTAATTTCATTGAGTAAAACGTAGGAACCCTGCTTCGAATTTGGACGAATTTTCACTGGTGTTAATCAACCAAGTTAAATAAAGTAAAGAACAGCTTAATATTCGTTAGACCCCAACGATCGTTACTATTGATTAAATCTAGAAATTAAGTGAGAAAGATTAGGACAAGGTCTAAGAAGTTAGTGGGAGTTGAGCCCACTCCGTTGTCACAGTATAAGTAAGTAAGCAGTATTTTTTCTAGGCTGTGTCTTCTAATGCGGCCGTTTGGTACGTGAAACGCATTCTTAGGAATCATGCTGAATTTCACCATCTCTATGATCATATTATGTTTCATCTGAATACTGTCCCGTCCTAGTTTTACCAAAAAGAATGAATACCGATTAGGTGAATACGTTCCATACAGAGATTAATTGAAGCGCACTAAAAAGGTGAGCAAATAATAATAATTCCTCAAACTCGATAACAGTGCCATCTACTGGAGCTAGATAATTCAATTTTATCTACTTTGATATTGAATAATATGCTTATTTCTTTAAAAATGACGAACTTCCCATTTAAACTTTCAAACGCTTCAATTCGTTAGGAGTGAAACATTAAAGGTATCATCTGCAAAGTTTTAAAGTTTGTAGCCTCAGTCTCTAAGGCTCTGTGTCGATTAATCAGTCAGTCAGGACCAACAACAACACAAAAATAATTTCTATGGTAAACAACGTCAATTTTAGAATCCTCGATTAAAAACCATGTTTGTCAAGTTATTCCAATGGGCAATTAAAAAAAGTTGTTGTTCAATTTATACATACCTACTACATGCTATTAATAATGTTCGTTATTATAGTATTCATTTTACCGAAGGAGTTGGTAATTTAAACATATTAATCGCAGTTGCGATATAGATGAATTCAAAATGCCTTACACTGAATAAAACAATTTATATTCTCATACTCCGATGTCCATACGTACTTAGCTGCGTCGAGTTTCCAGCTGTGTGCTATACCGAACTAAACCGATATATGGAGGTTTGTCTCGGTCGCTAGTATTAAGATAAAATACTGCATATTTATGTACATTGTGCCATTGTTTGTTTATTTCGGCGCCCGCAAGGCTAATAGCGTCATCATATTTTATCGAAGAGCAAACAAATGGTTCTAAGAATAGGTCGTGGTTTTCATTATCAAATACTACACACTTTACTTGCCTTCTTGTTTGTGTTGCTTTGGATAAACGTTATCAATAGTTGTAAACTTTTAAAAGGAGTATCTCTAGGGTATGTAAACTTCAACATTTCAATTATATTAGTCCACTATTGTTGCTAGTTGAAATTAGTTTCATTTATTGAGTGTTTTTTAGTCTAATAAAAATATAGGAAAGTGCAGCAAAGGGTCTTGAATTTATTTAACTTTATATTAATCTATATACCTAAATTATAGAATTATCTTAAATTTAAATACCTACTTGACTTCCGTTGGAGTATGAATATCTTGTGTCCTGGTTACGTCCGCGGCTTTCACATCGAAGCCCGGGGTCTGCATTAAGATTTTTCCTCATTCACTAAGGACGGTATCTCTATCACGAACGTCATCTTTTACGTTGTCTAGCCAGTACATCCTGGGTCTTCCCATTCCACCGGGGCTGGTGAAATTGGTATGTCCTGATAATAGCTAGCCACTTAGGCAGGCAGCGGATAATAGGGAGAGTAACGAAGTATTTCTCAACATTTAGCACGCATACTTAGGTATATGCTTTTTTTTTAATAGGATGCCGATAAACTAAACAATACAGCGTGATAAAAAATTGCAGACTACCTTGACCTGAATGAACTTTATATTATACGTAGGCAAATGCCCTCAAGTCCATAAACACAAGGGGCTTCAAGATTAATTGTGTTGAGTGAGGAAGGTAGCGGTCGCGGTGGCGCATGTTTCCTGCGTGCGCTCACTTCTAAAGGAGGCACGCGTATGACCACGCACGACTACCAGAATACGTGTCGTTGACTAACTCAACAAATAAGCGGTGGACGTTGCGTAACACAGATAGTTAATAGAATCATTTTTATTTATTACATATATTAAGTTATTTACAGCCCAAACAGCGTGACAAAACTACTATATGCTCATTTTCAATAAGAATAACTAAGTAGGTACTCAATAGTATATCTGGAAGGAAAGAGACAGAAAGAACTGAAATTTATCATATATGAAAAATGTAAAAGTTAAACAACCATCATTATTATTAAGTCATAAGTGAATTCTTTTTACTGATAGTTAAGTTAGTTTTAATCGGTAGCAGTAACGCAATAACCATGCAGGTATATTGTCATTATTTCTTTATCTCTCTTATTTGGACCACTTAAAATTTATCTCCAAGAAACCTGTTGTTAAAATAGTGCCATACTAAAACTGCTACTGATAATATAATAATAGATCGTTTTATTTCATTTGACCAAAAAAGCTGCTACAATAAATATAGCGCCTTCCAATATCTCCATACACACGTACAGATTTTATATAAACAAGCTTCTGTTATGGCCAATGAACACTTTCGAAACATTAACACAAACAAGACTCCAACTCCGCATATTGCGGGGCACGCCGCACGAGTCGTAAGCGGGGGGCTTGTCCCGCGTATCTGCGGACCATGCTTGTTGATTTCTGTCGGTCAGTGACGTCAGTGTGCAGCTGGCACTAATGGAAGGCACTGTGGGTTTCATGGCCTCACGCGTAAGAGACGTAAAATTTTAGTACAAGTGTTGGTTTTTTGGTTGTTGCATTATTTTGTTTTCGTTCCTGGGTTCTAATTGAACGTAAATATGAGCGACGGTGGAGAGTATTTGAAGCCTAAAAGGCGAAGAGTTTCTTGCAATTTGACGCATGATGAGGGTGAAATAAAAAAGGAATTGTTTTGTGACGCTGGCAGCGACGATGACTTTTTTCCTGACGGCGATGATTATAATGATGAGTACAAGAGAGAATTGGATGAGGGAGACCAACAGCTGACGTTTTCGCGTCGATTATCAACTTACCGTGTCCAGTTTCAGCGTCGTTAGTGGAAAACGATCAGGAATTATTGCATGATATAAATTTACCCTCTCCATGTAGTTCGTAACAGTCTGTATCAGGCATTCCTCGGCCTACAATAAATTCGTCTTGGTCAACTGTGAGTGAATTACAAAATATCCTTTTCAATAAACAAAACAGTTTCTTGGGAAATCCAGGATCTGAGCCTATAGACTTTTTAAATATTTTCTTTGAAGATGAATTACTTGTATTCATTAGTAAACAAACAAACGCCCAAGCTGCAAAACTACTACAGACCTCGACGGCCGTACACTCCAGAATCAATCATGGAAAGACGTAACAATCTCAGAACTTAAAATATTTCTCAGCCTTCTTTTTCATATGGACACGATAACTTTTTCCCGTCTGCAGGACTATTGGAAGACTGATAGGTTATTTGCTATACCAATCTTCAGAGAGCAAGTGACCCGGAATCGTTTTTTCTTATATTGAGATGCCTGCATTTCGCCTCTGAGGCCGAAAATACTGACGATCCGCTTTTCAAAATACGATGTATCATTAATTATTTCAATAATAAAATGGAGACTTGCTACTATCCCGCTAAGGAGTTGTCCATCGATGAAAATATGATCCTTTGGAAGGGACGTTAACGGTTCAAGCAATATATATAAAATGTGAGGCATAAATTCGGCATAAATCTTTACATGTTGACGGAACTTGATGGTCTCGTGGTGAAGTTTCACGTATTAACAGGTCACCAGGATACAGAAATTTCAGGTGAAGGTCATGCAGAAAGAGTTGTCATGCAATTACTGAAAAATAAACTCCAGGACGGACACTTCATTTATATGGATAATTATTATAATAGTGTTGGATTGGCTAAAACACTGTTAGATAACCGAACTTACTGCATAGGCACATTGAGAACAGATTTGACAGAAAATCCTGTCGAAATAGCAAAGAAAAATTTGAAGAAAGGTGAATATGTGGCACTTTGTAAGGATGGGGTCGTAGTAGGAAAATGGAAATACAAACCGATATCCATAGAAAAAAAATATAACGAGTTTATGTCAGGTAAGTAAATAATTAATTTATGATAATTTATTAGCAATATCAAAAGGTATTAATTTTATGATAATTAACATTAATGCAATCGTTATTTGTTTCATTTTTCAGGTGTTGACCGACAGGATCAACTACTGGCATACTACCCATGTGAACGTAAAAGTCTTCGTTGGTACCTGAAACTAGCTATCCATACCTTTCAGTTTTTCTTAATCTTCTTTATATATAAAAATGAATTGCTGTTCGTTAGTCTCGCTAAAACTCGAGAACGGCTGGACCGATTTGACTAATTTTGGTCTTGAATTATTTGTGGAGGTCCAGAGAAGGTTTAAAAGGTGAATAAATATGGAAGTTGTTATCGATTGAGGCAGTACGAAATTTGCCGGGTCAGCTAGTAACCTTATAAAATATACAAAAAATACTCTGGAAATGATAAGAATATAAAATTATATGATTATCGTCTCGTAGATATAAATCAGCTGCTACTAGAGAATCCCTCCGCATCAGTTGCTGGCCCGAGTCGAAGAGTTGTCCAGACAGAACATAAAATTTCAAAAATAACTGAAACAAACTCAAAAGACATTTTGAAACGTGAGATGTGCCGTCATTGCTCCAAATACAAAAAACGCCGAGACTCGATTTGTTCATTTTTAATTTATTATTTTTGTACACACAAGAAAATGTAAGTAACATAAATAAATTTTAAAAAAGATGTACAACGGCGAGCTTAACTCAATATGAATTCTCTCCCAGCAAACCTTTGCGTAATAGAGGAAGAATAGTTTAAGAAAGGGTGTGAAGAATACATTACAAGATAAAAAGAAAAGAGACACATTCTAGTACTACAATATTTATAATAAAAAATAAATACATATATATATATATATATATATATATATATATATATATACACACTCATACATACATGTATACATACTTAAATATATTCGTAGGTTAGATATATACACACTAAATTATCGAGAAAGGAAAAAATCTTTAATTCTTCTTCTGAAGATGTCCAGACTGTTACTACTGCGAATGGCATGAGGAAGTGAGTTCCAAAGACGAACAGCTTGCACTGTAAAGGATCCGCCATAGCAACTAGAACAGTGTGCAGGAGTATGAAGCAGAAGAGAGGAAGAAACATGACAGGGTTTGCCCCTAGGTACAAGATATTCAAAACGATCCCGCAGATATGACGGAAAATTAGGATTATGTAGTATAGAGTAGAGAAGAGATAGGATGCGAATTCCCAAATTCTGCCAGCGTTCCAGTTTATTGAGTAGTTCCTTCGAAGCATCGAGAAAGCAGATATCAGTATATTATGCTAATATTGAGAGTAGAAGAGATTGCGCAACAGTAACTTTAGTCTGAAGAGGTTGGAATTGTAGGAGATAGGATTTATCATTGTGAGATGTGTGAAAGCAAACCGGGCCTTTGCTTTAATTGCTTTGACATTTATTATTCATAAACACGTTTATATTTTTATACACATTTTATTAGCTTCACCTGTATGTTTGTTTGTAAGGAGTCGGCTCCTTTAGGTGCGATTTTGACCCACTTTAAACGACCAGATTTCGTTCAAACTTTGTAGATTTATCGAGGACCGATGACAATACACTAATTTGATAAAATTATTCCATTTTTCAATTTGCAAAATAATTTAAACGAATGAATTCGCGAAATATTTACTGACAGCTCTGTAAATATTTGATAACAGCGCCATCTATCCCGTCAACTTTGTTCACGTAGTAGCGAATAATGTCACATTATAAACTCTGAAATTGGTGGCAACAGCAGCGTGTTAATTTATTACTTCGGGCCACCAACCAGGTGGACACCGAAGTCTTAAATCACGCAAAAAAAATCAAAATCTTACACCCACTTTTATCACTTTTCTCGACGTTTCACATGATTTCACAAGTCTAATTAAGCAAAAAAAATTTTTGTGTCGGTCTGTCTGTTGGTCTGGATGTCTGGATGTCTGTTTACGCAATAACTCAAGAACCACTTATCCGATTTAAGAAATTCTTTGGCCAATCATCTTGTTTGGTTAATCGGAAGAACTGATTAGATTTTGGGGTTTGTACGTTCAAGTTTTCGGGTACCTACCATACAAATTGTCCCTAAAAATCTTTTACAAGTGAGTTTCTTTCGAGTTCAGAGATCAGAGTAACGCGTATTTGACTTTGACATTTGAGTGACAATGGCAATACGTATATTGTATATGTACATAAAACAACCAGACTCTGAAAGAAACTGAAATATAAACGCGTCGAATAATATGCATAAAGCCTAAGGTCTGTAATTTTGAATCAAAATACTGCAACAAAAATATCTAAGTTAGGCCCGAAGTTTGACAATCACTGTGTGATTTCCGTCCCACTAGTTTATTTATGAAACTAAATAGCAGGAAATAAATAAACGTCAAAACAAACTAAAAACACGCTTTTTATAGAAAACCGAACTAAAAAAATAGAAAATAAGTTTTAATAAATTTAAATCAAGAATAGTGTTAAAAATTTCAATAAATATAAATTAATAATAGTGTAAATTAAAAAAAAAAAATTTTATTAAAAAAAAAGCATAGGGTGCTTTTTAGGATATTATCAAAATGATAATCACTCTACTCATGTCTGTCAATAAAATATTTATATCTATTGACCAATGCACCCCACGCTTTTTTTAAAATGAAATACATTTTTTTATTTACACTATTATTAATTTATATTTATAGAAATTTTTAACACTATTCTTGATTTAAATTTATTAAAACTAATTTTCTATTTTTTTAGTTCGGTTTTCTATAAAAAGCGTGATTTTTAGTTTTTTAAATTCAATTATTAGACATATTTGATAAATTTGTATTAGTTATTTCTTTTATTCAGATTAATAATATAATTTTCAGCTAGCAGTTAAGTTGTTAAACAATTTCAACATTTAGAAAATATGTGTGTAATCCTCAAATGAAATCTGTGAATTGTAAACCCACGTCAGTTTGCCATTAATATATTTATAAATCGATAATGTAACGTAGACCCACATGTGATCAAGTGAGTGATAGTGACATTGTGATGTTGTAGTTTTAACGATGTAAGTGTGGGCGGTCGTTTTATTTTATTTGGGCCCTTCGTGGGTCGTCTATTGGCGTCGAAATGATCCGATGGCGTTGAATTAACATGCATGAAATGTTATGTGTTATAATATAAGACACTGTTAGTTACAGATTTGTCTACGATCATAAATTGCGGGCTCTGTAGGAATTTAAATAATTTCTAAATATAATTAATTGTTTTGGGAGTTTGGGCGTCGAGGATGTTTTTTCTACTTGAAGTCCACTATATCGGTTTCACGCCATGCTTAACATGTTGAAGAAGTCGCAGAGTATGATCTCTTAAAGTAGCATGTTTTTCTTAACGAACACCGAAGACCCTTCTTACTACTAGGAATAAAAAATACAAAAGATAACTTCCCGTTTCACAAGAAAAATGCTTCAAGTGTCGCTATACATTATGAATTGTGTTTGATTTACATTATAATGACCACAGCATAGTTTATCTACATGAAAATGATTTGCCCTATTTCGATAACTTTTTTTCTGTTCAAAAGCTTAAGATTTGAGTTTCGATACGATGCAATAATAGAAGCTAAGTGGTTACGTACTGTAACAACTTCACGTGCCATGTAGGAATGCTAATGTTGTTGAAACGGAAAACAAAAGCTATTTTAATCATAATAATAATAATTTATGAAGATATCTTCATAAATTATCATTATATAGAATTATAATTATATAGAAATGTTTCAAAAATGATGATGAAATATTATTCTTCCTACAGTAAACCATAGTTACTATTGTAAATGATTCTCACTACAAAAAAATCCATTATAACGTATTTTCTTGTGAAATTAGCACCATTGAGAATCAGGTACCTACACAAACAAAAAGACTTTTAAAAGCTTGATCTACAGAACTATGGTATAACAATAGACGAGTGTATTATAGAACTTTTAGGTAAATTATTGTGTACGTTGTGTGTGTGAGTAATCAGCTTTGTTTTAATTTGGAGTTGCCGGTCGTGTTATTGTTCCGGGCGGGTGCGTTGTACGGAAGCCGTTTGGCTGTAATCACGATTACGGGCGGGTACGGGACCACATTACTAAACAAATGGAATGTTGATTTATTATTATTAGCACAAATATGTGTTCATAATGCCAATTGTGATTTTAGTTCGACCTCTTTGTGTTTGATATACGTGTACTTAGTTCGATTTTAGTTTAGTCATTTACGATTAGCAAGCTTAGGTGTACTACAGATCAATGATATATTAAAAACTATTACAATACGTCATTGGTACAGATCTAATGATTGGCAAAGTTATGCCAAAGAGATGGTGAAAAGTATTCGCGATAAAGGGAGGATCTCGTCCTTTAGATGAACTTTGAACATTGGTTTTAGATCTCCATGAGTACAGGCCTGAACGACGGGTAAAGCTGCTAGTCGTTCTGGATGTAGAAGCAAATTGCCATTGAATTTCACGATAAGCCAATATGGGCGAAAGCCAAATTTGGGTTTTCGCTAGAGGCGAGCACTCCACAGCGAGACCGTCAGTTTTTCGACAAGGATGTGAATAGATCCCGTGACAGAACACTGTTATGGTTTTAGTTCGATTCCGACATAGCCGGTTGCATCCAAATCTTGGTCTTTGGAACCCGGGGTCTGATCTACTACTATTATTGTTGATTATTCTTATATTGGCTTTTACGAAAGCGACTGTCATCTGGCCTCCCAAACACGAGAGGAAAGCGCCAGTGCCTTGTCACTCGCTACTCACAAGTTTAAGAAGATAATATTATTGCCACCTTTAACTGAATGAAATGCTAAATTCGTATCTACTCTAGTCTGCGGATAGGTCGTGCATGACCTAAAACCGCACGGTGTCCTTTTTTTTTTTTTTACGTGCGGAAATCCCTTCGGATACCCCCCCCCCGCCGGCCAGCGGGGGTGGTTATGTCGTGTATCGACTAAAACCGCACGGTGTCCTCCCCAAGTGTCCGTTGCCGGGCACCCCGGGTAAGCCCTCGAAAGGGAACCCAGGGTTGCCGGCGGACTTTGGGTCGGGTCGGTTTCTATCCCGCTTCGGTGAGTTGGCAGGCGTGTGTAGAGTACACACGACACGCCTCCGCCACGGCCTGCTTCTGTAAAAAGCTTCCTGCTTCCTGCTTCTTCTGCGTCCTCAGGCCCCGATCATAGAGGTCGGTATGCCCAAGTGTCTGCCTATGAAATCTTTTAGAATAAGTAACCCACTCTGTTTTTTTTTTCGAGTTTCTTCGGTTAGCTTAGTATTTTTCTTATGTGTAAAGTTTAATCGTGCTTTCTTTTCAGTCCTCTATTACCATACTAGTTCTCGCTTTTATCCCTCTCGTACTTCCATTCCATGCCTTTCATACTTGTTGGGAAGGGGGTAAGGGGACTTTGCTCTATATGGGTGTCCTTTCCTTTCTTTATTTGTAATAAGTTTTTCTTTTACATATATCTTAGATTCTACTTTTACTATTTTAACTAAATACATTTATATATTTAGTAGGTATATTGCTATACATATATTATCTTATATTATACTCTTACTGTTTTACTATATACATTTATTCTTTTTATTGTGTTGTTTACATTTTTCCTAACATTTACATAATTTTTTAATCTACTGCTTGATATTTTGCTATATCAACCCGAGATTTATTCATGTCCCATTTCTATTATTCACAGTTTTAATTACCTTCATTGCAAATAAGAAATTTTTCTCTATACTTGGTCGGTAGGTAAATTTTCTATTAACACTTTTACACCAATTTTTTTCCATTAGACATTGCCCATAGATTAGACAGACCATAATGAGGTGTGCGATCGTTGCCTCGACTCCAGGTTCGCAGACACACGATGGGTCTTCCTTTAACTTGAACCGGGTAACCGGAGATGGCCCAGGGTCAGTCGGGGTGCGAGGGATATGCTCTATGGGCAACCTTACACCCCGGCGTCTGCAGACCCGAGACGGCGTGCGGTTTTAGTCGGTTCAAGCCCGACATAACCGCCCCCGCTGGCCGAGGGGATTTCCGCACGAAAAAAAAAAAAAAAAACCGTGCCCTGTTAGCACCTGGGTTATGATGCCGGCGACCTCCAATATACGGAAGATTATGGATGCAGCCCACGCACTCGGGCTCCACACCATATAGCTAGCTATAGGACTCCCACTCCGAGGGCTGCCACGAGGGCCCGTCTCGGCATCTCTCGTGCTGGGCACTTCGCTACCGTGTGCAGCCCTGAGTGCTCACAGTGATGGCACGCAGACGTTGGCTACTTCATGATCTAAGACAGGTGCTTCCCGAAGCACCTCTTCCCAGAGATCACCTGCGTCAGCTGGTACGAGAGGCTCCCATGTCGCCTCACCAGCCAGTCTTCCAAGATGGGTCTTACCGTCACTACTACGGTGTACCCCGCGCTCCGACACATAATTCGTTACTTCCGCTCCACCACGATGGCCTGGCGGAATTGGGATTATACTGCCTTGATTTCTTGAGGCTCAGACTCCCGTCCCTGCTCCCGCACCTCCTTTCACTACCGATATAGTTGTGAAAGGGCTCTCACCTCCAGGTCCAATGGTGGAGTTCCGGTAAGGAGACTCACCACCTCGAAGGAGATCGTGCGGTACCCCTTGATGATCCTGTTGGCCATCACCCGCTACGGAACGCGCAGCAGCCACACATTTCTGGCCTTCAGGGTCTCCACCCAGATTGGGCACCCATATAGGGCCATGGACCGCACGATACCCCCGTAGAGTACCCTGCAGGAGTCATCCGGCCCCCTCATGTTGGACAGCAGCCGCGCCAGAGCGTTGACTGTGCCCTTCAATTTGGGGGCCAGACTTCAGAGATGTTCTCCGAAGCCCTATCGGCCATTAAGCACGATCCCTAAATATTTCATTTTGGGCTTAATGCCGATGGGACTGCCTCCTACTTTGAGACTGGATTCCTCAGGTGGCTTGCTCTGAGGCCAGCTTTAGTTCTACCCAAGTGACCTCGGGTACGTCATCCTCATCCACGCCGGACGCCATAGGCGACCGAGGCGGGTCATCTGCGGTGGAACATGTTCCACCACCTGCGCTGAGAACTTTGAGCGAACAACTCCTACGAGGAGCTCTGGCTGGAGACACTGGGTCAACGGCGGAGCCACAGGGCGCAGCATGTCCCTGACCATTAGGTAGGGCCGCCCTCACAGATCCCGCTCCTACGTTCCCAGCAGTTCGCAGCGGGCCCCCATTTTGATGTAAGCAACGCCTTACCTAAAATTAAGAGATGTGTTACCATTTCTGCTGCCCAGGGTGCACCCTTAGAAGATTTTCTAGACTAGTACAGTAGACAAGTAGCGGTGTTTGTCTGCGACTTTCTATAGATTTACATAAAGTATTTTTTTCACGAAACAGCTAACTAACTACAAACAACTAACAATAAGTACTTCACGCCCAAACTTCAGAAAGATGCACATTGATTTATTTCTGTTTCTTTGTACGGGGGCCGCCCAAAAAAAGCTCGGTGGTCGTTCTTTGATACATTCGAAGTTCAGACACCCACATACGCGTTGTTAGGTGAACAAAAGATACATCAACAAACATCGCTCAAGTATTTCTTGGAATCTATCAACTGGTCCCTTGGGATGTATTAGCTGTATCTGTACACATTGAAATAAAACTATTTTTAACGGATTCTATCGCGGTTTATTTGATGTTATTTTATATTTTACATTGAACCCGACGTTTCGGTTGCTTTTCAGCAGCCATGGTCACGGGTAGACTAAAGATGGTTGTTGTCTTGAAGTTTGAAGTGAAAGTTATCTCAAAGTACCCGAACTATGTTGAATTGTTGATGTTACTATTTACGCAGAATGAGCTCACAGTGTCATGAAGTCTTGTTGTATTTTATTTTTTCTTGGAATTAATTAAGTGAATGACTGGGTCCCAAGCTGGTGATACATTCCAACCATGTGTATCTGTACACGGCATTCTTAGTGCATCTTAATATTGTTACCGATCACATTTCGATAGTGATTGCTCAAAAATAAAGCATTTATTGTTTTTTGAATTTTACTGACAACGTTGATTACATATTACATATATTATAGTACTCTCACATAGTATTCTCGATATATTTCTGTGGTATTCTCGTTAAACCACAAAGTAATTTTCAGGAGAACTAGTACTGACGTGGACCCAACGTCAGTGGTGCACTGGGTGGGGTTCGAAATTGTAACTCCTTTATTACAATTAACATCTTAATCATTAAGATAAATGAAACAAAAAAGATCTGGATATTTTAAGATTAGGTACGGGGTATGCAACGACCGCGGTTGCCCAAGTCGTTAGGCGGATCCGGCGGCTGGGTCTCGAGGTGGCCCTGCATAAAACCGAGGCCCTGTTCTTCCATGGGCCTCGGAGCAAGCCACCCGAGGGATCCAGTCTCATCGTGGGAGGAAATCGCATCGGCATCAAGCCCCAAATGAAATATTTGGGGCTCGTGCTCGACGGCCGATGGGACTTCGGAGAGCACATCCGAAGTCTGGCCCCCAAATTGAAGGGCACAGCTCTTGCTCTGGCTCGGCTGTTGCCCAACATGAGGGGGCCCGATGACTCCTGCAGGAGACTCTACGCGGGGATCGTGCGGTCCATGGCCCTGTATGGGTGCCCAATATGGGCGGAAGCCCTGAGGACCAGAACTGTGCGGATGCTGCGCGCTCCGCAGCGGGTTCTGGCCATCAGGGTCATCCGAGGGTACCGCACGATCTCCTTCGAGGCGGCGAGTCTCCTTGCCGGAACTCCGCCATGGGACCTGGAAGCGAGAGCCCTTTCGCAACTGTACCAGTGGCGAAAGGAGGCGCGGGAGCAGGGATGGAACCCCGAGCCTCGAGAAATCGAGGCCGTGCAGTCCCAGCTCCGCCAGGCCATCGTGGTGGAGTGGAAGGAACGACTTGGGCAACCAAGCGCAGGGCACGCCGCAATAGCGGCGGTAAGGCCCATCATGGAGGATTGGCTGGAGAGGCGACACGGAAGCCTCTCCTACCGACTGACGCAGGTGATCTCAGGGAAGGGGTGCTTCGGGGACCACCTGCATCGGATCAGGAAGGAGCCAACGCCTGAGTGTCATCACTGCGACGCGAGCGAGGACTCAGGGCTGCACACGCTGGCGGACTGCCCGGCGTGGGAGGCGCCGAGGCGTGACCTCGTGGCAGCCATCGGGGTGGGAGTCCTCTCGCTCGGCAGCATGATTGCGGCAATGGTGCGGAGCGCGAGCGCGTGGGCCGCCGCCGCCTCCTTCTGCGAGCATGTAATGCTCGCGAAGGAGGTGGCGGAGCGCGCCCGGGAGAGACTTAGAACTCTCCCGGTCCGCCGAGCCCGCAACTTGCTCGCCGCGCGTCGCAGGCAACTCAGGCGCCGGAGGTCGCTTAACGACCTCCGTCCTCCATGAGCGCAGGCCTGGGGGTGGCAGGTGAGGCCACCTGTCACCCCAGCAGAAGCAGGCCGGGACGGTGGGGCGACTAGCGCCCCTCCCCCAAACCGGGGCAAGACGGGGACACCGTGGTTCCCAAACCCGAGGGGGCCATCTCGAAACCGGAGATGGCCCAGGGTCAGTCGGGGTGCGAGGGATATGCTCTATGGGCAACCTTACACCCCGGCGTCTGTAGACCCGAGACGGCGTGCGGTTTTAGTCGGTTCAAGCCCGACATAACCGCCCCCGCTGGCACGCGGGGGGGTATCCGAAGGGATTTCCGCACGAAAAAAAAAAAAAAAAAAAGGTACGGGGTATGCGCACGAAAAAAAAAACATTATGAAAGTGAAAATTAAAGGTAAAATGAGTTGCTACTGAGTTTGCAACACAATAAATAGAGCTAATGAGAAAGGAACTTGACAATAAAAGCTCACGACACCTTTTTCTATAATAGCCATTGTTTAAAAAATTTACGTAAAGTTTTTCAATGAATACTACGCATGTGAAGAAATGTAACCAAGCAATAAAACAAATTAACTATTAATTTACAGTATTTTATACTCCGTTATTCCGAAGTTGTTATAACAGTAACTATAAATGTTCAAATTAATAAAATTAAACAGACTCAAAGTATATATGTCATCTATGTATATGTGCTCAAAGTATACTATAGTCGAGATGTTGTTCAAGTTGGAGTTCTATCAAACTGTACATTTAATATTTAATATTTTTTCAGAAAAATAATTACTTTGTGTTCTAGGAACGATAACGATCCCAAAAATGTGATTTTTAGAATTTTTGTCTGTTTGTGGTTTTTATTATCGATATCCGAGCATAACTAGAAAACCGCTGAAAAGATTCAGTTGAATTTGCATGAATGATTCTTTTATATTATGGTCATAAACTGCGGTATATCATCACGCTATTATAGTGTGATAGGACAGCAGGGTAAAATCGACCAAATCTATTATTGATCATTTCTTTATAATTACAAAGCAGATCATAACGTAATTCTGCAGTTCGATAGAACTCGGACATGGTCAACGTTCAGACTATAAATCATCACGCCATAGCTAAAAGGTGATAAGCTGTAAAATGGAAACCTCGAAACTACAGAGTTGCCTACGTGTAAAAGATAGTTGATTAGAGACTGAACCTTTCTTTGTTGATTAGAGACTTCAAATCATCACGCCATAGCTAAAAGGTGATGAGCTGTAAAATGATGTGGGTTCGACACTGCAGAAGTAGACATACCTTGATCTATTCCAAATGTAACGCGGCCGAAGTCGCGGGCAACAGTTAATGTTATAATAAAATTATAACCAATAATAGCTTAGATCGATTTTGATCTTTTGTATTCGCATCGATTCATGACACTATCTCAGGTGCGGTAGAGGTATCCAGACTTGAAAAGATCTAGTTAATAGCACCCCAAATTGATATTCAATCACATTTTCAATAACATTATCTCATCATTAGATTAGTAGCATGGCTAGTATCCGGTCACAGACCTTGATCAGTATAAAGTTCATGTGCCACGAATGGCATAATTGGACAATGTGGTCTAACCTTCAAACGCCACTCCTAGTCTGGCACGCACATTGTGCAGTTAAATGCAGACTCCTAGGAGACTTATATAAATATAAGTACCATTTTATTATTGTTATAGAGAATTTAGATGTCATTTTTATAGAATAGATTATAGTTTACAAAATTTGGCTGTATGAGCAAAATTTAATCTGGGCCTCCTGAGTCTCCTTTTGAGAAATGTTTGCAGAAACAAATACTCTAACTGTAGTGCCTCAATATACTTTTTAAAATCTTATCTACAAACCTAGTTATTTGCGAGAAAATATATCTAAATTATGTAAGACTTCATTGCATTCATAAAAAACAACCTGTTAGTTGTTGATAATCTTAAATTAGCCATTCATTTTAGAGCAACTATATACACTTCTACAATAAGCTTCCTAATAAAATAAGAAATCTATTTTCTTTCGAAAATTCATATATATTATTGTAGTATAAAACTAGTGGGGCGGAAATCACACAGTGATTGTCAAACTTCGGGCCAAACTTATTTTTAGGGACAATTTGTATGGTAGGTACCCGAAACCTTGAACGTACAAACCCCAAAATCTAATCAGTTCTTCCCATTAACCAAACAAGATGATTGGTGAAAGAATTTTTTAAATCGGATAAATGGATCTTGAGTTATTGCGTAAACAGACATCCAGAAATCCAGACCAACATACAGACCGACACAAAATTTTTTTTTGCTTATAATTAACTGACTTAGATTTAGAATCATGTTTAACGTCGAGAAAACTGATAAAAAGTGGGTGTAAGTTTTTTTTTTTTTGACCTGGTTGGTGGCCCGAAGTAATTAAGCAATATGTATTTGAATGATAAATCTAGTGGAGCGGAAATCACACAGTGATTGTCAAACTTCGGGCCAAACTTAGATATTTTTTATGCAGTATTTTTATTCAAAATTACAGACTTTATGTGAAACGTCGAGAAAAGTGATAAAAAGTGGGTGTAAGATTTTGATTTTTTTTGCTTGATTTTAAGACTTCGGTGTCCACCTGGTTGGTGGCCCGAAGTAACTTGCTTTCTAACTGCTTGCTGTACTAGGTTACTCAATCAAAAACATTGTAAATAGATCACAAACAAAAAACCAATATATTTATATATATATATATATATATATATATTACTACTTAGTGCAGGTACTCACTTTTTACGTGAGAACTCAGTGAGCCAACCTCACCTGCAAAGTCAGTCTCTTCCGTCAATCAGCAGACGTGTATCGGACGTCTGCTGACTGACCGAAGAGATTGGCGCAGGCTGTCTTCTCGGAGTTGGGCGGTCAGATGGCAGTGGCTTGGCTCTCATAAAAGCCGTATAAGTCAAATCCAAAGGAGCAGATGGAGAAAGCGGACCCTGGATTCCGAGGTGATGACCTGCACTGCTGAAGTAGCTGGGATAGATCAGATGCAAAAATGTGCAGACACAATTGGGTGTCATTCTGTTTTATGTAAATTTAATTCCTTTTGAGGTACGGAACTCTACAAATACGCTAAAGAAGGAATTTTGCTTTGGAATAGTTTAGCTAAGTGATGAGGTTTTCAAGGTGGAGCATGCATTTTTTTAAAAAACCTTATAAAGTAGTACATTTCTAAAAGATACCTGACTCATGTCTAGATATTAATATTGCGTCCTATTATTGTTCATATTGGAAATATTTTCAGCTTACAAGTGTTTTGAAACTTCTAAATAATTATGTGGGTCAGTCGGGGTGCGAGGGATATGCTCTATGCAACCTTACACCCCGGCGTCTAAAGACCCGAGACGGCGTGCGGTTTTAGTCGGTTCAAGCCCGACATAACCGCCACCGCTGACCGGCGGGGGGGTATCCGAAGGGCTTTCCGCACGGAAAAAAAAAAGGTATTTGAAATTACGTGTACAAATATTTTTATAAGAGTATTTCTATTAACTCAGCTAATCCAACATTTTCCGATGTTATTTCATGTGGGTTAGAATGAATGGAATTTACATGTATATTTCAACATGTTTATCACTTTCACAACTTTTTCTTTCCGGTTGATTTGAAATGTAGAGTATCGGATAACGTGTAATGGATTTTATTGTGACGATCGGTTTGCTGTTCTTATACATATATAAATGTCAATCAAAAAGTTCAAAGTCTAATAAAAAGATCTGTTACATGTCATTAAAACTATTACAAAAATAGTTTATGTATATGAAAATCAGAGATTTCTATGCATACTATTAGCGACTGTGCTACTAGACTAGCAGTTTAGACCAACCAAAAGTGTATGTTACACAATTTTTATTCTAAATTGCTAGATGGTAGAGTACAGGAGTGAAATTTTCAACGTTGGTTTATGAACGCTATCAAGGCTAGATGTACTTAGGTATCACTCATGGTATACCATCTGCAGATGATGTGTTGGATTTGATCTTACAGATGATTCAAGGTCCAATATACAGCTGCTTTATTCCACGTCGATACTGAGTAAGTGTGTGGTAAGACCTTCCCGTTCGACCAGAAAAGAACTTACCACCCAATTATAAGCATACACTGCACCTCACTACTGATAATAAAGAACAGAAAATTGCTCCTTCAAACTTAGTATTTATCTATACGAAACTTCATGAGCGGACAAATATCTAAACAGCCATCATTACTTTAACTGTTACCTGTAGAAAAAAAAAGCGGTCAAGTGCGAGTCGGACTCACCCATGAAGGGTTCCGTAGCAGAAAGAAACATAATAATGTTTTTTTTTAAATTTCATATTTGAGTTGATTGAATGAAAGGTAAATTGCGGTTTACGATTTATGACGTATTAAAAAAAAATTACTTACTAGATCTTGTTCAAACCAATTTGCGGTGGAAGTTTACATGGTAATATATATCATATATTTTTTTTAGTTAAATCATTCTCTTATTTCAGAAGTTACAGGGGGGGGGGGCACACACACAGGGACACATTTTAGCACTTTAGAAATGTCTCTCGCGCAAACTATTCAGTTTAGAGAAAAATGATATTAGAAACCTCAATATCATTTTTGAAGACCTATCCATAGACACGTATGGGTTTGATGAAAATTTTTTTTTTAAGTTTCATTCTTACTTCTTTTGAAATACTTCGAGTATTTCAAAAGAAGTAAAAATATAGTATATACAAATCTTTTTTCCTTTTAATCCTTGATTTATCTACATTAAACTGTAATCATTATTTATTTAAGTTAGATGAGGGCTTACCCGGGGTGCCCCGCAATAGACACTTGGGGAGGACACCGTGTGGTTTTAGTCGGTCCGATTCCGACACGCCCACCCCATCGTCGGCACCGATGGGGTGAAGCCCGAGGGGGTTTCCAAACGTAAAAAAAAAACAAAAAGGTTTGACATCTTTCAGCGTGCTTTTTAAATACCTATTTAGATCTATACACAGATTTAAAATAATAACATATCTAATAGGACATTTTGTGATTTTTTCAAATCAATCACTCTGTTACTCGCATGCCTACCTTTATCTGAAGTTGGGTATGAATCATTAAATTAACCAAAAAATGTTCGAAACAATATGAATTAGTAGAATATTCTACTAACTAGAAAGACAAATTCCCACGGTCAGCTATGTAATCGTTAAACTGTATCCGGACGATATCATTGCTCACTGAACTAGCTTGCCTCTAAGCGTTAAATTAATATCTGAATAGCTATAGTAATTACATACATGAACGATAATTAATTCCAATAGGTTAAATTTGTAGATTTGATCTAGCTTGTACAAAGAGACCCAATAATTTATAAAAAAACTATTTTCTCAAAGTAAACATATCTCTCAAAGCAACTTTAGTAATAAGAATCACAAGTCGCTGCTTTCTTACTGGGAATGTCATCAAAGTAACATCAAACATTGATGTGTAGAGACGCTGAGGGTGGCAGCCGAGGGTTTCTACCATCTTCCGTTCGTTAGATGTTGATTTTTTGGTTATAGTGTTGTAGCTGTTTTGACATCTTACTGGAACAATTAGATAAAAATACTGGAAAGAATATAAATATTGTGAACCTATAGATGGACGTCGGGGTTAACTTAAGCTTGATTATTAAAATATACAGATTTGTATTAATAATTATCCAACGTATTACTTATAATATTATACACATATTTATGAAAATTTTCTTGACCATATTTAAATATTCTAGAGTTTGTAAACGTGTGGTAAATTAACCCCTGTGGTCATTTATTCTTAATGTATACAAATATTATAAAGAGCTAAAGTTTGTGATGATATCAGATTGTAGGGGGTAATCTCTGGATTTACTGAACATATCTTAAACATTTTTGTACTAATAGAAAGCCACATTAATTTATAACTCATAGTTAGACATCAGATGAGCATGGCCTTTAAGAAGAAACATTCTCAGAACTGCTTTGCATTTAACAAACAAGCACTTAACAATGAACTAATCTTCTAAGGCTTTGAGTAAAGACCATGTTGTGTATATTCATGCAATCTAAGTGCTGTAAGTAATGAAGTAACTGGGCCGTAACAGTTTAAAATGCGATCGCTTTGTGCTTATGACTGTAAAACTAGAGTTTTCCATTACCGCTGTGTTAAGCGTACCGCTGGTTGATTCGTGTGAAGCGGCAACCAACACTATTACACAGAAAGCTGTACTTACGTGAGAAACAGGTAGGACAATTATAAAAGCAAACGGTATCTACCTATGACAATAGTTGGAAATATTCTATATGTAAATATGCTTTACAGAATAGACTCGAAGGATTTGCGCTGAAATTAACATAAATATTATGTTATTTGGTATGCGAAGTAGCAAGTATGAAGTCCTTTGTCAGAAATTCGAACATAATCATTATTGGAAATTAGAGAAAACATTAATCAAATTGGGCAAAAGCTGTTTTTGATTTATTTTCATTGAACCTAATTGAAGTGCACTAAAACATAGATCAGCGACCTTAATTTTTTACTTACCATCTACTTACGATTTGTGAGAGTGATGGTGACTTCACCTAAATTTTGTCCTATTCTTTCGTTTCCTTATACTCTACAGGTGGCAAAGAGTAAATGATGAACTATGTGGCTACCGGCATTCATAATCATACCCTGTTTTATTAATTTTCCTTTTTCACAAGATACAATTATATCATATATCGCTAAAGAAACCATACCACAAACAACCTACTAAAAAATATGAAGGATAAATAACTACACGCTGGCATTCTAAACCATGGAACTTTGAAGGTGAAAAATAAAAACTAACAGATATATCCATAAACTGACCGGCTGAAAGAATTACAAAAATCAAAAGTGTAGTTTCCAGAAAAATACACAAACATATGTACATCAGACAGCGACCTACCTACCTTTTATTTCGGTAGTTATTTGACTGGCTTTGATTGAAAACCACATGACGGTATCCCTTATCAACCGTGAGAAACAAGAAGACCTTATTTCAATTGAAGTTTTTATACACTAAAAACCATTTCAAACTATTTTACTTAGAGTTAGTCTTAAATGGTTTAACACATAACAAGTTGAATTCCTGAGACGAGCTCAGCCGAATACAAGGGATTTTCAATTTTGCGTTTTTTTTTGCGATTCTTTGCGATTTTTTCTTTATCTTGCAATGGTTCACCCCAGCACGAATCTATTACCGAAAACAGCAACTCGATAACTCATCTCCTTCATACCCAAAACCGTGACAGAAAATTGGCAACGACGACGACATCGACGAGAACTCGATAGCAATAGGGCTTTTCTAAAGAAAATCCCTAAAGAAGTTGAATTCCTGAGACGAGCTCAGCCGAATACAAGGGATTTTCGATTTTGCGATTTTTTTTATCTTGAAATGGTTTACCCCAGCACGAATCTATTACCGAAAACAGCAACTCGATAGGTCATCTCCTTCATACCCAAAACCGTGACAGAAAATTGGCAACGACGACGACGTCGACGACAACTCCTTAGCAATAGGGCTTTTCTAAAGAAAATCCCTAAAAAGAGAACGAGTTAGACTTATTTAGCAAATCTTTCAGACTTTCAAATTTATCTAAGGTGTCATGATTACGTAGGTTTGAATTTAGCAAATTTAACTAATTTGTGTGCTTACGTTTTTCTGAGTGAGATTCATTGAATAAAACGTGATAACTTAGTTTATTTTGAATACATCGCAGTTCACTCTTACCATTTGTTTATTTGAGATGTTTAAAGTACTCTATTATCCATGGGAGCAGTCACACTTTTACTTCGACGGTTGCCGATCTATGTACTTGTATATGTTCTATGAGTTTATTATAGTAAATCATTTGGATGTCAATTGTTTCAATAGTTAATTGTTATGGTAATACATCAGTAGAAAATAATGTTTGTTTGAAGTTAATCACCATATTGGAATGGCAGTGCGTCAATTATTCTGATGTTTATTATCGAGTACTATTGTATGTTCCTAAGTAATTACTATGTTGGGTGTTGTATAGAATAAGTGTACCTAGTAACGAATTTGATTATTTTTTGAGAGAGATTTGCAATCAAAGTATGTCGGTCAAAGTTTAACCGTTTACTTTTCACTGCCAGTATATTTTAATTAGATATACCTTATATTCTCGTGTGAAGAATTCTCGCAGTGCTAGCCTCGACAACAGTATACAGTTTCAGTATGGGAACCAGCCGTGGTTCCATTCGACTGGGCCCACCATCGCCCATCTACACAATTGTCATGTTACCGTTACCTGAAGAGATGATACTTGTATCAACAAATACGCACTTACTAAAATGACGTTATTTCAAACGGATATTTAGTCAAGCCATTGAAGTGGAACGACGAAATTTGACGTTTCGAACGAAATATATAAAATGATGTCGAGTTTTTGAACGAGAAAGTGCGGGCTGAAGTATGCTATTAAATTGATGCTACAAAGGTTTAGCAGAAGAAAACGTTACATTCACACATTTAAAGTTTAATTATTTTAACGATGTCACTGCCAAGGACAGAGACCTCTGCTGCCAACAGGCTGAAGATAAACAATCACACCTACGTGCGGCATAATGAGTGCTACTATAGTTTACTTGCTGTTATGTCCATGAGAACGAGTATATGTGCTATTTTAGAATTTATTTTTGGGCCAAATTGCATCCATGTCTATTCAGAAGTCCGGTCGTGATTATTGTGAACATGAGCACACAATACGTAAGTGAACAAAGTATTAAGTCGGTAGTAAGATTGCTAATACTCTAAAACCTAACCATGGAAACAAGGACGTTTCCATGGTTGCTGCAAGACCGCGATGAGAAGCTCAAACTTACCATAGGAGCAATTATTATTTTGCCTGTTATGTTTTATTACTGGGTCAAATGTCTTAAAAAGAAAGGGAGGCCTTCAATTCAGGATACATTGAAGTCCTCCCTTTCTTTTTGAAACATTTAAGTTCTATAAATATCAAGCGTGAAAAAGATGATTCACACTTAACATGAATACTTAATACAATACTGCGTGTTCTGCCAACAATAATAATAGCTCTGTTTTTGAAGAATAGAAACTTATTGTGTGAATCGTTTCACTTCATTCTGGTGAACAAAGCAATAAAGTCATATTATACGCAGCCCATTATATTTTATCAACTTGTAGGAGTTTTAATTATTCTACTAGCGACAATTTTAAACTTTTTTGTATATTTTATAATATCCCTAAAGAAACATTCACCCAAATGGCTTGATTGATGAGATGAATGTTTCTTTGGGTTTGTTTTTGCTGTTGTGTTACTTCCAACTAACAGCTTATAAAAAAAAACATGCCACAGTTTGGAAATGTGACATATTTGGATGTGACAGTGAAAATAACTTTCACTTATTGAAAGTAATTAATTTATGAATAAAATTTTGTCACTCGGTGTGCACAAATTATGCTTAAATTTTCTCACAAGGAAGCAGCCGAGTCGCCCTCACTCATGTAGTGAGTGAGTGAGGGCGACTCAGCTTGGTGAGACTTGGATTTCTTGAAGTCAGGTTGACTGTCTATGAATATAAGTATTCGTGGCTTTTAAATGATAGCTAAAAGAAAACGAAATGAAAATAGTCCTGGCGGCAAAGCTTGCACTTTGGACTCCAGGGTCTGCTCTCCTTTCGTATCCGACATAACTATCCCCGCTGGCCGGTGGCGGCGGGATCCGGGAGGACTTTCGCACGAAAAAAAAGGGTGTGCTCTCCTACAACCGTATTATTTGGTCTATTTTAGCTTTTACTATGTCGTCTGGTCCCCAACCCCTAGTCAAAAGCTAGCGTTATAGACGTATCCATCAATCAGCAGGTGTACGGGCTACAAAAGGAATTTGGGCCCCGAAGATCTTAGCAGTACCCCATTACACCCATGTAGACCAGAGTCTACAATAGGTTAGTGACTAAACTTTCACACACATCATGTAGCTTGAGGCTACTGTATGTATTTAAATTCATCAAGTGGTAATCATTTCACAAGTAAAGCACTTTAACTGTTCCACGATTATTACGAAGTATTACACTTAAATGGCGCGTATGACACCACAACAATGGCTCACTTTCACTACAGCTTGGACCGCGCACATCTAGGCCGGACGCAGTTTCTGGACCATAAAGGATATTGCCTATTCATTGTTCTCACACGTACTTTTGCCCTCACGTCTTGTAACATTACGTAAAAAGTCTTGTTGTGACATTTACGTGATGGATCTCAAGACTGTAAGGACTTTTCTTTTTAAGATTAGCGTTTCGTTATATAAGCGACTATTAAGTAAATGTCAACTGCAGCTTCATGCTTCCATTGAAATTTGTCGACAGCCTGTTTACTATATGAAAAATCTCATTGAATGGGGAAAAATATTGTAATGGCTGTATGACAGAAATATTCTTTTTGTAAAAACTTTCAAACTTAAGACTTAAAATATGTAAGTCTCCCTCCGTTTATTTGTGTGCTATTTTATTTGTACATATAAAAAAAGTTTAACCTGAAAGTTAATTTGTCGTGTATCTCTACAATAATTTTTTTTTGTTCACAAGTTTATAGTTCATGTGGTATATTTAAATTTTAGCCTTGTGCTAATTTGAATGTGGTAATTACCACGGTATAAAAAAAATGTCCCAAACCATGAAGCTCTTCGAGAGGCTAATTGACTCCCGGATTCAACAGAAGTGTACTAATCGTGTAACTCTGGAAGTGTCGATACCCGTGATTTCGTAGTTCGAATCGCCGTTGGGGACACGAAACCCTTCCCCATCACAGTCGGGTATACCAAGGATCTGTCCCTAGACCGTTTCTGTTCAGCGTGATATTAGACGTGTTGTCGGACTGCATCAGAAAGGAAATGAGCCACCTGTCACCCTAGCAGAAGCAGGCCAGGGCGGCGGCGCGTTGCGCACCCCGGCGACAAGACAACGACACCGTGGCTCCCAAATCCGAGGGGGCCATCTTAAAACCGGAGATGG
This sequence comes from Cybosia mesomella, assembly GCA_946251805.1. Taxonomy (NCBI): domain Eukaryota; kingdom Metazoa; phylum Arthropoda; class Insecta; order Lepidoptera; family Erebidae; genus Cybosia; species Cybosia mesomella. Next base: position 20,326,759 of record OX276391.1, read on the forward strand.
CGCTGGGTCGGTCGGCAAGCGAGGGAATTTTTTTACGGGACTCCTTAAACCCCGGTGTCTGAAGACCCGGGATGGCGTGCGGTTAACCTCCCCCGCTGGCAGGTGGGGGGGGGGGGAGGTTTCCGAGGGGATTTCCGCACGAAAAAAAAAGTTTGAAAGGGTAGTTTTATAAACCATCATTAGGCCTGTCCGTTTCACGTCGTAAGGGATGACATGCGTGCCAATGATCTAACTACCATGGATGCCCAAGATCTTGCGAAGTGAAGAACAGAAACCGCAGGAAAGCGGACCCTGGGCTCCAAGCCTCGGATGCAATCAGGACAGAACGTTAAGATGATAATTATGCCTTAATTTTTAGCCCTCTCGTAACCAGCGCTGCCGTCCCATGAGATTTTATTGGATGTCTATAAAAAAAGTATTTAATGTTAAATAGTGTTCAATATTTTTAATTTTGAGAGATACTTATTGTACATGTACGAGTGTTATACATTCAACAGAAGTACATTCAAAGCTACTGTATGGGGGTCTCCCACGCAATTTGAATGATGGTGGCCTCGCTTGAAGTCGTCGGTACATCGTGTTTCCAGATGTCTTACGCGGTTACCACTATCATCATCATCCAGGGGTTATTTTACGTTTGTTCGCGGATACAGTCGTAAAGTTATGCTGTGTTCTTTGAAATTATTGATTATAATTAAACAGTAATTTGATCGTAACATAATGCATTTCTTTGTGCATATGTTCATGCATTTGTTTTTTTAAGAAAGCTTTTCTGCATTCGAGTTTATTGATGCCATTCGCACGTTGCCACTTGCAAAAGCGAACGGACGGGGGAGGGGGGGGGGGGGCAAGGAAGGGAGAATGGGAAAAAGGATAGGCACTAAGGTACCGGCATCTCACTACTCGTATGAAATGGGGCATGATGCTACTCAAAGTCGATATTAAGTGACATAGTGATGTTACAAAGGCATTGTTCCTATATCGCATTTTTTTTTATATTAAGGAAAGAGGGTCACCATTACATACACGTACCATGTTAACAATGGTGGCACTCAGCTTGACGGCTTCATCAGACCGCAGCACCGCGTGACACCCACCGGTCCCACTAGTGCTGCGACAACAATCCCCCTGCCCGCCTATGCACTTGCTGACCCCTGAACGCAATCAAACCGAAATTGGATTACTATGGAGGGTTTTTCGTAATCGTGCACGGTGGTACCTACCCGGCCGAATTTTGTGACAAATTTGTGTCATCAAATTTCTACCACCAGTAAAATTCGACAGCATTCAACTTTTCAAATATATACCATCAACGGACACGAAATTGACTCACATTTTGGCCCGTGTGCGAATCGACCTCGGAATAATCACAGAAAGGCAGTTGGTGGGTGGCCATCGTACGGCTTGTACTTGTGTTCTTATAAAATGATGTAACCTATATCTCAGTGGGCAAAAAATAGTGTTTAAAATAACATATTACTATTAGGTATATCGTTATTGGGCTTAACATCTCAACAATTGAGCTTTGAGTGCTAAGGAACCTTATAGCGCTCCAGCCATTCAATATTGTAGACTGAGTCCTTTTAAATAATCGACAACTATATAGCCCGTCTGCAATGGAAACTAGATATACTCGTACATATGCGTATTGCAATATCTATTCTATAAGAAAACAGGCCCTCAGCCAAGTCGTTAAATACTATCACGTTTGCTAATAACCACATGAATGAGTCAGAAGTGTTTACCGTTGGTAGAATATTAAAATATTGAAGCGTTTATGTGACTCATTCGCTTACATAAATAATATCAAACGGCCATTGGAACCATGACTTTGATGAGGTCACATGTTAGTGTGTATTAGTGAGTGACAGAATCCTACAGTTAAGATCTGTGGTCGTTATTCTTAACTCAGCTTTAAACTCACTTGAAATATATTATTTAGTTTGCTCTTACTTTTTTAGCTTAGTTAGCAGTTAGTTACGTGGAGTTATCCTTGACAACTCTGTTGTTGAACTTAACTCTATAGGTTTCTCCTCTATGTGGTGCCAATTATGGTGGATCATATGAGCCGCAAGATCGCGAATCTACGATTACGGCTGTAGGCGGGAAGATATGGCAATGCATCTTGTAGCAGGGACTCCGACATGAGGGCACCCCTCAATAGGGGCGGTAAGGTCCATCATGGAGGATTGGCTAGAGAAGCGACATGGAAGCCTCTCGTACCGACTGACACAGGTGATTTTCGGGAAGGGGAGCTTCGGGGAGGACCTGCATCGGATCAGGAAGGACATCCTGAGTGCCATCACTGCGACGCGAGCGAGGACTCGGGGCTGCACACGCTGGCGGACTGCCCGGCGTGGGAGGCGCCGAGGCGTGACCTAGTGGCAGCCATCGGAGTGGGAGTCCTCTCGCTCGGCAGCATGATTGCGACAATGGTGCGGAGCGTGAGCGCGTGGGCCGCCGCCACCTCCTTCTGCGAGCAAGTAATGCTCGCAAAAGAGATGGTGGACCGCCCCCGATAGAGTTAGAACTCTCCCGGCCCGCCGAGCCCGCAACATGCTCGCTGCGCGTCGCAGGCGACTCAGGCGCCGGAGGTCGCTTAACGACCTCCGTCCTCCATGAGCGCAGGCCTGGGGGTGGCAGGTGAGGGCGCCTGTCACCCCAGCAGAAGCAGGCTGGGACGGTGGGGCGACTAGCGCCCCTCCCTCAAACCGGGGCAAGACGGGGACACCGTGGTTCCCAAACCCGAGGGGGCCATCTTGAAACCGGAGATGGCCCAGGGTCAGTCGGGGTGCGAGGGAAATGCTCTATGGGCAACCTTACACCCTTTTGTCTGTAGACCCGACACGGCGTGCGGTTTTAGTCGGTTCAAGCCCGACATAACCACCCCCGCTGGCCGGCGGGGGGGGGGGGGTATCCGAAGGGATTTCCGCAAGAAAAAAAAGAAATAAGTGCATCATTGTAGCGGTAGTACAGTAAACGCTTCTCAAAAAATCACTTTGCTAAATCAAAAATATTAATTTTATGCAAGTGTTGTGCTGATTTCAAAAGCTTGTATCGCGAAAGTTTTTTCTTTGTGTTCTAATTGTGAGTCTTCACGAGCCTTACATAAAAATTATTATGTTTGTTTTAGTGCAAGTGATTTATTAACCCTTTTTTTTTAGAAAGGTATTTGTTACTTTCTGGAGAAGGTTTAAGTCTACTTAACCGATTTAAGTAGTTTTTTTTTCATAAAAAATATTGTTATTAAGGTTGTTCTTAAATAGTTTTTGTTTATTAATTATTTTATTTTCAACTTTCAAGTTTTAGTAGATTAAGTATCTACCACCAGAGTGCTAGCCAAGACCAGCCATAGGAGATCAACACAATAACTCTATTCCAAATCGTAACTTAGCTATACAAACCACACACATCTTGGCTAAAAAGTAGTATTTTAGTTTCCCATCATAAGTTCCTTGGCAATTGTGAAACAAAAGTTCGGGGCATGATTCTATTACGTGTTATATTATTATAATTTTGCATCAGTGAAGGCATAGATCGAAAAATAACTGTAAACAGTCAACTAAATAAAATTAAAACACTGCCACCTGTGTCGGAAATAACAAACACCTATGCATGCTGCGTCCTTTTGGTAGTTATAACAACAAATGAGTTACATTCCAAGTTTAAATTGCCGTGGTAGATGGCGGTGACATGAGTCCGCTTCCTTCAAATAGATGGCGCTGATACTTTTACTTCAACAAAGTGTTCCAAGTAAGCTTTTCCCTCCCACGCCGCCGGTACTGAACATTGAACGGGATCGAGGCTTTTGCTACTTGTTGTACACTACGTGTTATGTCTATTACATCAGTGATGACACTTGAAAAAAGCGGCAATGTACAAGTGTTTGTAAAAGTTTTCGCAATCTGCAATAAACCAGTCGGATCATGGTGAGCTGAAGTTGTGAACGCGGGACCGGCAGCCAGTGGCCGGCGGCGGCAGTAAGTTCGTGTTCGCTGACAACGACAGGTGGAGTGCTGTCCCGAAACGACCCATAACTTGCGTTCGCGCGATCATACCTTTTGTATATTATTCTTGTGCTTTCCGTTAGGTGTGTTGATTAAGGGACAAGTTCGACAAAAGTTTATTTTGAAACATTGTAAAATGTGAACTTACTATAAGTGTCGTGAAGTGTTCAAATAAATACCGACTCCTTCAGTCATGTCGTTAAGTACGATATAAGTGCAAAATTACTTGCTTTGTTACTGACCATACACCAATATCGTATGTTTTTATCCAGCGTGAATCTTATCCTGGACAACTTTGATCTTTAGTACTAGTAAGCAAACTTATTCTTATTAACTTTGTTTCAAATGCATGCTGTTTAGTACTCAGGTGATCTGTTTACATATTACCAATTACCAGCAATGGTATGAATGGTAGTACGGTAACTTTATTCTTACAGTAAAATATGTTTATAATAAGTTTCCTTAGGTTTGCGTTAATTAATTGCGAAACGAAATAACACGTTTAGTGACAGCGCAACTTGGGTAACAATGGTGGATTGAACAATGTGATAGTGCTGGACAATACTGTCCACTGGTAATGATTTCCATTAAACTCGGCACCAAAGCACGGCCACCGCGAGGCCACGAATGAGTTGAATGGCCGCGGTCGACGGCGCCATGCATCCATCTCTGGCCGCACTTACCTCACCTTGGCAATAATCGCATTTGGTTTCTTGGCGGAACTGATTATACAGTAGCCTCATGTACTTCGGGAGCTTATTTACAAAGAAGTTTTTAAAGTTCGAAGCGAAGATCAAACCACTTTGAGAGTTCTTACGCCAAGTTCCATGACTTAACGTTTGCCACTGTATTACCAATTCGTGCTAACGAGTTTTCTTTGAAAAAAGTTTTTCTTAAATCTTCTGAGGGAAGTAGAAAAGCTATTGGTTATCCTCAGTTTAATTACTGGCATGTTCTGATTATTCTTACACATTTATTTTTCCGCTAAGTTTCCTGCACCATATTGTAATTTTCGTTGGAGAGGGCCTCGAGAGGTACTGCCATCTTTTTTTCTTCTATCTGGAGCTGTCAATGATATCGAGATAGATCTCATTTACAGCTTTCGAAATCATGTCGTTGCGTTCCAGTCGTTATCTAAGTAAATTATATTATTTAGAGCTGCATATTTAGATAAAAAAAACGTGTTTGTAAATACACCTTATTGTTTCCTGTACCAAATCAATGCTTTTGGATATGGACCAGAGCATCCTCGTTGGCCTACCTGACTCTGTACAACGGAAGTGGCAATCCCTCCGTTCTTTTCATTACGAGGTCTTGCTGCTTCTTGCCTACGTTTTGTGTTGCTCGATTTTTCAGCGTATCTCTCTAATATAAGAGACAGTGTGCACAACACTGAAAGACACAGTTGTGAAACGGTAATAGGCAGGTAGATTCACCAATCTGTGATTTTTTAAGCGGTACAGATCTACGCCCTGAATGCACATGAACAGTGGCTCTACAAAACCATGAGGAAGAAGACTTCTATAAATAATTAGTAAAAAAAAACTTTTAAAAAGAAGCTGTTATTAAGGAATTATATGTCTGCGTACGTTTTTTCTGTGTTCTAATTGAGCTACAAGCTTTTGAAATCACAACCCACAGAGCTAATATACTGTGGCAGAGTGCAGATGTAGCCAGAGTGCTAGCCAAGATCAGGCAAAAGAGCTTAACACAACGTTTTTATATTTTTTAGTTCCAGATCACCTACCGTCTCCATCTTCAGACCTTGGACATTATGTGGCATCAGAGTGTTTACTAAGATAAAACAAATTAGCCACTCGATAAGTTTATCTTGTTTAGCTTAGGAGTTCCTATGGCGACTTTACTACTCTATCATCAGACTCCTAATACCATGTAACACCAGAGAATTTGTCACAACAAAACAAATGGGCCCAAACTGGACAAGTTTATATTGTTTAGGAGTTACTATGGCCACCTTCCTTCTCCACCATCAGACCAGCTCCATAGTACTATATTAATGCATTGTCATCCAAACTAAACCTGCATGCAACATTTCATCTCAATCGATTGAGGATAATTGACTCAAAATTCAATTGCACATTTGACCCGCACTAAAATACATATAGGTACTCGTAGAGTTCGGGGTGCGAGGGATATGCTCTATGGGCAACCTTACACCCCGGCGTCTGTAGACCCGAGACGGCGTGCGGTTTTAGTCGGTTCAAACCCGACATAACCGCACCCGCTGGCCGGCGGGGGGGTATCCGAAGGGATTTCCGCACGATAAAAAAAAAAGGTACTCGTAGAGCAAGTAAAGTAAAGCAAAAAAGCTTGTATGCGGCGGTGTAATCCGAATACAGTCATAAAATATAAAATAATAATAATACTAAAAGATATACACAAAAATCACTTCTACATACATATACTCACGTTTTTTTCCCTCCGGGGTAGGCCGAGACAACAGACCGCCATCTGTTTCTGTCCTTACATACTTCACGAGGTTCCTCTACTGTCTTTAAACCAGCCATGCAAGCCCGCTGGTTTTGAGTGCTTTTGAACAGCCTTTTTTTCTATACCTCATTAATTTGATCAGTGTATGTCTTGCGAGGTGGACCCGAGCCTTGCTCACTTACATCTGCCTTATATACTTGGTTGGTCATTCGCTCAGTTCGCATTCGTCCTTAGTGCCCATACCACCTCAGCATACCCTTTTCAGTTCTTTTGTTGCTGTTAATTTAAATATTACTACATTCCTTGCTCCCAATTTACCCCACTTATTCCTGGATTTCGTCACCATAGCGAGTTAAAACTTACTATGTAGTTCTTAAGTCATTATACTTGCATAAGTTCACGTAAATATCACAAATTTTAATGAAACTATATAGATACTTTCATCTATTTCTGTTATATTTTTTCTAAAGTTTCGAAGCTTTTCAGCAGACATCGAAAGAAGTGTCAAAATATAGAAATAACAAGTAATAGATCGCTATAATCACATTAAACTAGTTTTACTAGTTTTATTAGAAAGTTCTTAAGTTAATTTATAATTGTCATAAATATGTGCAATTTTATGATGTTGGAACAATATACATACATCACGCCTTTCTCCTCATTTCTTCAAAAAACGAATAGATATTTGCTGTGTGATGATTTTATAGATTGTAGATGCTATTATATTTATGTGGATATCCAAATCCAAAAGTTGGTCGTATAAATTACGGAAAGTCAGTTTATCGGGAGCGATACGGGCACCTTACGACAGGGTCAAGAGAGCTCTTGTCCTCGGCAGAGATTTGTAAATTGTGGTCCACTCAGCCGACCACCCAATTCTAAACCGTCGAAATTCTGCCCATCGACTTTTACTGCTTTGTCCTACCCTCGTTAAGATATTTCGAGGGTTCAACAATATGTTCTTGAGAAGCAGATACTTGACATAATCAGTTTTCTAACAAGAATAATTTTGATGTCGGTACTGATTCAATGCAGTTATATTTTTAACAATGTTCAAAGCAAATAAAGGGATTTAGGAGCAGACACCCAAAAAGGGATGGAATGTGTGAAAGAGTATATTTCAAAGAAGGAAGTGACTAAGAAATTAATATCTGACAAGAATGTATAGAGGAGAATCATATGATTCGCCGACCCCAAATAATTAGGACAAAGGCAGGTAGAAGATGACTGATTCGATGCAGGCTGATGAATGAAGCCGGCGCAAGACTGCTTGGTATGAAAGTCTATAGGAATGGCCTGCATCTGCATCTTCACTAACAATTGTTCAGAATCTTATTATACCTGTACAAATTATCAAAGGCTGGTTATATTTTGTATCCTCTACATGTAAGTTCATCGTGCAGCATTCATTTTATCTGTTATATGGAGATTATCATATCTATATATATATAAAAATGAATGTCTTTTTTCCTTGGTCACGGCATCACGCGTGAGCTGCTGGACAGATTTTGCTAATTATTTTTTGTTATGTTTTTATTGTCAGGAGAAGGTTCTTATGAAAGAAAAAGTTAAGATAGTTGCGTGGACAATTAGATGTTTTAAAAAACTTACATAAGTTTTTAAAACATCTAATTGTCCACGCAACTTTCTTAACTTTTTTGTTGTAAATAAGTTGTATGTAAATTGTTATGTCAATTTACGTACAACTATTATTTATCAATATTAACTTTTACAATGAAGCCTTATGGCGTTTGACCTACCTGTCAGTCGTTTGTAATTGGCGCATTTGACATATTGACTGACACATTAACAGATGCATCGGTCTAAATAATATTGATAAAAAACGCGCCTGAAAAAATGCCTAAGAATTTTGTATATCATAAGGCAATGGTACGAAATTAATGCCTTACGATCAATAATCATTAAAAAGTAATAAAGGAGACATTTTTTTAATAATACTTGAAAATATTTAAATGTATCTAGTTTTTGCTTTGAAAGTTTTAGTTAAAGAAACATTAAGCAAAATGGCTACATGGTCTCAGTAGAATGGTTACGATACAATACCTTAAAAATTGATATTTATATGATATTTTATTTAGATACGGAGCATACAGCATATAAGCACAGCGCGAAGAACATAGCAGCAGATCTATGTGTGTAAAAGCCAAATTGTAGCTACTTTCTCTTACACAATCAAGAGAAAGAGTAAGAGAGCGGACTCCGGGTTCCAAAGTGCAAGCCTTAGTTAGATGCAAACGAGACAAACACTGTGATGTACATAATATACCCTCATATGCGCTGTTGGTAGGTGTGATGAATGTTGATGGTGTAGTGCCGCTAGAATAGTTTATTTCAGTTATTTCCATAGTATTATGAGCTACGGCATTCTCCTTTGGGGCAATGCCGCAGATTTAAGTACAATCTTTGTACTGCAAAAGCGGGCGGTGCGGGCAATTTATAAGTTGGGCCCAAGAGTCTTCCTCCGAGAAAAGTTCAAAGAAATAAACATTCTAACTGTAGTTTCCCAATATATTTTTGAAAATCTTTTCTATGTTAGAAGAAACATTGCCAAATTTTTAAGGCTTTTGATATACATAACATAAATACTAGACATAAAAACAATCTTGTGGTTTGTAATAGTCGACTCCACAAGATTAGTAATTCCTTTCAGGGTAACTGTATACGCTTCTACAACAAGCTTCCTAGTGAAATGAAGAATCTACCTCTTCATAAATTTAAAAGCCAAATTAAAAGTAAACTCTGTCAAAAATGCTATTATAAAATTCAAGACTATTTAGACGACAAACAAGCTTGGATATGAACTGTTTGCTCTCTCTCCATGCTACTCAAATGAAATATTGTACTTATGTTAAGTAAATATGTTGGTAAATAGACCAAAAAAAAACAGCCCGCTGAGTTTCTTGCCGGAGTCATCTCAGGACAGGGCCGCGTTTCGAACCGGTGGTCCATTTGCCAAACATTAGATTAAATTTTTTTGCCGTTTTTTAAGTGCCGAATTTATGGTCTATACAGAATTAATGGTTTTTGACTTTGACTTTGACTTTGAGTGGGTAGACTTTCCGATTTTACTCTCAAGGAAAAGAAGCCATAAAAACGTAAAAAAATGAAAATTACAACAGAAAAAAAACATGAAGATATGAACCAACAGAGGATGTGAAATTGCCCCATTTTGCGTAAAATTAAATTTTTAAATACCTGCTACTCTGCTCTTTAAGCTACAAGACATCTTAGTTTGCGTCTGTTCGTTTGTGCGCCCAACATTATGTAAATCTTTATAACACTTAATGTAGCTAAGCCCAGAGTACCGAAATTAATTACATTACAAGAAGGTTGGGTAACAGATGGCTAGTTACGCAATATTTTCGGGCTTTAAGGTACTAACCTACATTAAAAGAACCATTTTGTTTTTTCTATGAAATTTATTTGATATAAGTGGCACTAACTTTAATATTTATTCGAGAGGTTGTACATTTGAAAAGCACTGCCACTTAAAATCGGCATATGAAAACCTACCATGCTCGATACCCGATGCTTGATATATGATTGAACCACCAGAAACGTAGCATACGACGTCATCAGCAAAAAATGATGTCCAGCCTGGGAATTAAGTGGCTGTGGTGATCCCAATCTTATCAGATGCTCCACAAGAGTGGATTGATCGGCTCATTACCCTGACATCCAACAAGTTTATTTGCTGCATTGCTATTATAAAAAAAGTAAGATCTTGGTAGGAATGAATATTAACTAAAAATAAAAAAAACTAACTATTACAATTTCCTGGCAAACGAAGTTATTAAAAGTGAATAATAGCTAGTAGTCATTTTAAAAACCAGAATATTATATTTGTTTATCACATCAAAATTCACTCTACAGATAACTATCACCATATCCTCACATTAAGGATACACTGTCTGACAAAAATTTGTTGCCTTTTTTGTGATATAATATATAACTGTGTGAAGCGACGACGTAAAGTACAAGGTAATCAATTTTAGTGACCAATTTCCGGTGGAGTATATACATGAGCCTACTTCTTAAGATTATATTAGTCACATGACAGTTGACATGAGCAGTTAACTCATATCCTATTTTAAATACAAACGTATAGTTTGAATTTCTATTTTCATCTTGTATATTGGTCTTGCGAAAAGTTGATTGATAGACGGGGCTTCAGATACTGAAAGTCAAGGTAAAATTAGACTCATCATATTTGGGCTCGCTGTAGTCTAATAAATCAGTGAACAGACAAGATTAACAAATACATAATGTTTTTTACATTTACTGTTACGACAAAAAATTGTGTTCGCCATCTCTAGCTCGTCAAGATAGGTTTTTATAACGGTTTTCTTCTTCACAGCACTGAGGAGCTACCAATCTACATAGAGATCCAACTGTGAGACTACAAAACAGGGATAGAGGCCTAACAAACAGTTAAGCTAAATTACGGCTGGAGTGAGGTCGGTGCTAATTCAAGTTCACTACTTTGAAAGTGTGCAAGGATCATCCCTCTCGTCGTTGTTTCTTTACTGTGACCACAGTTTATCAGGGAAACACGCATAGGAACTGCGAAACCTAATATGGTCTATAATCAACTTCTTCATGCGAGCACAAATCCCAGTCACATTCAAAGCTCGCACCATGACACCCGGGTCTGCTCTCCTGCTCCACCTGCTTATTAGTTTGTTTTGGTATTAATATGAGCCACTGCATCTCAACCCCGAGAGAAAAGCCTATACCAGCCTCGTCCGTCAAACAATAGGTGTAGGCTTAGAGATGAAGTGGCTTTGGCCACAAAGATCTTGGTAGGGCTCCATATCAATGGCATTGACCCTACATCAACTGATATTTGTGACGTCTCTTTCAAAGAAAATTATGGTCACTTTTATAGCCCCTGTGTTATAAAAGTGTGGTACATCACGAGCTATTCACGTCTTTGGTATACTGGATGGTATTCGAATTCATAATCCCTTCGCTGCAAATCTGTTTAGCAATAAAATCCTACCAGGGGCGTAGGTCAACTATTCATTAGTTTAAAAATGTTTTATTTTTAAAATCGCTTACTTCGTACCAATAGTTCAATATTCAGATTTTCTACGGAATATGTTGTTGTACTACGTATAGATAGATTCTACGTATTGTGACGGAGATGTCGGAATCTGTATGCTCGGTGCCGTATTATTGGCATGAATATTCGTGGACATGCGGTGAGCGGCGCGGGCGCGGACCGACACCCGCCTCTACCAGGGGACAATAGAGCCTTTGTTGCAACAATGCCCATTTCCGATTACTAGATTGAATCGTGACTCTCAAAGGGATCTGATTCCAATATGTACTGAAATTATTCACGTGATTTTTGTTTCATAACTGAAATCCTATTGCTTTATATTTTTAAAATTTATAATGATAAAATACATACATACTGAGAAAAAGGAATGACTATAATGCATGGAAGAATGAAATGAAGACGAAATCTTGAAACTAAACAAAGTCTTCCTCGGTAAATAACACAGGTCAGATATAAACACATAAAACAAAAACATAAAAGGTAAAAGATTCAAGGACAAAAGTTTGTATTACATTTATGTGAATGGCTAAAACCAAATTCTAATACCTATAAATTAAGAACTTGTTAAACTGATAGTTTTTCGATACACAAAACGTGAAAGCTCTCTGCTAATTATAGACACTTTTTTCACTGTACAGTCTACACGTATCAACACATTGACAGCATCGAATCCCTACCAACAAATCGATTTGAAGTTTAAGAGTTATTTTATATGGGATATAAATGCAGTTTATTGCCATACATAAATACCAGAAAAAATGTTTACGGCTCTACCATCCAAGTACTTAGTAGTTTTAAAATTTAGTTAACACGGTGCGCAGCAGGCTTACTCCATACCTTCTAACCCGCCACAAGCTGTTTGCGGTCAAAAAGTTTCAATAGGAATTGAACGAATAACAGAGCATCATTGCTACGGCGCTCGTCTCGAGGGATTCTCAAAGTTTCGTTGTTATTTAATTTAACCTCTCGTTATGCGGGCGGATGAGTAACGCGCAGTCTGCGAAACGACGCCTGGCGTACTCATTGTTGCGGAAATTTAGACGAATTTGCGACGATCGCGTTTCATTAAGGGGCGTTTTAGTGCGAAAGGAGCACCGCTTTTAATTCACAAAGCGGATGCGGTGCGAACGTAAAACAAAGTTTTAGAGGGGTTCTTCGTTAGTTGCTCACTCATACAAGGCGGAGAAGTGCGCACCGACGAAACGCTGTGAGTATGTTAATCGCGACAACTTTCTTCTATACATATATCTCCAGTGAATGAGTTTAAAATTCAAACGTTAGCTGGTATTATAATACTAGCACCTACACCAACATTTATCTTAAGTTATATAAAAATATACAATAAAAATCTAAAAATAAACAAAGATAAATAATCGTTGATGCATTTGTTACTGATTGCTTAGTGTTTGGTATATTTCTATTGACGATGGCTTATGTAAAACCACGCTACGACTCGTAGGAGCACTACAGCTAAAAGTATACTATTGACCCAATCTGTTCAACCGATTGACGAATGTCTGTTCAGACGAATCACCTTAAAATATCGAATGGCCGATACCCAAGTTTCTTAAATATTGATTTACTTATAGAAAAAATATATTTCAAAAACACAGAATATGAGTACGTTCCTTTTTGTCAAAAAGTAGCACTTCATTGGAACGGCACTTATCTGCTCGTCAGACTAGCATCCACTGATTTCTATAGAGCACCTACTTTGCTTACAGCATTGCCAGATAAAAGTTTATTTCCTCCTTGCGCTAAGTACACGTAGGTACTTATTAAGCAGCAGCCGTAGCAGAACGATGTTACTAGGTGAAAAATCTCGGTAGATTCCTTGCCCTCGATTTGCTCTAATGGCGAAGATGAGCTGCAATGATTTTACATATCTAAACTTGGCACATAAAACTTTCAGAGGGATAGTGACTATCTCGAGAGGTGGATGAATACCGCTCCCTAACCGGAACTACGCTGTCCGGAAATAAGCTTCACCGAACATTACAATATGCTTATAAAGGAGTGATATATACTTTTTCCCTAATCTTATTATTATAAATACGAAAGTTCGCATCGATGAATGCATGTTTGGTACTCAATCACGGACATTTTGTCTGAATGGATCTGGATGTTTAGCACAGATATAGATTATAGTCTGGAATAGCCATACCTATATGCTTGTACTATGCTTCATATAGTAATAGCTTTTATTCTACGTTTGCCGAGCCGCAGGCAACGGCTAGTTCTCTATATACTAGCTTGTGGATGTTCTTAGAGCTATCAAATTTTTATGCATAATAAATTTGGAAAGAAATGATAAGGTGATATGTAACGTGATGGGCGCAAGTGAGGTTACCAAGGCCGGTCGTATTATTCTTAGTACCATCATCTCTCAAATTTATTCATCTTTATACCCTTGAAAGCGGCTTTGGGGTTATAAAACATAAAATATTAAATTGTCCCTCTCATTTAAGGGTAACTTATAGAACTTACCCTTAAATAATAAAATAGATGGGGGGCTTTTTACATTAATTTGAATTATATGCGAGTCTCTTCGTTTTTTAAACTCGTTCTTCTTCTTCATACGAATCCCAGTAGCATATTATACAGCTTGTACTATGTACCTCGGGGCCCACTCTTCGACAACTACATTAAAAATAAAAATAAAATCTATTGATAAATGTAAAGTACACCTGAACAAAGTCTGCTGGCACTTTTTGAGCTGAGTGAGACGAAGTCGAGCGAAAGCTCCTCATACCAGACTTCAGGATTTTCTTTGTCACAGGTCACCTCCTAAACTACTCATCCAATCAGAACCAAATTTGGCATGATTAAAGAGGTCATTCAGAGGAAGGTTTATGGATATATTTTGAAAAAAATAATGCTACCACAGAGGAATGATCACCGTTAAGAAAATTCCAGATGGAATTACATAATAACCGCTCGAGACACTGTGACCAAACTTTACACGCTCAGAAAGCATGTCGAGAGTTGTGACTTTCAAAAAGAATTTTCAAAATCGGACTTGCCACGGAGGAATGATCACTGTTCAAAATTTTCAAAATCTGATTCACGATGTCTCACTCAGCTCAACATTGCAAGCAGCGATTCGCATTGCAGACCTAGTGTATTTTGTTTTCACAAAACATTCCCGCAGTACGAAATAATCATGAGAACTCAAGAGGTTTGGATAGCGCTCTAAATTATTCGTGTGAGTCATAAGGTAATTCGTTCCAAGTACTCTGAGGCAATTCAACGAAACATTTTTTCTTTCCCTAGAAAATTAGTAGGTACATTTATTATTATGAATAATTTTTCGAGTCTCAAATTAAGGCAGGTAGCCCGCGGCGGACGCATCTCGACCACAATCAGTTGAGCGGCGGAGGAACGTATTCCATACGAAGGCTCACCTCCGTTTGCCCGTCTCCGCCCCCAGTTTAACATTTTTCAACTCGCCTGGGAATTAATACTAGTTCGTTGCATTGTTTATTATAGAGCACACTAATTATACTGTCATTATTATTTTCGACTTAAGCCGAAGCGCGATACTTTGGTTTTATTTCATGCCCATAATTATTATGTAGAGGTCAATGCCTTAGTGGTAGTCCGGTACCAATTTAAAGACCCTGTCTAGGTTTTTTTCTATTTCTTTTTAATAAAAAATAGATACGTGAGCATTAAAAAAATGCAATGACTTAAACCAGTTTTACTAATTTATCAATGAATAGCTAACGTCCGCTAAGCGTTATAAATTATAATACAAATCAAAGCTTTTTGTACGTAGTAATAGTAACGTTTTTTTTTTAGTGTTGTAGTAAATGGGACCCCATTACTAAGACTTCGCTGTCCGGCCGTCCGTCCGTCACCAGGCTGTATGTCATGAACCGTGATAGCTAGACAGTTGAAATTTTCACAGATGAAGTATTTCTGTTGCCGCTATGACAAAACATACTAAAAACAGAATAAAATAATTATTTAAGGGGGGCTCTTATTACTATTATTATTTCCAACGGGGACGCCGCCGGTGACCGGGCGGGTGATCAACCTTATTTCCCCTGATCTTCCCTTTTGGGGAGGATGTGCGATATCCGGCAGTCACGGCATTCCGTAGAACCTACCTATTTCCTTGCAAAATTTACCAATCTGTTCCACCTTCAGATCTCACCTCTTTTTTGTTCAATGTTAATAACATTCCAATACTTAGTTGTATATTCACTTCAAAAATAAATAATTAAATTAAAATAAAATGAATTAAGGGGGGCTCCCATTGTATAGATAATGGTACGGAACCCTTTGTCGAGTCCGACTTGCATTTGGCCGGTTTATTATTTTTTACAAAAGATATGTTAGTTTTTAGGGTTCCGTTGCCAAATGGCAAAAATCGGAACCCTTATAGATTCGTCATGTATGTCTGTCTGTCCGTCCGTATGTCACAGCCACTTTTTTCCGAAACTATAAGAACTCTGCCCAGGAGATACGGAGAGCTCTTCATCCGAGGAAATTTTCTCTAACGAACCAGGATGAGGAGAAACCTGTCCCTCTAGGGAAGACCTTTTTGCCATACATTCATGGTACAACGGATCGCATCGGAAGACTGCTAGAAGCTTAGAACATCAAGCATATTTTCAAGCCCACAACACAGTTACGTAATCTTCACCGTTCGGTCAAGGACCCTCGGGAACCACTTTCTTCAACTGGAGTTTACCGAATCCCCTGCTCATGTGGCTTGGTATACGTGGGCACTACTCAAGCATCAAGACCCGCCTTTCGGAACATGAACGAAATTTTCGCCTCAGCCACTTCGACAGGTCAGCGGTTACAGAACACACCCAGGAGGATGGTAATCATACCATAAATTTCAGAACACGAAGGTTCTAGCCACCAATTCACATTTCTTACCACTGCTATTAGCGACGACGCCAATACTTGCAATTTGTAAATAGTTCATAAGGTTATGTAATAAGTTTTGTAATTAGATTTAAGTGAATAAAAAGTCCCAAATGAGTCTCCAATCATTTCCGCTTGGCGGCGCCACCTACGCAGAACGCGCCACGAAGCTTAGCTACTGTAGAACTTTACCATAACGAGAGCCGATAGCTATTTTTATAGGTTTTAAGGTTTAAAACTAATGTTTTTATTGTTAAATTTATGTAATTAAGTAAATATAAGGTATTATCTATAAGATAAAATTGTAAAATATAGAATCCGTGAGGAAAAATAAAATAGGCAATGTAAACAAAGCCGCTGATTGGCTAAAGCAGTTTGTAGGTAGAATCCAAAGGGCTCTGATTGGTCAGAGTACCCTATATAAACCGGTCATTTTTCCTCCCGAATTCAGTCCGGAACCAGCAGCCCTAGAGAAAACACCTCTAATAAACAAGAAGTAAGAAATCGCTGTTTCACTGGAAAGACCTTTGGAATTGAAGTACCCTTCTGCAGATCATCATTCATCAAGCCGCAAGCATATCAGAATCCACGCTCCCATCGGCACCTTCGTCCACCCGCCAGCATCAAGATCTTCATACAGTCCACTCGCCGCCCGACAGAAGCGCCAGCGGTATAAAAGTCGTTAGGCCGCTATATACCTCTTGGCCATCCATCCCGTTTCTGTCGTCCCCAACAACTGCTATGTCGAGAAGCCATCGAAATATTCAAGCATCCCAACAATTTTAATAGAAAAAACTAAGGTTTTCATCTCCAAAAAGATTGGTACTGTAGCGTCCGGGGGTTGGACGCCACATTACCTCGTGTTGATGAAAAGATAATACACAAGGATTAAACTTTATATTATCATTTATTTAATTAAAAACTTCCTACATTGAGTTTAGGGAGGTTTTACGCGAATATGTTTATGTTTTAAACGAACTGTAGAGAATCGCGGATTCTGCTCAAGGACTGAGCCTACAATCAGTATATTTAGGACTTCTCTTCGGACGGCGGGCGAGGCCGGCGCCCCAAATCGCCCGCTGTCAGCCGCTTGGTCCGCCAAGCGATTTTTTTTCTTCCCTAAGCTAAATTCAAATACAAAATACTTTATTTTTAAACTCTGACACATGTTGGCCAGGTCAACGAACTGTAGTGATCGAACGAGGTCGGAACACTACATCCAGCTACGGCCAAGGCCATGACATGTGACAGCTACACTGAAGCCTAGGTATACTAAATCTGGGACACAAAAAAAAAATTCAGCGGATTGTCCCTTACAATGGGAATAACGAAGCAATCTTTGTAATAATTAGTAAACGATAGTAGAATCTCAAATTATAGCAATTAAACTGTAATAAATACTGAAAAACACGAACAAAGAAAAATTGCTTCATTCTTGGCCAGGCAAAAACCCAGGTTAAAAGAGGCCCGGCCACAATCGGCCCCTCTAAATAGACTAATTTGGTGTTACTTGACAAGACATTTTAAGGCCTGTTCTGACGGGACCTAAAGTACAGAGTACTTTTAAGACCTGCCTAACTAATAAACAAAAGATGACATAAAGTGATCTATCCTTACACATTATGCATATGTAATTATAAACCTCTTACATCGCCAACGAATTACTAAATTACTTTTTAATCAACATTAAAGAGAAAGAGAACTTTACTTCATAAAGAGGAGTCTGGTCAAAAACCAACTTTTAACCATCGCAGGCACTTACGTCCATAGCGACTTGACTCTCTTACAAAGTTTAGATCCCTACTCTCAACATTAGACGAAAAAATAATTGCCTAACTCCTACGCTAGTACATCATGAATATAACAAAAAAAATCTATTTATCTTCCACAGCGCACCACATAGAATCAACAGAGAAAACATAATATTAATTATACATCTCACACAACACATTATTTACTACGTGGATTATAATTCTATTAAGACTTATAGTCCTTATTGGCCCTATTGACCCGCAGACATCTGTCAATGGCGAAAATAACACTAAAATCTCTTGAGCCACTCTGGAACAAGCCACCATCATAGCCATTGCACCTCTTTATCTCAACCATCTTCTAGTTGGGCACATAACAGCACATAAAAGCAAATAAACACAACGATACTGATAATTGCGTCGCTCCAATGTCGCACGACGTCTTCCTTCTCACGGTACGGGATCGATCCATCCACTGCACACTGCAGCACGTTGGCGTTTCCAAAATCCTATGGAAACCAGCTCCACCAACTCCTCGGATAAAGCGCCTCCACCAGCTGTAGCGTCCCACCAACTCCTGTGGAAACCAGCGCCTCCACCAGCTCCTGTGGAAACCAGCGCCTCCATCAGCTGTAGCGTCCGGGGGTTGGACGCCACAATACCTCGTGTTGATGAAAAGATAAAACACAAGGATTAAACTTTATATTATCATTTATTTAATTAAAAACTTCCTACATCGAGTTTAGGGAGGTTTTACGCGAATATGTTTATGTTTAAAACGAACTGTAGGGAATCGCGGATTCTGCTCAAGGACTGAGCCTACAATCAGTATATTTAGGACTTTTCTTCGGACGGCGGGCGAGGCCGGCGCCCCAAATCGCCCGCTGTCAGCCGCTTGGTCCGCCATGCGATTGTTTTTCTTCCCTAAGCTAAATTCAAATACAAAATACTTTATTTTTAAACTCTGACACATGATGGCCAGGTCAACGAACTGTAGTGATCGAACGAGGTCGGAACACTACAGTACCCAGCACTGAGAGCCGCACGTCATCACAATTCAAACATGACGAAGCCAACACCATCCCCAGTATCGGGAAGCCACACCCCCTTACTTAGCCTCGACCAATCAGGACCGAGCGCATCGGTTCCGCAGCTATCAACCAATCAGAATCGATCACGTCGTTTCCCCCCTCCAACGGTGCCTATAAATACGCCAATGACTTGGGCCTCTACATCAGTCGCAGCGAAGTCGCCGCAGGTTCTCCGCACTCGACGGCGTCCCGACCTGAAGATGTCGACCGCAGTGATCGACGAAACGTCTGGAATACAAGATTCTGATAGACCACGGCCAAACAGCCCGGAAGCGGTATATTCTACATATACAGAAATAAGACGATAATTCACTCTTTGTGTCGATATTTATGGTGATAGCCAATTTTTAAGTTTTTGTTGAATTTGGTTTTCGAAATTAATAATAATGTTCTAGAAATTCTAGACCAAGAAGTATTTACCTCTAAGCTTATAATACTTAAGTATATTATGTTTATAGAATAGAATAGAAAAGAACCTGGTGTACAATAAAGCGTAGAATAAATAAATAAATAGTAGGTATTTTAATAAACTTACAAACAAAATGATACCCACCACGTACTTGCTTGACCTATTTAAAGGTGACCCTATCCCCTTCCAAGGAAACTTTAGCGATCTTTCCCCAATAAAAGCAACAAAACACTTAAAAAAAGTTGCATTGTTTAACTAGTGACCTAACAAGCTAGGATGCTTACGATGCGTCCAGGCAGTCTTTGCCGTATATATGATCAGTTGCGAAAGCTAAGCGCTTTAAGTATCGCGCCTGTTATAAGCGGCACCTTCATCCGTTAACGACGTCATCAAGTGAGTACATTTGCATTAAATGACTATAAATTTCACATACTTATAATATCATAACTGTGCGCCTCCACTGGCTAATCCAGTTCTCACCATGCTGAAACCGTACGATCGCGGAAACTGCGGGATCCTTGATTTTTATATGCCTTAATGAAAAAGGCTTACACAGTGATCATGTAAGGATTCTTAAACGGATGGTATTTGCATGTTAAAGCTGTATGGATTAAGAATCAGTTAGTGTAGAGTTCCATTATTTTAGAAAAGATAGAACGATGAATGGCGCAAATATAATAATTTAATCAGTAATTTTATATTTGAGCCCCTCGGGGTCGAAACACTTGGTCCGTTGGGTCCAAGCGCTCGCCCCCTATTTAAAGAGATTGCGAAGCGGCTGATCGACGTTTCCCGTGACCATAGGGCTGGCCATTACCTCGCACACAGAATTGGTATTGCCATTGAACGCGGTAATGCCGCCAACCTTCTGAACACGGTCTCAGTAGACATTGATGGGGAGGAGTTTTTCGACGCCTAAACTTCCGCCTCTTCAACTTTTTAAATTTTTATTTTGCTGAATGCTGTTCTGTATATACATAATTTAATTAGTTAATTAATGAACGATGAACTTGGTTTTTATCATGTGACAATAATATAGGTGCTAGAAAAACAAATTTAAAAGGTAAATACCTATTAAAGTTGCTAAAATAGTATGCAGTTGAATATTATCAAAACTTGTCAAAAAGTTAATTATTATAACGAAAGCTTTATGATAGTTGTTTCTACGATGAGTGAAGTCCAACTTTATCATCGTTGCCTTTATCAAAGTTGTTAGAGACCTGCCAATGCCTTTACGACAGACTTGACAGCATCATAATGATCCCATAGCAAAAGGACGACTGATTGTCATACTTTCGTAAGTCTGGCTGAAAGGTATGAAAATTTCTCAGCATAGATTGTAAGTACCTTCAGGTGTGTAGCTACTATCTACATAAGCTACGCAACTTGGTGGTGACGAACCTCATCTTCTGTTATATTATACATAAAAATGGAAATTTTCGAAAAATGAAAAGTGTGACTTGTAAATTGATTTGAGATAAAACAGCTACAAAGCTAAGATTTATTTTTAATTTGATTCCAAAGTAAAGATCTAATTAACAAGGTCACCAAATCTTCGATAACTTTTAACCATACTCAAACAAACATTACGACGCTCTTTGATATTCCAGGCATAATAAATACTCCAAGCGTTTACTTTTACATCCTGATCTATTTTGGGATTCGAATCCCTTGAGGTTCTTATAATTATTTAGTATTACGAGAATGTTTTAAACATTATAGACCAAGAGCTACTACGCGGCAGATTTTCAGTATATTGACTTAGGTAATCTTTTTGACTGACTTTTTTCATTTACACCGTATGGCTTCTAAAGCAACCGAAGATTGGAGTTACAAACATAAATGCACTTAACATATAAGTGAATAGTAGATATTTGTCATAGTATCTTAAGTCTACCAGCCACTGACTCACAGTCCATTTTATAGGATAGCTTTACACAAACGTAGTTCTCGTGTACAATCTGTGTGTGTGTGTGTGTGTGTCGTGCTATTTCGCAACTCTGTTTTGGCTTATCTCCAGCTGACTACTCGGATCCAAGTCATCTGTTAAGTTTATTTCAAGGATGTAGTGCTTAATGCATTACATTTTATATTCAGAACTGGCTATTCAATAGCACCGACTGGGTGCATAATAGACTTTTGTACTTAAATAGTTTAAACCGCAGACGACCTTTCAAAGGAGAAAAAATAATGAATGTTCACCATTTCCGCAATCTTGTTGAGATCCGTAGATAGATTTCATATTTATTTTTATAAATTGCTTGAATAGTTTAATTCGAAGTGACCTCTTTATACTCACATTTGTTACATAGAAAGAAGTTACGTTTAGATACTGTGCGCGTTACCGTACTAATAAAAAGCCTGTGAATCGAATCTTAGATGCAAACAGGCATAAATTCACTTTTCGCGTAATAGAAATACTCATGTGAAGGATTAACCCCTATAGTTCAACATTGTCATCAACATTAAAAATGTGTCCTATATTCAGTTGGAAACTTTGGTTTGGGGTTTGAAATTAAGTTGAACGATTTTGATTATGAAGGCTACAACTAATTTTTTTACTAAAAGTTTACTAAAAGCTTGTAAAATATATTGGTTGTAAGCTATTAAATATTGATGATAGAAAGAGAAACATAATAAGCTTCATCGGTTGTATGTTGTGGCCTGCATTAATAAACCAATAGATACCTATAGAAAAATCTCTGCGTCTCTAAGACTCAAGTACCACACAGTCACTACATTTGAGTAACTTTAACCTAGAAATATTATACCTACATATATTTTGATAAATATAGAATTTTGTAAAATTTTCAGTCAAGGAAATAATCATGTAGAAGTAATTACCATTGCAATTTTATTCTTAACCAATGAGCACTTAAAGTAGGATGGTGTGGTGGAATGTGTGCTTCTACTTAATTAGAAATATGAATATCCTTCGGTAAATCGACTAACGACCACGTCAAAATGGGTGATCATTGGATGGAAGTGGTACAAGAAGTCCTTGGGATGAGGATGAGAAGGCCATGGATGTCCCCCGATGATGATATGACTCTGTAGCAGATTCATAAAAAATATCAGTAAATTTTCGAGTGCTTTAAAATGCGCATTCAATATCTAGGTACTCAATAAACCATCAATTCCATTGAAATTCATAAAACGTAGGTTTGGGCTCATTTACTAGCTGTTGGTACAAAGTTACTCATTCATGCAGTGAATCCGGACGAAATATTCACGTTCCGTTAGTCAAACGATTGCGTACATACCTATATACTGATAAATTTTCTTTCGTTTTGGGTATTTTACATTTGTGCACTAAATTTATTAGCGTAAAACAATGAACCTTTTTTAATTTTTATTGGTGTTTTAATTTGAAAGCCGACCATAACCTAAACCGACTAAAACCGCACGCCGTCTCGGGTCTACAGACGCCGGGGTGTAAGGTTGCCCATAGAGCATATCCCTCGCACCCCGGCTGACCCTGGGCCATCTCCGGTTTCGAGATGGCCCCCTCGGGCTTGGGAACCACGGTGTCCCCGTCTTGCCCCGGTTTGGGGGAGGGGCGCTAGTCGCCCCACCGTCCCGGCCTGCTTCTGCTGGGGTGACAAAAACCTAAGATTTTTTCTTATTTTAGGTGAATTTACCAGGTGCTTTTTACCAAGTTATTAAATGAAACACATGTTCACTAATTCAGTAGACAATAAATGTAGCAAAACACTCTGCGACAATTATTTGTGCCAAAACATGGTCCATGGTCCCGTGACTCCATATTCACACTCCGAGAGTGTATACTCCTGTCAAAACTGGGAGTCAATTAGACACTCAAAGAGCTTCATGGTATGGGGACATTACCTTAAACGGCGGTAATTCCCATACTTCTGCACCGACCCGTTGCCTTTGAAGATTGGAGTAATGATGCTAAACCTCCATTGGCTTGGAATGTTCCTGGTTTTGTTGTTGTGTTTGTCAGTTTGTGAGGATATCCATACCACGGGGACCCATCGCCTTCCAGGCCTCGATAGGGACTCCATCGGCTCCGACAGTTTTCTGATTCTTCATGCGGTGAAGAGCAGTCTGGACGTCTCCAGGCGTTATCGGTGGCAGTAGTCCTTGATTCGTAGGGAGCAGCGGTACTTAAAAATGTCCTGTGCTGTTTTGACCCTGGAACGCACCAACTTATAGAACTTAGACGATTCCAACTTGTCATACAGCGGTTGCAAGTGGTCCTGTCTGGCTCTGGCTGCTGTACGCTCCGTGGTCTTCAGGAGATTTGGACGCTTGCCACTTTTTAAAGAGAGCTTTGTTTCACCTATCTCCTTCTGGCCTGTGATGCATTGCGTGCAAATTTGCAAACGGCGTGATGCTTTACACAAAAAGCGATGTAATTTAATGGAGATTTTCAATTAACAACGGAGTATGCTACTCATAGTTGTTGGTTATAGTATCTGAAATATCGTATGTAGTGATCGTATTAACATAAGCAATTACTTTTGATTCTGTCAAGGTAATGATGGTCCAAATTATGAAAATAAAGTAGTAGCTACACTGCAGGTCTGCCAGGTCCTAATGCAGGTGCCAATATAAGGTCAGCGCAGGAGTAAAATTTATTGTCCCCATATCCTAGATCACTAGTCTAAGCGTTCATTCGAGCCATTGTTTTTCAAATTTGTCCCCTTCTACTCACAAAGAAAATTCGTGCATACAATAGATAGAATCTAGTATTCATTGAACCTAAATATACTTGGATTACTGTATCATTATAATTCCACTTTGCCTGCAAGACTACGTAAGGGCAACTTTGAAAAAGCCATTACGGGCTTATAATACAATCAGGGTTACTAACTTTCGGCAGCATCAATCCGGAATGAGTTTATTCTATTATACAAGAAAGATGGGCCACACCAAAATCATCAGATCCTAGTCCGTCAATCGGCACGTGTACCATGCGGTAACCTTTTTAAATATCGAATTTCTGTTACCCGAATCTTAAAACCCCAAAAACGGTTGGTAGAACTTTTAAAAGACAGATGTAATGAATGACAACTTTCTATAATTCCGTTTTAATTTCCCAGATGAATCAATTTCCAGGTGCACTAAAACCAAATTTTCAAATAGTATTTTTTTGTTTCCCATATTGTCATAAAGTTATACCAAATATAGTTATACCAGATTCTCCGAATATTTTTTTTGTTTCCCATCGCACCATTTTCTAAATAAACTATTACCAAATTGTCATAATCTTTTTATTTGGTTCCCATACAATCGTGTTCCAGCTAAACTATATACAGGTATAGTAAAACTCAGTAAATTTATACGATTCATTTATTAGGTATAGTAAGTAGGGGTGTGTGTTGGTAACCTCCTCGAGTGTCGCTCCGATTCCGATCCCGCTGCAGTCCGGGGGGAACGGAATCGGAGCGGCCGGTACACCCTGGGCGGCGGTCAATGGCTTCCCCTTCACCCCTTCATAGGGTTGGCATTGATCGTCGGCCAATACCCAACGTGGCGGGAACACATCGCTCTCCGTACTCCTCTGCTTTCAGAGGAGACAGGATGAGCGATGCTGTTAGTGGTGAGATGGCCCAGGGTCAGCCGGGGTGCGAGGGATATGCTCTATGGGTAACCTTACACCCCGGCGTCTGAAGACCCGAGACGGCGTGCGGTTTTAGTCGGTGCAAGCCCGACATAACCGCCCCCGCTGGTAGGCGGGGGGGTATCCGAAGGGATTTCCGCACGATAAAAAAAAAAAAAAAAAAAAAAAAGGTATAGTAAGTAATTTAGAAAATTACATTAATTTAGAAATTTCTTTTAAATATTTAATTTCACTTAAATATTCGTTTATTTTTATAAGTTTGTGCAGTTTTTCCTCCTTTTGTATGTACTTTTTCCTTCTTTTCACTTGTGGTTCACCTAGTATCATTTTTTCTATATCAGATTCTATTATAATCGTTTCTTTAATTAATTCACGAAGAAGCAGGTAAAAACCTGGCTTTTTCTTGTTTATTACTTGATTTATATGATGGTGCCATGCTTCTGCTGAATTTTGAGTTCGGGGAATTTCCATTCTATTTACTATTTTGCAACTCCAAAACTCAGGATTATATTTTGCTGGTGCGCTGCAAGTGCCAGATACATAGTTTTCTTCGAACCAGTTTGCTATATCTTTACTATCGCCTGAAAATAAAAATTGCCAGTCAGTAAATTTATTGTTTTAGTTGCCTATTACAGATAGGTTTAAGTGTCAAATTCGACTCAGTAGGTTAGGTTAGGTTAGAACTGCGACCCAGAACCGACTCGCTATTGTTTTACTTGCCCATTACAGACAGGTTAAGGTTAAGTACCGACCTTGTAATTTTTCCAATATATAAGTTTATTATCTATATAAGTTTAAGTATTAAGAATTTATATAAGTTTATTATCTATAATAATTATAAATATATAAAATATATAAATAAAAGGATTTAGATTTTCTGGAATTCGATTATTTTAATTTAAAAATCTTGGTTTTAAAAATCTGGATATTGTTTGTCTATATATCAATTAACTGCATTTCAAAAATTTGTGTTTTAAAAATTCGGCTTTCGTGCATATGGATTACGGTCATCTCGATTTTGTGCATTTAGATATCGTGTGTGTGGAACTCGTTCGTCTGGATTATAAAACGTCGTACAAATGAATAAATGGGTAAATGAAATTCGGAGTTGCGATTATATGGCAAATAAAACTTCGGAATTTGAAAAAACGGGATTATGAAAATATGGCCAAACGTTTTCGGGATTATGATATTCGGAATATTAAAATTCGGGATTAAGTTAGGTAACCGTACCGTGCCGATTGCCGGACTAGGATCTGGTGCAGACTTTTCTCTCGGGGTTAGGAGGTCAGACAGCAGTCGCTCATAAGCGGACCCCGGGCTCCGAGGTGAAAGCCTTGGTGCAACCGGGAACAATGTTAAGAAGATGATGATGATGAGAAGTAGGGAAAAGTAGGGGTACAGGTGAATAGATAAGTACCTATTAAAAAAAGTCGCAAACATAATTATAAAGTTTGACATGAATACAGTTCATGTGCACATACCGACTTCGTCGTTTATCCGTTGAAAGTTGATTTTGAACTTGGAAAGATGTGATTGAATGATGAATATTATAGAAATGCGGGACGCATCGTCTTATGTTGTTAATTATTGGAACGTGTCCCACAACTTGTACAACTATCAGTACAGGATGTTATGCAAGATGCTTGATCATAAGTGGGTTAGTCTTTTCCAGGTGGTATAATTATATTTACCCGAGTAGGAACTTGCAAACCAGCCTCTAGCTTTTGTTAAGCTTATCTTTATGAAACTTCTAAAATCAATTAGTAGATTAGCTCGTAGGAAAATCTCCGTTTTGAAAACAGGACGTGTTGGAGCGACGAAGCTAGCTACATTAGCGACTTTTACTATGAAAAGATAAGCACGGCTACGTCTATTCTGTAGCACGGCCGATAGTGTAAAAAATCTTGGTAATATGCTCCATGAAAATATATTACGAAACAAAATGAGTTGATTAGTTTTGGGTTATCAACAGAGTTCGGATGACGACATTTTTATAGCAATGAAACAATACAAATAACAAAGAGTTTGTTAAGCCGGTTTCGTCATTGACTGTACTTGTTGCCGATACAATATTAAATAGTTCGTATGAACAAAATCTAAACAGACCAAGTTTTAGAAGCCAGTGTCATGCTAGGTAGGTAAATTGCTTGAATTGTAAGGTCGGTTATAATTTCCTGACCTGTGGGCCCAGCACTATGTGCTATAGGTAAGCGTTCGTTTTCTGGGTAAGATAAAGACATGGAGCTATGTAGGATGTATAACTCCATCCCCCTTTCTCGACCAGAAGTCGAACTATTATAGCACTTCATATTAGTGCCCACTGATTTGGGTGCGAAAGATGATCTAGATGAATTAAACAACGTGCTATGTGCGCATTTGTCTTTGACTGCAAAATGCAGTAAAATGACAAGGACTTTTATTACTATAGAGCAAGCCGCAGAAACATACTAAATGTAGGTGAGTGGAGTAGTGACTTGAACACCTAGATTTTAGTAATAGGGTGATACCGAGATACCGGCTCAGTTCAGGTGAAAAGAGTTGAAAGCGTCTGGGACTGCGCACCGTGTGCATGATGAAAGTGGAAGCGTAGTGCCTCGTGCGTGTAAGCGGAATATGAACCTTATAACGTTAGTGTTGAGTTAATTTTCTTACTGCCTGATATAAAATGGGCAGGGAGGATCAAGTTATATATTTAAAGGCCATTGTGTCGTAACAGTGCGTTTACTAGAAGATTGAACTTCTTGGGTTCAACTTCTGTAGACTTGCTAGAACAAGTCTATTTTTTATCTCACGGATTTGTATTAACTGGTCTCTATAGGACACATGTTGTTTAGGCTTCGACCTTCAACTAGAGTCCTTGAAAAGATTAAAATGAAAGGATAATATATAATAAAAAATACTAGATAACAAACGATGACCTTTAATTTGACAAGTTCACAAAGAATCCCAGAATGTTTACAAGAGACAATAGATATTTCTGCAGGTAATTCAAACCACCATGAAAATCTACAATCTATTTATACTAATATAAAATTGTAAATTAGTTGTGTTCATTGGAGATATATATATAAAAAACTTGGGTTATGTTAAATTAACGATTCTGAACACAAAAATATTTTTTTTTGAATTCTTGTCTCTTCGTCAGTTTATTCGCGATGGACGCAAAAACGACAGAACGGATTTTGAAAGGTTTTTTTATTCTGTAGGTCTTAAACCAGACTTAAAATCTGTGTTTAATAATAAAATTAAAAATCTACGACCTCCACGCGAGCAGAGCCGTGGGCATCAGATAGTAAAGCAATAAAATTGTACTCCTAAGTTTTTACGAGATTGTAGTTTATTTTCCTCTTTGAGGGATTCTTTCGTACCCCTTCTTACAATATCTTCACGTATAGAATTGATATGTAGTATTTACACCATTATAAAGCAGTTAAGATTTGTGCGCGGGCCGGGCGGGCTGATGGTGATGGCAGGCGTCACAAGACTCACGCGTTCCATCAGTATGCGCGCTGCGAGTGCGTGTCGGCATGCGACGCCGTCCGTTCCCGAGCACCTAGCTCTATGTTTACATCACCAATAACCAACATTTTGATAGAAAAATATAAACTTTATAATGTTGAAATAAAACTATTTTTAACGGATTCTATTGCGATTTATTTGATGTTATTTTATATTTTCTACATTGATCCCGACGTTTCGGTTGCTGTTCAGCAGCCATTGTCACGGGGAAACTAAAGATGGTTGTTGTCTTGTAGTTTGAAGTGTAAGTTATCTCAAAGTACCCGAAATATGTTGAATTGTTGGGGTTACTATTTACGCAAATTGAGCTCACAGTGTCATGAAGTCTTGTTGTATAGTTTAACTAGCTTGTGTTATGGGTTCCAGAATGCGGATAAACATACTTATATACATTTTTTTTGTAAATACATACATATTATACATATTATACAATGAGTGGGTCCCAAGCTGGTGGTACATTCCAACCATCTTCTCTATTAAAATTAGGATGTTTTTTAATTTCTATAGCTTCGCGGAGCATCCTAGGTAGGAATCGATTTTCTTTGGCGAGTATCTGTGGTTTTATCAAATCGGCACGGGACCTTGCTTTGCCCGAGAATAAAATCGTAAAAAAATCCGATTACAGCGCCATGTAAGCAGAATTACGCAAAAAAAGGATTAAATAAAAACCATCTTTGAAGCGGGTTATAACATTAACATACATTATATATCATGTTAGAATTGTATCTCAATCGATGCAGAACTTATTGAGTTTTTAAAGCATACTCAAATTAACTTAACATTTTTATAAATACCAGTTACACAGAAATTCTATATAGTAACAGGTTGCATTTTAACACTTCAAATATGATAACAAACCTGGTCGCGACTCAAAAGGCTTTAACTACAAGCAAGCTATAAACCAGCACTGCTACTAACGACTACATAATTGCCTCGCCTGTCGTTTGTCCTCTCCATGAAATGAAAAGCTACAAGAATATACAAGATAAGTACAAAAAATTTACCTTTGGTCTACATTAAATTATATTTATATTCGTAATCACACGAATTACAGAAATGAAATCGTTCTAAAAAATAGATAACGTCACGGTAAAGAAATTTCTTTGAATAAATAAATTCTCTCTTCCTTTGTCTCATAAATCCTTTGTCTTTGTCTTATAAATTCTGTTTTTTATAAATCGCTTGTTATTCGCAACAACAAGGCATAATTCCAAAAATACTTGTTACGTTGTAAATCTTGAAAAAATGTGCTAAACATTACTGTGGAAAACTGTTATATCTCGTTACCTCGATACACATGGGAAATATTATACGTGAGAACATGTTTCATAATTGTGGAGATATTATCACGCGCCAGAGAATATTGGAATCACGTCATTTAGACATCTTCGGTATCGCAGAACTGAGCGGTATCTACGTGTCGTCAATAGAATCTCGTGTGTATTTTCTCAAGAGAACAAAGAGAAAATATCAAATATCGAGTGCAACCGCGATAGAGAGGGGTGCACACTGCACGTTGTAGAGCCACGGTGGGCGCGGGGCCCGACTGCGTGTAGCCATGATGTCAATCGCAACTCCTCTTTTTACTTCCTGCTCAGTCAGACAATGGCGGGAAAATGTTTTCTACGTGTGGCGGCAAGCGGGGTGTGGGGTCAATAGCGGGAGCACTAATCTCTGTCGGGATCGTTCGGATTAATGGCGCGAGTTGCCATGTCTGTTGTTTGTTTTCTTAATTCTTACTTCCTATTCTTTTAGTTTTTAGAAGTTTCTTATTACGGAATATTGTCGAAATTACAATATTTTTACTTTTGTATAAAGGGGAGATATTTTGTTATTGGTTTCGTTGGCAGTTGTTACTAACTTACGAGATTTTTTTTTTGCGAGTAAATAAAATATTCATTTATATTCTTTCCTTTGAATGTTTTGTTTGTGTGTTTATCACCCTGGGTCAGTCGGGGTGCGAGGGAAATGCCTTTTTGGCCACCTTACACCGGCGTCTGAAGACCCGAGACGGGGTGCGGTTTTAGTCGGTTCAAGCCCGACATAACTTACCCCGCTAGCCGGGGGGGGGGGGATTCCGAGGGGATTTCCGCTTGAAAAAAAGGTATTATCTACCTTGATTGATATTTCGAGTAAATCAATTATTTTGGTTTTTCAGAAATCTGAACGATATTTTTTCCGAAACCATCTATATTGGCGTTACTACAATCTCAATTATCACAGCAAAATATATTCACAGATTCAGCAAAAGAATGGCGTCTAATAAATTTAGAACTGTATCTTTAATCTGCCTACAGAGTACCTAACTACCACATTACAACCAATTTATTGTGTACAATGCATGGATACGGATGTAACGATATGCAGGTAGGAACTTAATTTCAAAACAAGGTAACAACCACAGTATTCTATCCACAAAGCCAAAAGTTGTTTGAAGTCAATTAAGGAGTTATTTGCAGTCAGACTCAGTAGTAAAATCACCAAAGGGTTGGTCGAAACCAAATATATCCTCGTTAAAAGTTAGTCTGGTGCGAGGAAAGAGCGTGCCCGACTCTGTTTTAACAATTTTATTTTAATTACTACCAGCCCTTCCTAATAGGCGGATTTGATTCGGCTGTTTTTTTTACGTGCCTACACAAAAAGAACAGGTGAATATTATTATGGTCATGAGCTGTATACGAATGTGGATTACCTTTGGTCCTTAGTTATCTATCAAAACGACCTGTTTTTTTTATACTAGATTTGCCGACTGCGATATGCAAAGCGAAGTATTAATGTTTTTTTAGTTAAAATGCTTGATTTAAATACTTTATCAATAATATAAATAGTTACTTATTCATCTGTTCTCTTTGTAAATCAGAATGGACATAGCTGAGAATGATAGTAACACAGTTAACAAGTTAAAATGATTAAAAGGCGGAACCCGCCAATAATTTAACCGGAAGTAGGTAATTTAAAATAATTAAAAAAATTATTTTTATCTTCTTTCCTCTTTTGTAGGACAGCAATCAGAAGAGCGAAAACAATAAAATGAGATAGTGAAATTCAAAATTAGGTGTAGACACAAAATTATCTATACAATGGGCCCCCCTTTTATTTTATTTTTTTGTATCGTGTGGAAATCCCCACGGGCTTCACCCCATCGGTGCCAACGATGGGGTGGGGAGCCCTCCTTAATTAATTTCTAAATATTCTGTAAATATTTCAAGCATCTACCATCATCTGTGAAAACTTCAACTGTTTAGCTATCACAGTTCATGAGAAACAGCCTGGTTATTGTCGTTATCAATATCGAGTAAAAACGGCAAAAACATGTTTATTGTATGGGAACCCCCTGAAATATTTATTTTATATTAATTTAAGTATTTATTTTAGTGAGTATGCAACTAAATATTCTGTGAATATTTCAAGAGTTTACTTGTTTTGTAAGGGCTGCAAAAAAGCACTCGAAACCGGCGGACTTGCATGAAAGGTTTAATGACAGTAGAAGAAGCTCGTGAGGTATGTCAAGACAGAAGGAGATGGCGGGCTGTTGTCTCTGCCTACCCCGGAGGGAAAGAGGCGTGAGTATATGTATGTATGTATGTAAAAGAAGGTGAATGGGGCCCCACCAGGACCTAAGGGGCCAAGCCAACCACACTCGCAAGCCGGTACCTGCTGATTGACGTATGAGGCTCTGGCGTTGACTTTCGTTTTGGACTGGGTCAAACAGCAATCGCTCCCGTATAAGTCGACAAACTAAATCATGGGAAGGAGGAGTAGGAGAGCGGTATCCGAGTTCCAAAGTGCAAGCTTTTTATGCAACCGGCATTGACGTTCGAATGTTGAAGAAGGTGGGAATAGGATTACGCATAAATCTACTACACCAAGGAAGTATTCCAGGGATAAATAAAGCTCTCCTACCTATTCTTGGTCGTACTCCATCTGTGAGCAAAATATCAGGTAAATGCACCCAGCCAGCTTTGCCCAGAAAAAAACATTTTATCTCATTACCATTGCAATAGAGTACGTATCCGTTTTTTTAGTAAACTGACTTTTACATTTTATGTTGGTACCCGTAAACAGGTGATGACAACAAAAGTAGGAAAAGGGTTGTCGTTTGTATGTGTGGGCTAAAACCACACTTTGTGCCCATAACACGGCTAATGGCTGAGGGTCGAGTATATATAACTATTTACTCACACAGTATAGAACAAGTAATAGGGTTGAGTACTCCTTGAATGCAATTGTTTTCGCTAGTGAAATCCGACCTAAGAGAGCTCGGTTGTGTATTTATAAAGAGAATAGAGTAACTAGTGAACAAAGCGTGCCATAGTTAAAAGTACAAATTGTGAACACAATATAACGGTTTTTGAAATGTAAACTTCTTTAGGCGCGTTGAGCACATTTGGTCGAACTCAAATCATGGAACTCGCGTCATCGTCACCGTCATACAAACGTCATGCTTTCGCTACCTTTCAAAAATAGACGGAAAGAAGGATGGATGGATAAATGGATGGATGGGTGGATAGATGGATGGATGGATGGGAGGAGGTATATGGGGGGGGGGGGATGGATGATAATGGTTCAAAAAATACACACGTAATTGTTCAATTTACTGTTGGCACTCCCGGAGTGCCACTGATTTTTTTGTACCTTTTTTTATATAATTTCATTAATTAAGTGATGCCGGTTTCTTATAAGTTTAAAGTTTCTCAATGTCTTTAAAAATGACGAAATAATTGTTTGGACACACCCTGTATATGAAGATTTTACCAGAATCACACCGCTCCCGTTGTTTACAAACTGTACCGTTTCGGTGTATAAATTGTCAAATGCAGTTGACTTTCTTACAAAGTGATGTTATTTATTGTAGGTGTGTCGGGTGGTGGCGGGCTGCGGCGGCGGCGGCATGATGGACTGCTTGTGCCCCGCGCCGCGCACGCTGGCCTGCCGAGTCGTGTTGCTCGACGAGCGGGAACTACTGCACGAGATACAGGTACAAACCACATTAATCTACTAAGAACACTTCTCTGACCATAGGAGCGTTATATAGATAAATAAATATTCTAGGGCATATTTCAAAGCGCCTTTAAGACCCAATGTAAGCAAGCATAGCTTGTAATATGGAATCTCGAATACTGTATATACATTTTTTTGTAAATACATACATATTATACATAAAAACAGCCACATTTGCCCTGAGCAGAAATCGAACCCGTGACCTTTGACTTAGCAGTCGAACGCTCTACCGCATTTTCAGAATTTAACTTATAAATATAGGTACAGTATTTTTTTGTAAATGCATAAATGTTGTGTATAGAAACACGCAGACCAACGCAAATGGCATCACGCATACAAATATCTGCACTGAGCGGGTATTGAACGTCTGACGTAGCAGTCAAACAATCTACCAACACACCACACCAGTCAGTCAGAAAACAATGAATCTGATTTATGACTACAAAATGTTCTACTGAACTGAAGTAAATTGATCATTTAAAAAAGTCTAATTCATTGTAGAACAGTTTACATAAATAACATTAGTTTCAGACTGTTTGGTTTACTTCACAAAGTACGCTAAACACAATGTGGGGTACTATGTTATTTTTTTTAGTAGTATCTCTCATTCGCAAGTTATGTGTTACGGTCACTGGTTCAAAAGAATATAGTTAGATATAATTTTAAGTACCTATAAGTTATACTTTAACGTAAACATTTAAGACATTTAAACAATTAAGAAAAAGTAATTCATGTGATTAACCTTTTTGTGTTAGTTTTACCCACCTCATTGTCGGCACCGATGGGGTGAAGCCCGTGGGGGGGGGGGGTCTTACGTGGGGATTTCCACACGTAAAAAAAAATGGGCGCAATGCTTTCTGCTGTTGCAATGTTGAGTTGA
Organism: Cybosia mesomella; assembly: GCA_946251805.1. NCBI lineage: Eukaryota > Metazoa > Arthropoda > Insecta > Lepidoptera > Erebidae > Cybosia > Cybosia mesomella. The sequence goes on from OX276391.1 coordinate 20,361,428, forward strand.
ATTGTTTTTTTTTAGGTGATTATTCCTCCGTGTCTTATCCGGTTTTCAGTTTTATTTTTTTAATCGGTATTTATGGTTATAGGCTACGTTTTGGTGCCAAAACTTAGATTTTACTAATTGTGGTTTATGAGAAATAAGCTTTTGAATTTTTTGTTCGGTAAATATTGCTCCGTGGTACTTCATAATTGAAAATTGTATAGCCTATGTCCGTCACATCACTATGATCTATGATTATGCTAAATATCATTAAAATCGGTCAAAGGGTCTAGGCGCTAGAGGGACACAAACGAAATACATCGAGTGGAGTCTTCGTCTCACTCTCAGCTCAACAATTTGGAAGTGACGTCAGAGTTAAAGAGCCTATACTACGCGCTATATTTAGTACCTATACGTCTTGTATTGGTAACTTTCCGCTTTTCATCTCGCCCTATATGTTTTTAGTCATAGCTCATACATCTGGTCCAGAGGCATACGTTTGCACTTAAGTATGTGCGCGGTCGTGCAGTTATGGGTTCGATTCAAGTCGGGCAATTATATTATTGAGGTGTTCTGTACAGAAATTCTTTGTTTGAGTCTGTAACCATGTCCGGTAGGCAGCAATAGGTAAGTAGGTAACTAAATTTTCTCTTCGAATTTAAATTTGTGATATGGATATCTGAAAGATAACAGAAATGGGTTCTTTTGAATCTTTACTCATCTACATTCTACAGGAGAAGTAGGTTAAGTAAATTATAAATAAATATTTTAAAACAGTAGGTGTTGTACCGGTTTGCAGGTAAGATAAGAGAATCTAAATATGTATAATTAAAAGAATAAAAATAATAGAAAATAAATGTATTTAGCATCGTAATGAACAGAAAGGCATCAAACGACTAACTAACCTACCCTTAGTAAATAAATTCGAGCAACCCATCTTAGCTCTAAATGCTATTAATTATTAAACTTTTTCACCTATGAAAATAAGTTTCAGGAGATTCCGCTTCTATCCCATTTGTTTAGGTATATATAAAAGAAATATTTCTAACTAGCTGTGCCCGTGACTTCGTCCGCGGATTTAGATTCTTAAGGTTTTAATTCTTTTGCGCGGAAGCCTAATTATTGTTCTGAAACTATAGTCGCTTATGTTACACCTTATAATATTACCTATGTGCCTGTGAAATTCCCGGCAAAATCAGCCAAGCCGTTACAGAGATTACCTAATACAAAACAGAAGAAAGGCAGATAGATAGACAACTCATAATATCCATTTATTTGAATACTGTTATCTTAATATTACAAACAGATACTTCAATTTTATTTATTTGTATAGATGTACAGAAATATCTCATTCCCTTTTACAATTTTTATTAGTATCACATACGCAATTCACATATACAAATCTTATAGCGGAAATCGACGGGGGAGTTGTATAAATCCAGCCATAACCACAACGGACGCCTCGAGTCCCGACACTCACGTCCCGACGGATCCTGATAGTATTTTTCAATTTTCCCTTATACATGAAACAACGCGTGGATTTTTCACCATTTCTCAACCCGCACTCTTCAAATGCAGCTATTCCGCGACGAATTATTTGAAGTACACCCAGGGGCTCAAGGAAGGTCTTTTATATGCGAAGCTCGGGTCCAAGGTGCGGGCAATGAATTCACTGAATCGTACGTCGGCTCTATGAATATTAAATTCTATTTGACTCGCATTGTCGTCGCGTGGTGAATGAGCGAGTGGCTCGCGAGCGATGCGCGGGCCCCGCACCCGCCTCGTAGCCTATCAACAAATCCCTGATGTTTACCTTCACTATTGTTAGGATTGTATAATAATCAGAAAATAAATCCAACCAAAGATCAAATTCATCACTCAAACCACTGCACTTGCTCATCCTTTATAATTAACACGATAAGTTCATAAATCTATAATGCTTTAAAACTTCTAAACAGAAAACGGCCTCCGCGGTTCCAAAGCCTCTCTGAGATAATACTCATACAAGTCTCCATTGTAACAGTAAACAACCAAGGAATTTATGCCAGAAATGCTTTTGTTTGGTGTATATGAAGACCCGCAACTTGTTCGTCAAACGAATTCTCGAGATATATTGGACTAAAATCATCCAATTTGGGTAAAGTGGAGGCGACAAGAGTTCGACGTTTCTCGCTAAATTGTATAGATATTTTAGATAAATCACCGCCCTTTCGTAAGTTTTCCCCTATGTACAAAGGCACATTTGTCTTTAACGAATCTCGCGACGACGTTTTTTGTCAGAGATAAAAATATACCAGGATTTATAGCCGCAACGACTGAGAATCTTTGTTAAATTTGACACTGAAGAAAGATTGCTTACTCCAACTAAAATTAAAGTTGTAACTCCAAATTCATAAAATTTGTTACTTCAAATACTTCAATCAAATATTTACAGTATCCGTTTTATAATTTTAAATTACCACTTAATCTACACTTCAAGGCTCAAGAAGCATCGAAATCCACTATTATAACCCATAATGGGTCGTGTTCTTGTTCAAGTTTATTATACAAAATTATAGGTAGAGGGATTCTTTGGGATGATCTCATCTCGAAACTCCGTTGATTTCTGTGACCGATCACTGTCCTTTATTTAAAAATTTGTCAGTGATTTTCAATAACGTTAATTTACTTAATCTCCCAACCACTTTTTTAACTGAAACCATGTTTAACTGTATCGAAGAAAATCTTCAGTATGTTTAATTTGATATGAATACAAAACACGAAACTTGTACAAGTAAAGAATTGAGTGTCGAATTGTTTCTTTCGTCAAGATGATTGTACGTGTTGAACGAAGCGGGTGAGGCGTATTATTTGGCTCAGATAGTAAAGAGGAGAAGGAATTGCTCAGCAATTTATGAAGCGGGCCTAGTGTCGGCGGCAAGTGGTCCGGGTTTCAACGTATATTGTCGTTGCAGCAAATTGACTCGACGGTATTTCACGGTCTACTGCGTTGATGCACCTCGTTCCTGGTTCTGCTTTATTGAGACGTCTTCATTACCTGTCCCTTGACAATAGGACGGTACAATAGAGGAACCAATTACCTGTCTGTTCATAGCTGTCGGCAATTGATTAATTTCGTCTCTAACGAATTGCCATTGAATTAGTCAGATCAAGAGCGAACCATCTTAGAGAAAGCATTTGTTGTGTAAATTGCATGTAATATAAAGAGTCAGGCAATAAAATTGCTATTACCGATAAGTTATTTAAAAATTAATAGGTTTCTTACATTATCGTATTCATTATGAAATGTGAATTAATTTTAGGGAAACGTAAACGTTAAGTCGTATTGCAGGCTATATCTATATGTCTAACTATCTATAGAGGTATGGTATACGTACATATATTATACATACAGTTATGCCTCTTGCCCATTGGGGTAGGCAGGGACAATATCTTTCCACTTGCTACGATCCTGGCATATGCTTTCTACCTACTTTCATAATTGTTTTCATACATAATACATGCTTGCCCGTTGCGGGTATTATTCCCTTTTTTAAACGTCCTTGTTCTCATTGACACACGTTCGCCTAGACAACCTTCACCGGGTAAATAATGGTACAAATTCCCAAAGACACCTTTAAGGCAGTCAATTAATATCTTAATCCAATATCGTGATCCGGTGTCAATATAGGTATGAATTGCGTCGCTTAACGACCTCCGTCCTCCGTGAGCGCAGGCCTGGGGGTGGCAGGTCAGGCCGCCTGTCACCCCAGCAGAAGCAGGCCGGGACGGTGGGGCGACTAGCGCCCCTCCCCCAAACCGGAGCAAGACGGGGACACCGTGGTTCCCAAACCCGACGGGGTCATCTCGAAACCGGAGATGGCCCAGGGTCAGTCGGGGTGCGAGGGATATGCTATAAGGGCAACCTTACACCCCGGCGTTTTAAGACCCGAGACGGCGTGCGGTTTTAGTCGGTTCAAGCCCGACATAACCGCACCCGCTGGCCGGCGGGGGGGTATCCGAAGGGATTTCCGCACGAAAAAAAAATGGTATGAATAGCGTTTACACATCAATATTTATCATTAATATCTCATCAATATAGGGTCTCGAAGATTGCGATTGTATTACTGACTATCTAATCCCTGCCGTACGTAATACAACTTACGAACATAATAAATAGGGTAGAGATAAATGAAAAAGTAGTTCGGTAATTCGCTAGTTTCAATGGTGTGTCATATGAGCCTCCTCAAATATTAAGGATGCGAAGTGAGTCGGGGTAGATCGTAACGTTTTTACTATTTGATTTATATAAACAGACAGAAAAGATTATAATGGCATATGTATATGAAATGTATTCTTTTGGCCGATGCCTACCAATGTTAGTATTTATTGACCTATAATCTTAAGAAATTTATTTAAAAATACAAAATGATTAATTTAGTCGTAACTACCAGTATCTACATATAACGCATAATAAGCATTTCTTTCTTTTGACTATTAGAACGTCATCCACCTGTTTGTATTTGTTTGCCTCATCTAAGAACATATATAACTAGCGTTCTTGTGGTTCCAGCCACTCACTGCCATTTTGATATTGCATATATATTTTATTCACCATCTGCTTCTGTCCTTATATACTTCACGAGCTCCCTTCACTGTCACATATACCTACGCACATCTGTAAATGCGTGAAAAAGTATTACACCCAAATTGTTCCAAAGATGTTTTCAGTCCAAGCTACGTAATATTAGGAGCAAGCCTATCGCCGTCATCCGGGGCTCTTCCTCATTGGCTGAACGTGTTCTGGCGGATGAAAACCAGCTCGTGAGTAAAAATGGAATGGTTGCAAACAACGAAGCAGCAAAATAATGGTGAGGGTAGACAGAGATTATTGCACCTTCAGTTGAGAGATATATTTTGGATCCTACGTAATAGGGAGCGAGATTATTACTGTCTACCATTACACACATTTTGCTCGTCTCGCGAATAGGACCTAAGCGCTCACTTATAATAAATAAAAGGACAAACTAGTACACGTTGCGGTCATGGGCGTGGACGTTCTCTCGCTGGAGACCATGATGAGAGCCGTGGTCTCCGACTGGAGCAAGTGGCACGCCGCTGCCTCTTTCTGCGAGCAGGTAAAGTGCGCGAAAGAGGTGGCAGAGAGGGAGCGGGAGAGAGCCCTGTATCCGAGTTCCGCATTCTGTGGCGAGGACTCTGCAGACTTGTCTACGCCACGGACTACCGACTTCCATGATCGGGGCCCAAGGACGGCAGTCAGCCGATTCGCCGTCCTTACAGAAGCAGGCCAAGACGGAGGCGTGTCGTGTGTGGTCCAACACACGCTTGACTACTCATCGACGCGGAAAGGGGGTTATCCTTTCGAGGGCGCACCCGGGGTGTCCAGTAATGGGCGCTTGTGAAGGACATCATATGATTTTAGGCAGTCTGATTCCGACAAACCCATCTCATCGTTGGTACTGTAGCGTCCGGGGCTTGGACGCCACAATACCTCGTGTAGATAATAAGACAAACACTGAGGAAGAAGTTTAAATGGGCATTTATTATATCATCAAAGCTTCCTAAATCGGGTTTAGGGAGGTTTTTACGCGTATGCTTTTATATTACTTCGAACTAGGGAATCGCGAACTCCGCTCAAGGACTGAGCCTAAATATTTATTGCACTAATATCTTCTCTTCGACCGGCGGACCCGGGCGGCGCGTCTAGTCGCCCGCTGTCAGCCGCCCAGCCGAAAGCAGCTCCACGGAGCAATTGTTTTTCTTCCCTACGCTAATTTGAAATACAAAGTATTTATTTTTAAACTCTGACACATAATGGCCAGGTAACCGCATCGTGGTGTGAAATGAGGTTCAGACACCACATCAGCTACGCCCTTAATGGTCATTTATGTGACAGCCTGATTCCCTAGGCATTCTAAATCTGGGACACAAAAAAAAAATTATGCGAATTGTCCCTTACAATGGGAATAACGAAGCAATCTTTGTAATAATTAGTAAACGATAGTAGAATCTCAAATTATAGTAATTAAACTGTAAGAAATACTGAAAAACACGAACAAAGAAAAATTGCTTCATTCTTGGCCAGGCAAAAACCCAGGTTAAAAGAAACCTGACCACAATCAGCCTCATCAAAGAAAAGTTATTGGTATCACTTGCCGATACATTTTAAGGTTTGCCCTGAAAGGACTTAGTAACACAGTACTTTTAAGACCTACCTAACTAGAAAGAAAGATGACATAAAATTATTTATGTCGCCTACACATTACTAAATTATTTTTTACAACAATACCAACGAGAAAGAACTTACTCTATAAAGAAAAGTCTGATCGAAAACTAACTTTCAATCATCGTCGGCGCTTATGTCCAGAACGATTTGACTCACTTACAAAGTTTAGATCATAACTCTCAATATTGTACAAAAAATAATTGCCTAACTCCTACGCTAGAACATCACGAACATAAAAAACAAAACAAATCTATTTATCTTCAGCAGCGCAGCAATATGAAATAAACAGAGAACACATATTAATAATAAAATACTACTAGTTACTAGTTACGCTAGTACGTAATGCGGTTTTAGTCGGTTCAAGATAACACGTTATTCACTACGTGAATTATAATTCTACTAAGACTTATAGTCCTTATTGGCCCTATTGACCCGCAGACAACTATCAATGCTCTTGAAACATTCTGGAACAAGCCACCATCATAGCCATCGTCTCGTTGAGCACATAATATCACATAAAAGCACATAAAAGCAAAATAAACAACGATACTGATAAATGCGTCGCTCCAATTGTCGCACGACGTCTTTCTTCAAACGGTACGGGATCGATCCATTCACTGCCAACTGCAAAATGTTGGCGTTTCCGACTTCTGCGGAAACTAGCGCTTCACCAGCTGTAGCAACCACTAGCTCCTGTGGCAACCAGCACCTCTACCAGTTGTATGGAAACCGGCGTTCCTCCACACCAATTGTAGCTGTAGCAACCACCAGCTGCATGTACCCGGCGCCTCCACCAGTTGTAGCGTCCGGGGCTTGGACGCCACAATACCTCGTGTAGATAATAAGACAAACACTGAGGAAGAAGTTTAAATGGGCATTTATTATATCATCAAAGCTTCCTAAATCGGGTTTAGGGAGGTTTTTACGCGTATGCTTTTATATTACTTCGAACTAGGGAATCGCGAACTCCGCTCAAGGACTGAGCCTAAATATTTATTGCACTAATATCTTCTCTTCGACCGGCGGACCCGGGCGGCGCGTCTAGTCGCCCGCTGTCAGCCGCCCAGCCGAAAGCAGCTCCACGGAGCAATTGTTTTTCTTCCCTACGCTAATTTGAAATACAAAGTATTTATTTTTAAACTCTGACACATAATGGCCAGGTAACCGCATCGTGGTGTGAAATGAGGTACAGACACCACAGTACCGATAGGGTGGAGCCCGTGGGGGTTTCCACATACGTATTCAAAGATAATTAAGTGTGTCTCTGTGTGGATGTACTCGTACGTTTTTTTATGGGTGGCCCGGTAGCATAGTGTGGCTCGCGTGTACATCGGCTCTGTTTCCACCTACAGCAAGCTACCAGATTTTGGAATCGTTTGTTATTTTTCGAGCATCACGTACGTCGCTGGGAGCAAACGCGCTCTGTTATTAAATCATTTATTATTCAGCCCAACGAACTGTTTCGCAATTTTCCCACAAGCTCGGAGCCCCTCCTATAGGCAAATGTGCACTTGTAGTAATAATATTTTACTTTAAGTGCACGAAACTCTCCTAATTGTGACTTAATTTACCAATAGGCTTTTTTCTTTTCAAGTTTATTACCTTTTATGATAAATTGAGGTTCCGCATATAATTATTTAAACGCAAAGATGAATTAATTCTTACCCTATTTAGAAGACCTTGGTTATCCCATTTCACATTGTGATACAGTACGAAATTATTATACCATTTTTAGGAACTCTCTTTCCAGTATATTTATTTGGAAGAACATAATAAAATTGCTGTTTAACCAACTTCATGATGAGCTAAAATGAGTTCATAGCGATGATTACGTAATATTTAGAATTAAGCAATAAAAGAATATTAAAGAGTCATTATTAATCTAAGCAAGGACGATAACTTTCGAAATCCTACTAGTTCCCTAAACTTATCAGTTTAAAGGATTCGTCAGTACGATTAGAACAAAAGAAGCATTTTTTTTACGTGCGGAAATTCCTTCGGATATCCCCCCGCCGGCCAGCGGGGGTGGTTATGTGGTGCATCGACTAAAACCGCACGGTGTCCTCCCCAAGTGTCCGTTACCGGGCACCCCGGGTAAGCCCTCGAAAGGATAACCCCAGGGAACAAAAGTAGGATGAATCATCTAAACTCCCTAGTGGTAGTAAACTAAACTGACCTTTAATGAAATCTTCAGAACTGGCGAATAAGGAAACTGGTGAGTTATGTAGACTGACCAATTTAGGAAACAGACGAGTAGCGACCTTACCCGTTTAAAAACATACCATTTAGCTACAATCACGCCATTATAACATGCGAAGCTTAAGGATTTTACACCTACGTGCACTTATTAGTTTACAAATAGATCAGCTACACCGGAATAAACATGATGTTAAAACTGCTACTAACACCTGCACAAGTCGGTAAGCACTCAAACCGATGCGACGCCCGCCGCATCAAATATCAAAGATGTTTTTTGTTATTTAACCAACTAATGCGTTTGAGGCATGATTCACGGGAAAGTAGTCTTATGACATTTAAATTACAGGTCTTCACTTTCAAGGAGATTCTACAAGTTACAAAATTTCAAATTATACCTAAAAATCAAAAGACATGATCGTTATATAATGCCCTTTAAATTTCGAATTATTTGGGAAAAGCTTTAACTGCCACCTTTGAGAGCAGTTATCACATCAAGTTGGGCTCTTACGCACGCAAGGCCTCCTGCGAATACCGTGAGAGTTGGACTTATTCGTCCAACCCGATCATTATACTGCCAATGATCGCTAATTTTATCTACTGGTATTACCCGATACCCAACTCATATTAAACTAATTGTGGAAATTTGTGCCCCGACAAAAGCTAAAAAGACATAAGAAGAATGCATTCAAGCTCAAGGTAGCGTGTGATTGTAACAATTAAAACTACCGGTCTATTCTCTGTCAATTTCTTCGCAGAAAGCGTAAAATTCCATGTCGTCAATAAAATATTCATCTATATTGCGAAATTTCTCTTTGGCGACTACTAATCTCGATTGAATAGACCTGATATATGAAATACTAGGCACCAATAATCTTAGTAAATGTGAAAGTTTAAACAGTGGAATTTGGTAATACTAATATTATGTAATCTGTGCTAATACTTTATAGATTGAAATGTATGTTAAATACATATAACAGAAAACTGTAAACGTCACTAACCTTCAGGCGTACCTTTTTTTTTTTTCATGCGGAAATTGCCAGCGGGGGCGGTTATGTCGGGCTTGAACCGACTAAAACCGCACGCCGTCTTGGGTCTACAGACGCCGGGTGTAAGGTTGCCCATAGAGCATATCCCTCGCACCCCGACTGACCCTGGGCCATCTCCGGTCTCCTTCAGGCGTACCTATCTAAATTAAAGTGTACAAGAGTTCTAAAGATTTAGAGCGGAAAAAGAGAACATCTAGGACGGGACTTGAACCCGCGACCAGTCCCTTACAGGGGGAATGCTCTGACCAACTGAGCCACCTAGACACGTCCCAGATATTCGAAATTCACCGATATATCATATACGTCTTAAGGCGACGTTGGAGCCATCTACCGTGATTCTTGCGAACTGTACAAGAGTTTTCAGGAAGGTATTTCTCTGGCGATAGGCGAATAATGAGCGTTTATTTTCGGCAAATTAAATTATACAGAACAATAAATTCTGGTTACTACGTCGTTATGCCAAATTCAAATGGTGTTTTTATGCGTACACTATTGATTAAGTTTGGGACCAAAATAGTAGTATCTCATTAAAAGTCGACTGTTAATTCGACATTAAATACAAGTGACCATTGTCACTTGTATTTATTGTCGAATTAACAGTCGAGTTTTAAATCATAGTTATGACTATCTACCATATTCTAATATGCAGTAAACATAGTAGTTGTTTGAAAATGATATTGACATAATTAACGTACATTCTTGTTAAAATAATTAAATAAATAATAAATAAATAAATATTCTAGGACATATGACACAACGCTATCTAGACCCAAACTAAGCAGAGCTTGTCATATGGGTTCTAGAATGCGGATAAACATACTTAAATACTTTTTTTTTGTAAATAAATACATATTATACATAGAAACACCCAGACCAATGCAAATATACGGATTTGCACTGAGCGGGAATCGAACCCGCGACCTTTGGCTTAGCAATCGAATGCACTACCGCTACGCCACAGAGGTCGTCAAAATTAATATGATACATAAATAATGAACATTTGGTTCACGTTGTTATATTAGATTAACAAGTGTCGATGTTAACATTATATTAAGCATAAATTTATATTAAGTGAAATATTGCTGGGTGCTCTTCATGGACTTCGTGCTGCTCTTCGCGCAGGTACTATTCGGACAGATACTCTAGGCCTTATATAACGATCTACTTATCATCATCTCTGCGTTACGGAGCCCGGGGTCCGCTTGGGTCCGAGGTGAGATGACACCAGTCATTGTGAACTATTAATTTATATCGGAAAAAGAGAACATCCCGGACGGAAATTCAACCCGCGACCAGTCCCTTACAGGGGGAATACTCGACCAACTGAGCTACCTGGACTCGACCGAGATATTCGAAATTCTCTGATATATTATACGTCTCGGGGCGATATAAATCAATAGGAAATGTTACCATACTAATTGCTTCAAAACTTCATTGTGACGTATCTACGATGTAATTAGTTTTATAGTGCTTAACGTATGTTACGTTGATGTTTCTTCTTATTAATATGAGGCTAGCTGCATCCTTCCAATGGTAATAAAATTCCTTATAGTGGAATGCGTATTTGACGCACTATAGATCTGATCCAGTGAAACTTAAATAATGAGTTCTGAAGTTTTGACCAAGTACCTAACCTATCCCTGGTCTTGTAGGTTATGGTGACTACTTATGATCAGACATTGATCGACTATGCTTCGGGGTGTGGAAAATCGTGATTCTCTTAAACTGTTTTACCCCTCAAAATAGGAAAGGAGCCTAACTATTTTTCATTCAACTAATAATTAATTGTTTACTTATTAATACAGTTATTACAATCGAAATAGTTTTTATAACACACAAATCAATTACTTATACGATACCTTAATTGTCTTATACCGTATTTCTTAATTAAATTCGCAGAATCTAGGTGTATCTCCCTAATACAATTACGAATACCTACACAGCTCAACACTATCTAGGGATATCTTACATTAAGGGTACCTACGCACTAAGCGGTTAGCCGCAATGCGGCCAGCCGTCCGGCTGACCGGAATCAAAAATTTGTACGAGAAAGTAGTTTTTATACGCACTGCGATGCGGCTGCCGGCCGACCGCTCCGGTCGTTCTGAGCGCTGCGGCCCGACTGACGTTCAGCCGCACGGTTGCTATACACACTACGCGGATGGTGCTAGTTTGCGGTTCCCCGCCATTGACGGCTTACGTGTTCACCGACGCTCGCGCATTTTATCGATAATTAACTATGGATTTCGATACAGAAAAGTTTATAATTGAGATACAAAATAGACCATCTATCTGGAATACAAAATCCGCAGAATATTCTTCTTTGGCGTCCATCTTGGAAATGAGTCGATCCAACCGCAAACCACGACGGTTTCTTAACCGTACGTTCCGGTTACGGTTGCGGCTAACCACCACCCGGCTTACCGCAAGCGCAACCGCATCCTGCGGTCCACCGGACGGCCGACCGCATTGCGGCTAACCGCATAGTGCGTATGTAGCCTTATGGATGTAATTTAACGAAACAGGCCAAGTGCGCGTCGGACTCACCCATGAAGGGTTCCGTAGCAGCAAGTAAAATATTTTTATATTTGAGTTGATTGAATGAAAGGTAAAATCCGGTTTACGATTTATGAGGTATTAAAAAAAACTATGTTATTATGTTATTTTATGTTATGTTAAAAAAACTACTTACTAGATCTCGTTCAAACCAATTTCCGGTGGAAGTTTACATGGGAATGTACATCATATATTTTTTTTAGATTTATCATTCTCTTATTTTAGAAGTTACAGGGGGGGAGGGGGACACATTTTACCACTTTGGAAGTGTCAACATTCAACAACATTGTGAAAAATTCCGTTTAAAAAAAATTATATTAGAAATTTCAATATCATTTTTGAAGACCAATCTCCATAGTAAACGTATGGGTAAATTTTTTTTAGTTTCAGTTCTAAGTTTACACTCCTAAAGTTTCTTGTCTTTTTTATATTTTTGTGTGAAAATCTTACTGCGGTTCACAGAACACATCCAATTACCAAGTTTCAACAGAATAGTTCTTATAGTTTCGGGAAAAGTGGCTGTGACATACGGACGGACAGACAGACAGACATGACGAATCTATAAGGGTTCCGCTTTTTGCCATTTGGCTACGGAACCCTAAAAAAATCAATTATAGAATTGCCACGTTTTACAATCTTTTTTTAAAAATATAATTTGATATCAAAAATAAAAATGTGCCACAACAATTTGGTTTGTATTAAAAACATTTTCTAGAATTCATTGTTTTAATTATGTACATCTATAAATGTAAAATATCCCTAGGTAGAACATATAAAAATAAATTAATGTTTCTAATGTATTTCACAGTATGAATAGGCCAGCCTATTCATACTGCGAAACGCAACCGAACCGACACACAGCCGGAAAAGTATCTTCTGACTTAATATCGATTTTAAGTAACAGTATGTTGCATTTCGTACGGTTTGTAAAGGTACCAAAGTCTTTGATTCCCTTCGTAACTTTTTCACTCCCTCATTCGGGATTTTGTAAAAAAATACAACATTTCTAAATAAATGGGTCTAACTTATTACAAATATTTTGAATTTGTTCATGAAAGCAGTAACAAATCCTGTAGGTGAACCATATTCGTGTACTCATTAGAACTGTAGCAAATAAAAAGTGAAAACAAAATCTGAGGTAAATTGAATATATATATATATATATATATATATACCTACTTTTACGGGAGCGACTACCGTTACACATCTTGCTTGAGCCCTGATGCTTTACAGATCTTAATGGTGCCCACGGCTATATGGGGCCCATGGGTGTATGGGACCCCATAGGTTACGTATCTTGCCATAAATACTGTAACGAAGAAAACAAAATTCATATTGCAAATACCATTTATTACTTTTACAGTGTGTTAGTTTAATAGGTAAATATTAAAAATTTAAAATATAAAAAGCTTATTCGAAGTGGACTCCATTGGCTGCAACACAGTCCTTTAAACGTTGAGGCCAGTTATCAATAGAAGCACTCATTCTTTTCATGGGAAAATTCTTCAGTGCCAATCGTATAGATTGTTTAGGGACTCCAAATTATCATGGCGTTTAGAGCAAGCCGTACCCTCTAAAACTGACCATAAATTTATTATTGCGGATTAAGATCGGGACTAGACGACGGCCAGTCTGATGAAGTCGGAAACGTGCGTTTCCAACCAAGACTGCGTAGACCGACCTTTATGACCCGGCACCGAGTCATGCTGGAAGGACGATTCTTGGTTATGGAACGTGGTGTTGTTAAGGGCCTTCACTACCTACTCAAGAATGGTATCTTGATACACTTGTGCCGATGTTCTGATACCTACTACTACTACTAATTGGGAAGCTTCCTTAGAGCTGTGAGCATAAGTACGGTCATTTTGTTTGTTAAAATGTTGCTCAATTGTAGAAATTTTCGCATCCGTAAACAATTTATTTCTGTGACCTCCCTTTGCGTACCGCTTCAGTAGTTGTTTCGATTTTACCACCATATTTTTTTAAATTATCAGATAGAAATTACCAGTACGTCTCTTATAGGCTTCAAGTACTAAGTCATCTTTTAAAATACACGACATGGTTCTAGGTGCTATCTTCATCTCTCGAGATAAAATCTTTTGCTTTCGGACAGGATTTCTTCGAATTCTTTCCCTTACTGCTTTGACCACCTTTTTCGTATGAACACTACGTGGCGGGCATCTTTTTGTGTGACAAACAGAGGAGGTGTCATTGTAACTTTTTTATTTTTTTTCGTGCGGAAATCCCTTCCCCCCCCCCGCCGCCGGCCAGCGGGGGCGGTTATGTCGGGCTTGAACCGTACCTATTAAAAGCCCGGTACACAAACATTTTAATAAACCCCAACCGTATGAAGAGTTTTAAAAATTGCATTTGGCTCCATACCTACTTGTGCAATGCAATCACAGCGATTCGGTTCTCTTTATCACCCCACTCCATTTTAATATCGCTAAATATTGTACAATGTATTGGCGCCAAAATGAGAAAACGCAATGAACAATCATATAAAAATGACAGATTCCAAATTCAAATGTAACATTATGTTTATTTTTAATTGTAACAGTATTTATGGCCAGACTAAGTATATAAATATACTAGCGGCTCGTTCCAGCATTGCACGGTAAAATTTCGTTTTATGTCCCCTTAGTGGTGAAACTCCCAAAAATCCTTTTAGTGGATGCTTACCATCGCGGGTCCTTTAAGCTGGGCATGAAAAGTAGCATCTTTAGTAGTTTACGCACTGGGTTGATGGATTTACTTGTCTGACTAACTGCTAGTCAGACAAGTAAATAAATTTAAAAACATTTAATAATTTTATTGCAATACTAACCTGCGGCTCCGCCCGCACGGAGGTCGGTTATCGTTTTTTGATCATATTTCCGGTTATACATTGTAACGAGAGATACGTCAATGCAAGTTCAGGTATTTACGAGGAGTCTGTAAAAATGATAATTATTAAGTTTGCCTATAAAGTCTAGCGATGAGATAAATCAAAGATTGTTTTAAATTGAATAAAATCTGTATTTATTTGTAAACAGAATGTCGTAACTAAATATTTATATATAGGTTAAGTCTCAGGGAAGTGAGTTATAAATTATTCTGCCGTGGTGTTGAGTTGGTCTAATGCTTGGAAGCACTTAGCTGATGGCAGTGATGGCACTGCAGAATGATGGTGAATAGGTGCGCGCGTTCAGGTCTCTCGCGGACCTTGCTCGCGAACCATAACGCTGGCGCCAAGACCACGTGGAGAAAAATCAAATATATGGCAGATTATAAGTCTAACCTTACTAATAGAAAGAACCACATCGAAATCCGTTCAGAAGTTTTTGCGTGTATCGCGAACAAACAGACAAGAATTCCAAAATTTATATTTTTTTGTTCATAATCGTTTATTTAACAATTTAAATGTATCTAATGTACAGACACAACTAATTTACAAAGTCATAATAGTATAGATGTAAAAGTAGACCAGTAGTATACGTCCACCTGTGTACATATTGTGTGCATGAAGTTTTATTAAATTAAAGACTGCCGACCCTCAGTTACTATTTACACAGTATCAGTTGCTATGAGTATCAATTACTTATTACTAACTAACGCACCCGTTAAGCATGTAAGAATATTCAGCACCACAAGGCACTTCATTGTCAGCCAACTAAACGCTCTGCCCTACCTGACCGACACGAACTTTCCAAAGTTTTCTTGATAAGTAAGTGTAGGCTAAACTGCACCCTTACCCACTGGGCTCTAATACTACTTTGACGATCGCATTAGGAAAACCACAAGAGGATGTTGATTTACCAAAACTATAGATTAATGATATATGTACCTAGTTAGCTTTTGTGTCCTTGAGTTTTTAAGTTTATCAAAACGGGATTTTTTAGAAAAGAGAATTGTCATCTTGTATGTTGTTTGTCAGATACAAATGTTGTAAATAACAAACTCGCATCGCGAGTGTCTTGTCCATTTAAGAGTCATGTCCTACTTACATATAAATCATTTAAAAACAATTCAATTTACATATCACACATCCTTCCTAAATCGAAATTGCACCAGGAACGAATCGAAAACCCTTAGACACTTTTTATTTTCACTTTGCTTCGTCGAAGTGAAGTTAATATACTTTTATAAGCACATAAATTTCCTCTTCGGAAATATATTTTACGAGCTGACTTTCTTGAATATAAGTCTTTTAAATCGGCTCGTTTCGTAAATACAACATTGTGGTTCTGTGACTTGCGGTTAGTGTTAATCATCCAAAAAGCTTCGGATGGAAACTAGACTCCAACGCTTTGAGCGATTGATCATGGTTCAATCGCTCAAAGCGTTGGCAATGGTGGTTGAATACCAACTGTAATTTAATATGTAATAGCACGTCATAACTTATTGTTCTAATATTATAATTATATTAGGATAATAAAGTGCATTTGGTAATGTTCAGAATCATTATGGTTAAAGAATACCGATGGCGCGTATCCACGCACTTGTGTCACCAACTACCAATGAAACCCCATTTGACCAAATATGTTTGCTTCGGTTAACTTGTGTTCGAAATGTGTTAAGAGTACGAGTAAATAATACATTTTTTTTTTAACGCGCGGAAACCCCTTCGGGTTTCACCCCATCGGTGTCAACGAAGGGGTGGGCGTGTCGGAATCAGACCGACTAAAACCACACGGTGTCCTACCCAAGTGTTCATTGCCGGGCACCCGGGTAAGCCCCGGGTAAGCGGCTTTACCCTAAGATAAAATACAAAGACCACGCCATCTCTTTCAGTGGGTGTGGTTCAAGGTCATTAAAGTATGGTAAGATTGTTCTTCATCCCAAAGGAATCATGGGTTGTATCCATGAAAAAGAGTTGACGACAATAGGCTCAAAGGCGTATAGCGTAGCGTATGGCATAGTGTAATGTAGCTATAATAGGCTCTGTATACACCTTCAGGGCTAAATGGGCATATGTACAGGTATGTATGAAATGTCGTAGGATAGGTATCGTTTAAGTAAGTTTCGAACGCCATGAGTGTCATCACTACGATGCGAGCGAGGACTCCGAGCTCCCCCCACGCTGGCGGACTGCTCGGCGAGGGGGGTGCCGAAGCGTGACCTCGTGGCAGCCATCGGGGTGGGAGCCCTCTCGATCGGCAGCATGATTGCGGCAATGGTGCGGAGCGCGAGCTCGTGGGCCACCGCCGCCTCCTTCTGCGAGCATGTAATGCCCGAGAAGGAGATGGCGGAGCGCGCCCGGGAGAGATTTAGAACTTTCCCGGCCCGCCAAGCCCGCAACATGCCTCAAGCGCGTCGCAGACGACTCAGGTGCCGGAGGTCGCTTAAAGACCTCCGTCCTCCATAAACGCGGTGGTAGGTGAGGCCGCCTGTCACCCCAGCAGTAGAAGGCCGGGACCGCGGGGCGTCTAGTGCCCCTCCCCCAAACCGGGGCAAGACGGAATCTCGAAACCGGAGATGGCCCAGGGTCAGTCGGGATGCGATGGATATGCTTTATGGGCAACCTTACACCACGGCGTCTGAAGACCCGAGACGGCGTGCAGTTTTAGTCGGTTCAAGCCCGACATAACCGCCCCCGCTGGCCGGCGGGGGGGGGGTATCCGAGGGGGGGTATCGTTTAAGTTTAGTATAAAAAAAACCGGCCAAGTGCGAGTCGGACTCGCCCATGAAGGGTTCCGTAGCAGCAAGTAAAATATTTTTATATTTGAGTTGATTGAATGACAGGTAAATTGCGGTAAACCGCAATTAATGACGTACTTTATAATGACGTAATGCGTAATTTATGACGTATTAAAAAAACTACATACTAGATCTCGTTCAAAATTTTCGGTAGAAGTTTATATTGTAATGTACATCATATATTTTTTATAGTTTTATCATTCTCTTATTTTATAAGTTACATGGGGGGGAGTGCACATTTTACCACTTTGGAAGTGTCTCTCGCGCAAACTATTCAGTTAAGAAAAAAATGATATTAGAAAATCAATTTTGAAGACCTATCCATAAATATCCCACATGTTTTTGAGTTTCAGTTCTAAGTAAGGGGATCCCTTAAAATTTCTTGTCTCTTTTCTATTTTTGTGTGAAAATCTTACTGCGGTTTACAGAATACGTCTAATTATCATGTTTCAACAGCATAGTTCTTATAGTTTCGGTAAAAGTGGCTATGACATGCGGACGGACAGACCGAAAGACATGACGAATCTATAAGGGTTCCGTTTTTTACTATTTGGCTACGGAACCCTAAAAAGAAAACCAAATAATAGGTCGAATTACGAGAAATACGCCCCTAAGGCGGAATAGGAAAACGCTGCGTTTTGATATCTTGGGTCGTTTATGGGGTATCGCTACAATATTTTTTAACAATGGTAATGGCAGAGACTTTTGCCTGTAGGGTTTTATGATATTATGTTGGATATTGAACGTAATTGTATTTGTTCAGGATAACAACACCGGCCAAGCCTTACTCGACGTGGTTTTTAGACATTTGGATCTTTTGGAGACGGCGTATTTCGGACTTCGTTACGTCGATCAAGATAATCAAACTGTAAGTATAATTAATACTAGGTCTGCAAGGCGAATCGCTGCTTGCAATGTTGAGCTGACTGAGACATCGTGAATCAGATTTTGAAAATTTTGAACAGTTATCATTCCTCCGTGGCAAGTCCGATTTTGAAAATTCTTTTTGAAAGTCACAACTCTGGACATGCTTTCTGAGCGTGTAAAGTTTGGTCACAGTGTCTCGAGCGGTTATTTTGTAATTACATCTGGATTTTTTTAACGGTGATCATTCGTCTGTGGAAGCATAAATTTTTTCAAAATATATCCATAAACCCTCCTCTGATTGACCTCTTTAATCATGCCAAATTTGGTTCTGATTGGATGAGTAGTTTAGGAGGAGACCTGTGACAAAGAAAATCCTGAAGTCTGGTATGAGGAGCTTTCGCTCGACTTCGTCTCACTCAGCTCAATAATATAAGACGCAAGCTTATTTGATACCAAACCATAAAAATTTTTGAAGTCATTTGTTTAACATGTTCTTTTGATTGATTGATGTTTAAAAATGATAGGTAATTTATTTACTCGTAACGAAAAATTGTCTTGAATTAAGTAGTCAAAGCCAGCCAATATTTTCTTTCAAAATCATTTACTTGCAAGCTTCTTTTCTATAAACTTGTATTGGTACTTTAATATTTACACTTACATTTTTATAGTTATTATGGACTTCAATGAAATTTGAATCAATTAGTATGCTAAGTATCCTAGTATTTACATTAAAAATTTCAATCACTTAACGAAGTGGAGATATTAATGCAATGTTTGAAAATGATTGCATTGTTTCTGTAATTATCCCGTAAGAAGACCGGCAGATGGCTCCCAAATCAGTCTAAGACTTATATGGACCAGAACTTCCGCTTAGGATTTTTTGATGTGAATTTTTATAAGACCCCGAAAATCTTTATAATTGAACCAGTAAAACTATTTAAGCCCCCGTTCTCGAAAGGTCAGTTTATTCACTTGGGCTACATTAAAAAAAATCCCAATATGCTCTGCTCACTGCAAAAAATTTCACCACTACGTCTTGTACGTATATGTATTGTGCAAGCAAAAGAAATCAACTGGTCTCTCTTCATAACGTGGTCTAAGGTGACCACATTATGAATAGAGAACAGTTGATTCATTTATTAAAATAAATGAAATTAATTATAAACACACAGAAAAAAAAAACTGACAGACTGAGCTACTTTCACATTCATAATATTAGTATGGATGACTCTTTGATTTTTTTTATAAGCATCTTTAGTTTTCCTTCTCCACTAGATACCAATGTCTTGACGGGTATAATTATGCACAATAAATAAGAATACTGTTTAGCTATTATTTCTTACCAAAAAAACGTCAACCTTTCTGTTTCCAATTTCCTAATCCTTCACGATTTCTATTCATGCTCGAAAACAGTCGTACAAAATCGAGTAGACCAACTGCTAAATCAAATTAATGTTGCGGAAAGTAAACATCTGATTTGGTTAGTTTTGTTTCTAGTTGTGTTTTATATTAGACGTTACAATTAGAAAAGTATGTTGTGAAGTAGAAAACTAACTTAAAGATGTAGAGACACGCCTTTATTGGTTAGCGAGTTATAAACTCCAAGAGCGCAACAAATCTCTCACCTCTGGGTTGTCTTAATTGGCTAGTTAGAGGGCTGCAGTCGGCGCTTTATACTCGGCAGTTGATGTGTTAGTTTTCAGGGAATAACTATAGTGCACCCTGCACCCGCAAATTGCAGCTGGCTCCGGGTGTCCGCTTTACATGAAACCCGTGCATCATCAACGAATTAGAACACATTTTCAAATAATTAGATATAGAATAATATACCGTTTCCTATAATCATTACATTTGATCAATCGTTTCCACATCATTGGTGTAAAGTAAATAATATTTCAAGTTGATTTCAAGACTAGAGGTTCTTGAGAAGTTGTTAGCACATCATAAACGGGTATTTTCGATAGTTATCTATCTCGCTTAATCGACTTACAACATGTACGAAAGGCAAGATATTGATAAGTACTTTTTTGTAGTCAAAAGCTCGCAGCGGAAATCCATTATACCTTTTTATATCTGTAACTTATCTCACAATAAGATCGATTTATTAATATGGGAATGGGACGTACATGTTTCATAACTACATATAATAAAACAAAGTCCTTTGCCACGTCTGTCTGTCTGTTTGTCTGTTCGCGATAAAGTCAAACTGCTGTACCGATTTTCATACTGTTCACGAATTGAGGAAGGTTTTAGTATATAGTATGTCAAATTTCTGTATACATTGGCTAAAATATAATGATATTAGTCAAGGGTATCGAAAAAAAATAAGCTAAATCTGGGAGCTTTCTTTGAAAAACGCTGCCTTTTAGATATAACAAAATGATGTATGGTGGAATTGTGTATCTTATATAGGTTGTGGTGGTGGAATAGGGTCCCAAGGGAAGCGGTAATGGGATCAGAATTCCACGCGCGTGAAGCTGTGGACAACAGCTAGTTAAAATTTAAAGTAATGTTTATGTATATTAGAAAAGACATTACATTTATCAACATTATAGTCGAGTTACATGTATTTAAAAGTGATTATTTTTCTTGTTATATATTTTAAAAAGAGTTTATCTAAGACTAGAATTGAATCTGAACGTAGCGTAAAACATTTCGTATTAAACATCTCGAAATTGTTGATTATACACCCTAGATAAATAAAGTCAAATTGAAGTTCATTTTGGTCTCATAGGAATCTAATTTTCTTCTCCCAAAGGAACTAATCTCATTCGGATACAATATATACGTTAGCTGAAATGCAATTAAAACAGAAATGTGATAAAATTTGATCATCTTTAGGAGACTAAAACAAGCCCTTTACGGACTCGAGTCGGCTCAGACTGACAATTATTGTTAGTTTCAGAAGACTTAAAAAAAAGCTTTCTGGTGAGTGCATAACCAGACAAAACACATGAGCCCAAACATGACGGGTTTATCTTCTTTAGTTCAGGAGTTCCTATGGACACCTTCCAACTCCATCACCAAATCAACTTTATAGTACCATATTATCGCATTGTCACCAAAGATAAGCAAGTATACTAAATTTGAGTCCAATCTAAAGTCTGGAAGTTGTTTTGATTGGGATTCCAAGATTTGATCCACACTAACAAACTAACAAACAACAGAACAAGTTAAATTATTGTTTTGTTTTGTGGACTGATTCGTCATTAGTTCACATAAAAACTGTATTAAGATTATAAATTTATGCAAGCTGCAATCCCTTCGGATACCCCCCCGTCGGCCACTTACAATAAATTTATAATTGTTTGACATTAATTTCCCTTTTGATTTTCATGTTTCATATTACGCTATTCAAATGATGTTAATTTCTAAATTATTTCTATGATTGCATTAAATGAAATTATAACAAGATTAATTTATAATTTTAATTCTGCTTGTCTTGTATTATCGCATGTATTAAATACCCAATATTTTTTGGAACCTAAACTGACAGTATATCCTTTCGGTTTGTTGATCAGCATTGGTTGGATGCTGGCAAGCGGCTGCGACGACAGCTCCGTGGCTCTGATCCGCACACATTTTACTTTGGTGTGAAGTTCTACGCAGCGGATCCTTGCAAGCTACTTGAAGAGATTACCCGGTAAAGCACAAATTTACTTATAGGTTTTGAGTAACGCATAAATAAAACCGTTTTGGTAAATTAAATTAACCCAATCAAAAATAAAATAGGTTGCCAAGATCCACAAGGTCAAAACAAAAGTATAAAAAGTTATGAGATGTTTGTAGAACTGAGCTCATATTATATACTCTAAGTCTATAAACGTAATATCTGGGCCAAATAAATAATAATAATAATAATTCTGGGCCAATTAATGTGTAATATTTTACTACCGCAAAACGGTCAAGTTGTACTTTTGACATAAATGTATTTATTTTTTATTATTATATATAATATAACTTTCTATTTGCGTTGTGAGCTTGTGAGTTTGGCAACCAACTTTATATGAAATCTTTTTTTGAAGTTTTTTGTCAGATGTTTGAGTTTTTTTGCCTGTTTGAGGTATCCCCTTTACAGACTTCTGTATGAGAAGTTGGAAGGTGAAAGTTACAAATGTCTTAGTTTTAGTTTTATCAGTAGGTACTTGTATGGGGTGGGGTGTGTGTTGGGTAACCTCCTCGAGTGTCGCTCCGATTCCGATCCCGCTGCAGTCCGGGGGGAACGGAATCAGAGCGGCCGGTACACCCTGGGCGGCGGTCAATGGCTTCCCCTTCATAGGGTTGGCATTGATCGTCGGCCAATACCTAACGTGGCGGGAACACATCGCTCTCCGTACTCCTCTGCTTTCAGAGGAGACAGGATGAGCGATGCTGTTAGTGGTGAGATGGCCCAGGGTCTGTCGGGGTGCGAGGGATATGCTCTATGGGTAACCTTACACCCCGGCGTCTGAAGACCCGAGAAGGCGTGCGGTTTTAGTCGGTGCAAGCCCGACATAACCGCCCCCGCTGGCTGGCGGGGGGGTATCCGAAGGGATTTCCGCATGAAAAAAAAAAAAAAGGTACTTGTATGGGGTGCGGAGCGCGAGCGCGTGGGCCGCCGCCACCTCCTTCTGCGAGCATTTAATGCTCGCGGAGGAGATGGCGGAGCGCGCCCGGAGAGGTTCAGAACTCTCCCGGCCCGACGAGCCCGCAACATGCTCGCCGCGCGTCGCAGGCGACTCAGGCGCCGGAGGTCGCTTAACGACCTCCGTCCTCTATGAGCGCAGGCCTGGGGGTGGCAGGTGAGACCGCCTGTCACCCCAGCAGAAGCAGGCCGGGACGGTGGGGCGACTAGCGCCCCTCCCCCAAATCGGGGCAAGACGGGGACTCCGTGGTTTCCAAACCCGAGGGGGGCATCTCGAAACCGGAGATGGCCCAGGGTCAGTCGGGGTGCGAGGGATATGCTGTATGGGCAACCTTACACCCCGGCGTCTGAAGACCCGAGACGGCGTGCGGTTTTAGTCGGTTCATGCCCGACATAACCGCCCCCGCTCGCCGGCGGGGGCGGAAATTCCTTCGGATACCGATCCGAAGAGATTTCCGCACGAAAAAATAAAAAATAAAAAGAAGGTAACTTGTATGGAACTCTTAACCTGTATACTATTTTTAGCACCTTTACTAAAGTTTTGATAGTCAGATTTGAGAGAATGTTGATAAGTGAGTGAATCGACGCATTTCAGTTTGGCAGTTTGGCAACAACCTATACGAACTAATTTCTGTTCTTAACTTAGCTTATGAAGCATTCAGTGACATCATCTCGGTGCTCAGATGATGTGATTTCTCCTCGAGAGTATTCTGAAAATCTGCAGTGAAACTTACGGAGAAAGCAACCTTCTTGACTCACAAAAAGATCTTATGATCTGAAATTTTTTCGAGTAACTTGCATTTTGGCTACGGATGAAGAATTATACGCAATCTGTAAATCAAGACAAACGTTATAGGCAATTACTAGTGATATCGATGTAAACAATGATTATTGGATATAACTTTAAACTTTTGTGAAGCGTTGGGAATGCCTAATTGGATATGAAACGTGTAGCTAGTGTTTCTACCAGTAAAACCTTTGATAGTACCATGGTTAAACTACATTATGTTGACGGGCTAAGCACAAAAAGACGCGTATGCAACGACTATGATTAATGCACATACGTGTACGTCTTTGTTCGATTAATCCGTCGATATCTTTCTTATATCTATTTAAAATAAGTTAATTAATTTTTAAGGACCGCGGTAGCCTAGTGGTATGGGTAAAGGACTGCTGAGACGAGGTCTCGGGTTCGATCCCAGGTTTTACCATGGCACACACCAATGACTTTTCGATGCTTTTCGAAGTTATGTGTGTATTTATCGCAGGTTTATAAGTGCCCGGTTAATGGCAATAGGCTCGCCACCTATTACATTGGGACCTAAACATAAACTGGCGAAATGTGGGTGCTAGCACCTCTGCCTACCCCTTCGGGGACATAGGCGTGAGTTTATGAGATGATGATGATAAATAATTTAGCGGTAAAAATATTGCTATATCATTGGCAAAATGAAAATCATTATGTTTAACAATTTCATTGGTCATCATTTGAACAACATTTGAATTTAAATAAATAAAGATCATTAAGCTTTT